>JAHDVF020000974.1:0-499522 GCA_022606425.2 Lepidostoma basale
AAAAGCAGCAGACTTTTTAAATTAAAAGATTGAACAATAAACGTTTAGTTAACCTGAGTTTTTATACTTATATAATTATAATCATTGAAAGTATAAAATTGTTAATAAGACATGCTTATAATGTCAACATACAAAATGTAATGTGTAATTCATAAGTTTTTCACATATAATACTCGTATATCTTTCAACATATGATGTATCTTTCCGCAAATGCGAAGGACCAAATTGGTTAAGTAATAATATGTTTACCTACTTAAAATAAAGATAACCTTCCCTTTCCCAAATGTCAACAAACGAAATAATATTATAATGAATATGTAATTGGTTATTGAATTTAAACTGTTTGTAATTGTATGGTAAATATTGTAAACATATTCTCATGAGGACTATATAAGGACACTTAAAATTAAAATTATAAATAATTTTAATTTCTTTTAAGGGTGATGGTGTAATGTATTCCGATCCATTTCGGGTGACTCATTTCGGTTGACCAATATCGAGTACCAAGCTTTAGTGTAATGTATTACCGAGAACAATGCTTTTCTTTGATACTTTAAACTACGCATTTTTCTAACATACGAATTCCTTTGGGATTAGGCCATAGGCATTTGTTTACCACACTCTTTTCAAGGATAGCGTCCCTATTAACCCGTTGCCTTTATATAGCCCTCCCAGATCTGAGAACCGTCAGATCATCCCAGAAAGCTCAACAGTAAACTTTAAATATACGAGACGAGGAGAAAATCACAAAGTCTTATCAGTGAAAATATATAATTCCACCTCTAATTATCCCGAGAGAGGCTAAACCGTCATCGACCCGCACCACATCATCACAACGAGGAGGTCCATGACATTATGGGCAATGTCGAAAGCACTTGACAATTCGGAAATATGAAGAATAAAAAAAAAAGTGATTAAACACATGACAGTCTGCAACATTAGCGTGAATGGTGAAAATCTGGAACAAATGGATGAATTTGTTTATTTAAGAAGCATGTTTACAAAGGACGGGAGAGTGGAGAAGGATATTGAAAAAAGGGTTGGGGCAGGCAACAGAGTAAATGGTGCACTTAAAGTTGTCATCGCAAATAAAATCCTATCCAAAAAAGCTAAAAAGGCAGTGCACAATGTTATTCTTGTGCTGACCCTTATGTATCGAAGTGAAGCGTGGAACTGGCCAAATAAGGATGAAAGAAGAATGAAAGAAGAAGTGCGGTGCGAATGAAAGAGTTATGAACAAAATAATGAAAAGGTCGTTAAGATGGTTCGAATACATGGAATGAATGAGTGAAGACAGAATGGTGAATAAGGTATATGTAAACTAGGAAAAGAGGGAGGGCGAAGAAAACGTGGCACGATCAAATCAACCAAATGTTAAATGTCGGTCACGTGAGGAGTCAGAGAAATCGACGTGCGTGCAAAAATGTAAAGAAAGTGAGAGAAGCATGTCCATTATTTCTGCCTATCCCTCCGAGGAGACGGCGTGACGGTTAGTTAGCTAGTTAGTTGATTGGTTAAACAAGTTCTAAAATATTCGAATTACTGAGATAAATACGAGTAATAGAGATTTCATTTCATTTCATTTATTTTGATAATAATCACAAACATTACAGACATACAATTCCAAATCGTTTGCAATTACATTATAAACAGAGAAGCATTAAAAAAAATAAAAATTAAGCTTAAGAGTAAGAAAAAATCATAACATTGATATTGCATCCCTGAGGCAACTCACACTATCACGAAATATGTCGACCTCCGAGGCGATCCGATTAAGCAATAAGATTGCCCTACCCACAGGCATTACCATTGGCAGGTTGGTTCTGCAGCGTGGCAAATAAAACAATCTGTGCTGTCTTTGACGAAGGTAATTATCAGGGACAAATAGACCTACATCACTCAGGACATCCGAGTTCTGTATACGGCCGCCAATCAGCTGAAAGAAGTGAACTCCCAAGTGAATGTTCCTCCTTCTCTCCAATGATTGGTAGCTTAGCATACCTAGCAAGAATTCAGTCGGAAAGAGCCACGGGTAATAACCGCGCTCCCTGAGGTAAAGAAAGCGCAGAAATTTTTTCTGCACTCGCTCCACCATCAGAGAATATCGGATCCCAGGCGGTGACCAAATAACGGAACTATATTCCAGCCGACTTCTTACCAGGGAATTATACAACACCCGAAGTACCTGTGTGTTCGAAAATATCTTGGCATTCCTGAAAACAAATCCAAGCATTTTAATGGAACTATTACATAGAGCAACTATGTGAAGATTGAACGATAATTGAGCATCGAACAGAACACCGAGATCTCTGGATGTAGAAGCTCTTTCAAGCTGTACCCCATCCATAAGATAGCGAAAGTATAATGTTTTCGATGCCCGTGTGTATGACATAACAAAGCACTTGGAGACGTTGAAGAATAATTTGTTACGTTTACTCCATTGGGTTATGCTCTGAATGTCACACTGAAGCTTCAAGCAATCTGAGGGATTCTCTATTTCAGAGAAAACTTTTATGTCATCAGCAAATAATAAAAAATTTGAAAACTTTATTTCGTTAGAAATATCATTTATGAATATCGTGAAAAGAGAGATAGATAATTAATAATAGTCAGTTCGTCTATGTCCTCACTAATGACCACGATGTCGTCCACAAATCTAAGATGACTCAAATGTGTACCATCTATCTTTACACCTTTCTCATCCAAGTTTAAGATTTTAAAAACGTCTTCTAAGGCTAAAGTGAAGAGTTTTGGTGAAATTGTGTCACCTTGTCGGACATCTTTTTGTATATTTATCTTTTCTGTTTTGTTGTCATCTTCAATGGTTACGGCCATAGACGAATTGACTCAAATGATTGAAGAGTTGCAGGAAGCATCAAATAAAATAGGCTTAGAAATGAATATAGGAAAAACAAAGATTTTAAGTCCTGAAAATAAAAAATTCACTATCCGCAACAGCACCATAGAAAGAGTCAGCGAATACACCTGGGGCACAATATTAAATTAGGAAAAGAAAACCAGACAGCGGAAATATTGATGCGAATAGGGTTGAGCTGGTCAGCTTTCTGCAAACTAAAACACGTCTTTGAAAACAAGAAAACTCCAATATGTCTAAAGAGAAAAGTTTATGATTCATGCATACTGCCGGTGATGACTTATGGGATGGAAACTATGACCCTCACCAAGAGAAATGTAGAGAGATTAAGAGTCACGCAGCGTTCCATGGAAAGATATATGCTCGGCGTCAGTCTCCGAGATAAAATCAGAAATGAGGAGATTAGACGCCGAACAAAAATAACGGACATCATGGAACGACTAGCGAGACTGAAGTGGCAATGGGCGGGTCATGTGGCGAAACAGAGTGAGGATAGATGGACCCAGAAAATAATAAAGTGGAGACAATGGGAGAATAGGAGAAACGTCGGCAGGCCGAAAAAAAGGTGGGCCGACGACATTGCTGCCGTTGGGGGGGAAATGTGGCTACGGCTGGCAGGAGATAGAGACAAGTGGAAGGGAAGGGAAGAGGTCTTTGTCCAGCAATGGACCGATAAAGGCTGACGAAAAAGAAGAAGAAGAATTAATAAGAACTGAAAAATGTATAATTCTTTGACGTTATAAAACAAAAATGTCATCCCGAGTGAAATAATATATTTTTACTCATATACGATACGGGTTATTTCTTCTTATTAAAAAGTGTTTACAAATAATACAGCGCCAATTATTCGAAATAACCCCATTAAAATATGACAATTAGTTGGTACTATTTTACACATTTTATGACTTACTTCATTCGCAACTCGTGCGTTGACACGCGCGAAATGTCCGGCTGCTATCATTGATTGCTATCTTCATCATGTCGCATTAAAGTAACAGGGTGGCCAGTGCAGCTCTCAATTTTACCCTATTTTAAACGCATTATAATAAGCATATTTTCAATAAATCTAATTTGGTTAAATATTAAACTGTTAGTGATCTAAAGACCCTGTACGCGTCTAGACCGACTGGAGTAAGACCTCTAGGAAGGTCTAGTCAGCGCCTAATGGACAATGTTCTGGCTGATCTGGCTAGGTTTGGCGAATCGGACTGCTGGGAGCAAAAGGCGCAGGATCGAGGAGCTTGGCGAAAAATCATCAAGGAGGCTAAAACTCTCCAAGAGTTGTATGGCCATAGGAAGTAAGTAAGTAAGTGATCTAAAAACCTGAAAGTCCGACTTTTGACACAGAGAATAGGTGTTCTTCACTCGTGTTTGGGATATACGAAACTTGATACATCATAATATATGAAATAATTTTTTTCTGAATATCAAATACCTACTTGAATCTTCGTAAAATAATTTGAAAAGTTTAACCTCCATACATAGCGAACTTCGATTTTTAAATAACGAAGTTTTACGTATTCCGAGATCCGTTTTCGAATTTCAAATATCGTTTCGTACGATTACAAAAACTTATGAAAAATACACGTTGTTGTATTAAATGGAATATCATGAAACTGTATAATTTACGAAGGGTTTCTTGTGCCGACTGTTTTCCAGGATATTTCATAAATTTATTAAGAATTTTCCTCGACTTAAAGTATAGTAAGCAATACGTGTTTTTTAAATCCGGTATCAAGAGGGGCATCTCAAAAGATTTCGCAAGAGTGTATACTAAAAGTGGATTGAGTTTTAAAAAACTAACATGTTCTATTGTTAAAATTATTATTATTATTGAACAGCTCTTTACATCATTAAAACGTGAGGTATAACTATTAAATTGATTGACATGTGATAGGTAGCTAATCTATCACCATTTTATTGTTAAGTGAATTCTACACCAGATCAAAGACCAAAGACAGAGAATCACATGGTCTCGCCGAGAATCGAACAAGTATGTGGCAATCATAGCTATTGCCACTGCCACGAAGGTCGTCAATAATAATATAATATTATATTAGAATTTTGAAGGGAAAAATAGAGGGCCGCAGGGGGTAGGAAGAAGGCAGGTCTCTTGGCTGCGCAATGTGAGGGAATGGACCGGAATCGGAACTGTGGAGGAGCTATTCCGGAAAGCGCAGGATAGGGAAGAGTTTACCAGAGTGATCGCCAACGTCGGGGGGATCTGACAGGGCACTTTAAGAAGAAGATATTAGATTGAATCATAAATAACTTCACTTCAATACAAATAAGTCACTTCAACCAATCAAGATTATATTTATGGAACTTCAAAGTTTTATAAGGATTAATTGTATCTCAATAGAGAAGAAGATGTAAATTGTTTTCTGGGAACAGAATGTGGTGGCCGAGGCGCTTACAGGACTTATGACCTGTCATTGGTTGGGTTGAGCGATCGCTTTATGTTTAACAACATTCCCCATCCCGCGTTTTTACTTATGACCACCACGTCTGAAAAATTTTTGGAACTTGTGTATATGGTAGGATTCCACGCCTATCTTTACATATTCCAAAAAGTACAAGTTCCAAAAATTTGTCAGACGTGGTGGTCATAAGAAAAAAAGGCGGAATGGGGAATGTTGTTAAATATAAAGCGACCGCTCAACCCAACCAATGACAGGTCATAAGTCCTGTAAGCGCCTCGGCCACCACATTCTGTTCCCAGAAAACAATTTACATCTTTCAATCCTTATAAAATTAAAATAATTTATCCACAATGGGTGAAATCCAGTATTTGTTTACAAGAATTTGTATACATTCAAAATGTTGAACTTCAAAGTGTCATAGCCTATAATTTAAATATATTTTTTAAAGCTAACTTAAACCTAGTTTGACAATAGCACAATGTAAACACTTTGTTTAAAAGTTACTTTATCGGTAGTGAACAAGGTGCCAGTAAGCAGAACTATTTCGCAAATCAATTGAGCAAATTTAGTACGAGAAGCACGTCTCGTCTACGCCCCTACCTCGGAGTCAATACTTCTATAGGAGGGAGCATTTTGTATACGAGTATTTAGTCAAAATACTCTAAACCTACTGTTTGCTTTGTTTAACATATTTTGACAACAACAACAACGAACCATCACGCCGTTTCCCCGCAGGGACAGGTAGAGAGAATTGACCGCCACACTATTCTGACATACCTCTCTAGATTCCTCCACATTCATACAACGAGTCATACACGCACGTCGATTCTTCCGGCTTCTTACATGACCAACCTTAAAAATTTGATTAATTTGGTCATGCCATGTTTTCTTCGATCTACCTCGACTCTGTACTCCATTTACATCGTTAATGTACACTTAAGCATTCTTTCTTTACCCATGCGCTCCATAGGTCCAAACCAACGCTGCGATCCTTTCATAATTTTGTTCATAATATCTTCTTTCGCTTTACATTCCTTTCTTATATCAGCATTTGAGATTCTGTCGTTCATCGTTCTACCACACATACGTCTTAGGGACCTCATCTCTACCACATTTATTCTGCTCTCATCTTTCTTCTGCCAGCTCCATGCTTCGCTTCGACACATAAGGGTTGGGACCAGAACTCCATTGTGAACGACCATTTTCGCTTTCATTGATAAATTCTTGTTTCCAATAACTATTTTTAAAGCTCCATTCACTTTGTTACTTGCACCAACCCTTCTTTCAACATCACTGTCCGTTCGGCCATCCGCTGTGAACATGCTACCTAAATACACAAATTCCCTCACCTGTTTCAAGTTCTCTTCATTCACACTTATATTACAAACTGTCATTTGTTCTTCCCTTTCAAAAACCTCATACATTCTCGACACCAAGACTTGGAATTCGTCCAACATATTTTGATTGGTACATTAATCACTTATGTTATTTTTATTGTATACAACAGGTTGTTTTAATCAAGTAATTGTATACAATATGTTATTTGTTTTTAGCTATTATAATGATTCTCGTGACTCGTGAAAGGTAGCTAATCTATCGCTAATTTATTGTTACGTGAATTCTACACCAGACCAAAAACAGTGTGACAATCACATTGGTATCTATAGAAATCGATCCTGGGACCTGCGGCATGGCAGTCAGAGTTCTTACAACTCTAGCACGAAGGTCGTCTGCCGACCGATTATACTACTCGTAATTACCGACCTTCGTGGCCGAGTGCTAAGTAGTTCGACAGCCACCCCGAAGGTCCCAGTTTCGATTCAATAGCTATACCCTTTATATCGATTTGGCTTTCGTTATATTGATGTAAAGAGCGATTCAACAAAATAATAATAATAACGATGATACACACATTTCCTAATGAAACCATCAAATAATATAAGAAATGGATAAAAAAATCGATGTCTGTCGTGTTGAGTGGTATGATTGCTATTGATATAAGTTAAATTAAATGTATTTTAGCATTATTTTAAAAACATATAATAGTTTTATAAAACGAATTTAATGCGTGGCATTATTAAAAATAATTTTTATTCTCTTTTATTTGTTTTTACACCACTTTATTTTTGTCAAAACAATTCGCTTCCGCCGGGACTTGAAGATTCGCCTTTTTGAATAAAGAACAAATGATTAACAACAGCTCACTTCGTCAGGGTTACAAAACAAATTGTTTGTTTGTTATGTAACCCTGTAGAAGCTCCGGTGGGTGCGAAATCGGTTGGTTTGACAAAAATAAAGTTATGTATTATAAAAACAAGTAAAAGTGTTTTAAGATTATTGTTGTTATCATTTTTCTTCAAATTGATTGTACATATATTTTAAAGTATTTTTCATAAGCCCTGATTGTCGGTTTAACCGATCACTAGGCTTTATTTTTACACAAAAAGCTTCCCCTGGTATTTCAACAATTTTGCTCGTAGGTACAAGTTACATGCTGCGCCATGCTAAGGCGCGTACACAAGGTTAAACCTATTACAGGAAATAGAACTCTGTTCACAATCTTGCTCGGGTTTGTCACATGAAATATCGCAACATGTAATACGGAAATAAATTTTACATATTTTTCTACAAAATAGGAGTTTTAAAACTACAAATAACATGTGATAAGATTCTTTACTAGTTTTGTATATAATAAATTCATATTTATTTATTTACTTGAAATAGTACACATGTACACAACATAATGTTCTAATAAAAACAATTAACAATCAATTATAATAATAAGGTTATACAAGGTTACCTTTTGTTAACATATTTACTTAATTCTATTCAAATTTTTTTTATGCTCTGCACACTTTTGACATCCTCCGGTATATCTTCATAAATTTTAAATGCTTTATACTCGTACATAAGAGAATTTTGAGATTTTTTTTTTCTGAATGGGAGCCTAAGTTTATTTTTCTTTCTTGTTTCATATTGATGTTCATGTTGGTTACTTTGTATCTTCCTTAAAAATTCTTGGGAAGTGTGCCCATTAACAATTTTGTGAATAAGTAATAAAACGTTGTATGTAATTATTTTTTTAAATGGCGTAATTTTAGCTCTTTAAGCATCACTTTAATCCTGGCATATCTGCTTCTTCTCAAAAGAGTAATTTTTTTCATTGTACATTTTTTATCTGCTACTGAATTTGAAGTGGCTTAATATTAAAAAAAAACGTGGTTTATTTTATTTTTTAGGAATCACAAATTTCACCTTGCTACGTTTTTTTATAGAATAGATCTTGCTAAGTCATTATAGAATCAATGACGCAGGTGTAAGGCTGGGACTCAACATGAACATCAGTAAAACAAAGTTCATGGTATTTAGCCGACAGGACTACGCAGAAGCAAGTCTTACTATAATGGTTTTTATAAATGGTTTTAATATTTATTATTTCTTGAATAATGACGTATAAGTTCATGTATATGTTCAAAAAGATATTAACAAGTAGTGTGAAGGGGGAAAGAAGTCGAGGAAGGCCAAGGAAGGCATGGCATGACCAAATTAATCAATTACTGAAAGGCGGCCATGCTCGAAGTAGGAACAATCAACGAAGGTTCAATCAATGTCACGATGTGTGAATTTAGAAAACCCGCGATAATTATGTCATGATAGAACTATGTGGCGATCCATCCTTTCTGCCTACCCCTCCAGGGAAACGGCGTGATATTAAATAATTAATATAAATACAAATATCCGAATGACATGTTTCACCTTACTAAGGTATTATCAAATTTCACCTTCGATACAGAAGCTGCAATTAATAAACTTAAAACTAATATTTACAAAAAAATGTGTTTCATTTCAACACAATATAATAAATGAATAAATTATATAAATTTTAAACTATTAATCTGTTTGTGTGTGGAAGGCTTATGGAATTTAACAAGTAATCTCCTTGAAGTATGTGATATGGCTTGTTAATAAAGGATGATGGGTGTTTAATTGTCCCCAAATATAACCACCTAAATATTGTGGAAAGGGAAGCCCTTGATGGAAATTAGCAAACGAAGGATCAGTCCCATATGTTCCTTACAATATGTGTTCACTTTGATTAAGAGATGGGGCTTTACTTACAAAAGGAATTCTTCCGACCCACCGCCGCGTTGGATATCAAAGCGAAACGTCTTCCCAATGGCGTAGCCAGCAAGTCGTTTTAATATGGAATTGGAGCAGTCTACTGTAAAATTATACCTACTTATCTCTTTTCATCATCGTGGCGCCGGAGTCTGGGGTGGACCACTGTTTTCTATTCTACGCACGGGTACACGTTTCCTTATAGTTCGCGAGTGCTCAGTTTTAATCCGATAGAATATGTCACAAAATTACGAAAATGTCATAAAATCAATAAAATATTATTATTAAATTGTTTTGGCCGAAGCATGTTTACAAGAGACGGAAAAATGGAGAAAGACATCGAAAGAAGCGTTGGTGCTGGGAATAAAATAAATGGCGCACTCAAAGTCATTACTGCAAATAGAAATAAATCCACAGAATAAAATATGGCAGTACACAATGGAGTTCTAGTGCCAATCCTCAAGCAGGATAAACGCCGTAGAAATGAGATCACTAAGAAGAATGTGCGGGAAAACGTTGTATGATAGTCACTATCAAGATAATAGAAATTTGTTGGTATATTATGAAAATGATATACCAACAAATATTAATGTACCTGTTGTAGGCACGTTATTTGTTGGTATATTATGAAAATGATATACCAACAAATTATAATTATTAGTTAGTTAACTAACTAATTAACTAACCATTACGCCGTTTCCCCGGAGGAGTAGGCAGAGAGGATGGATAGCCACACCGTTCCTTTCTTGATACGCCTCTCTAGATTCCTCCACATTCATACATCGTAACAGGCATGCTCGTCGATTCTTCCGACTTCAAATGTGGGCGCCTTTCAGTATTTGGTTAATTTGGTCATGCTATGCTTTCCTTGATCTTCCACGAATTAAATTGGAATCACCTAGCGATTAAATTTGTAACTAAATTCGTCCCTGTACTCACGTCAGAGCCCAGAACATTAAAATACACTCGTCTTCCGCCCGCTCAACTTCGGCAACACAATTTAATCAAGTGAAAAGTTATTAAATTATACCAACTGAATTAATTGAAATTGGAATTTGTTCCAAAGTCGTTGCGAAGAAGCCCCCTCGAAGGGATCCGCGAATCGGGACCGGCTGCCGTAATTACAAGTTAGCTTATCTTTTAAGAGCATAAGCTGTTTTGAATGTACTTTGATTCAATATTCATGAATACGGGACACATCTAGAACCATTGTTTCACTTAAGTACAGATTAATGAAAATCATATCTTGATCTCTCTATATTTCGTCTCCTGGGGTGGTTAGGTCGCGCCGAGTGATAAGATTTGTGTTATTAAATAATATTGTTTACCGATTAACATTTCAGATAAATTAAAAGATACTGAAGATTTATTATGGACATCTATTATCTTGATTTATTATCATGTTTTACGTTGATTGTGAACTAAGATATGCATGGCCGAGAATAAATAAGATTAAATTAACCAAAAAGTAATAAAAAATAGTGTTTGTTTTTTTGTATACAAATACTTGTAGACAAATACTGGATTTTTACCCATTGCGGGTTAATCATTTTTTAAGGATTAATTGTATCTCAACAGAGACGAGGTCTGACAAAAAAAATTTCAGACGTGGTGTCATAAGAAGGGCGGAATGGTGAATGTTGTTAAACATAAATTACATCTTCGGCACTATTGAGATACTATTAATCCTTAAAAAATGATTAACCCGTAATGGGTAAAAATCCAGTATTTGTCTACAAGTATTTGTATACAAAAAGACAAATTCTATAAAAAACTGGTACAAGTTAATAGCATAAAAATTGTAGTTTCACTCCAGGCGTTACCTAGCAATGTGATAATTGCGAAAAAGCCTTTCACATTTTATTAATAAAGATTTTCTGCTTAATGCTTACAAATTAACTTAATAGATGGCGCTAGTGTAGATGTCCCTTCCAACAGTGAAGTTATTAAAAAATAATCACATATACTCGTATACAAGTTCAAAAATTTGTCAGTCCTGGTGTCGTAAGAAGGGCGGAATGGTAAATTTTGTTAAATATAAAGTGATCGCTTAACCCATACAATGAGAGGTCATAAGTCCTGTAAACGCCTCGAATACCATATTCTGTTTCCAAATAATTTACATCTTCGTCTCTAATGAGATACAATTAATCCTTAAAAATAGTGTGTTAATTAATACTAACTTACTAACTAACTAACTGACTAACCATCTCCCCTTTTCCCGGAGGGCAGCCAGAGTGGATGGACCGCCACATTGTTCTATCCTGACATAACTATCGGACATCTTCTACTATCATCGTGACATGCACGCACGTCGATTGTTCCTACTTCGAACATGACCGGCTTTCAGTAATTGGTTAATTTGGTCATGGCATGTCTTCCTTGACCTTCCTAGACTTATTTTTCCATTCACACTACTTGTATATATATTTTTAACCATTCTTCCCTCATCCATTCGTACCACATGTCCAAACCATCTTAGTGACCCTTTCTTAATTTTATATATTCATCCGCCTTACATTATTTTCTTACTTCATCAAGATATTCTATCATACATTGTTTTTTCGCTCATTCTTCTTAGTGACCTCATTTCTACGGCATTTATCTTACTTTTATATTTCTTCTGTCAACTGCAAGCTTCACATCCATACATAAGGGTCGGCACTAGAACTCAAATTTTAGTTGATAAACTTCCATAATTACAGATTGCATAGTGATCTGCATTGAGTTTCATAAAAAAAATATTTGATTATATAATTTTTCAAATTTTGTGTACAAAGAAAACATAATTATATAAATAAAAAAATAACTAGTCTTAACCATCTCGCCGTTTCTCCAAAGAGGTAAGTAGAAAGAATTAACATACTCTCCTGACATACTTCTCTCGATTCTTCAACATTCATACATCGTGCCATGCACGTACGTCGATTTCTCTAACTCATTACGGGGCCGACATTTAATATAAGATTGATTCAATCGTGCCACGATTTTTCCATTCTTGTTCCATTCACGTCGTTTAAATACATTTTCTTTATCAATATTTCTTCATATATTTTTTTCAAGTATTCAAACCTTTACAATTATTATTATAATATTACACTTATCTTCTAAATAATTTTCTTTTCATATCTTTTTGATATCTCTCTTTTTAATATCTCTTCGAATCCTTCAGGGATAAAGTTTGCTTATGTCTGATGAGTAGGTTATATTAGGTCTACTCTTTAAGGTCACATGACGTAGGTTTATGCGTAGAGATGGCATTTTCATGGTGTGTATTGATGGTTGAATAACTGAATAAATGTTTATCAATAAACGAAAGGCTTTCGAGCTTATTATATGAAAAAGCATCAATGCCAGAGGATATTATATCCACGCCACGAACTCCAAAAGAATTGTAATTTTGGAGTTGATAAGTATTGTTATCTTTGAGGTAGAGATACTAACTGGGAGCGGTCATGCGAGCATTTGGAAAATGAAAAAAATAATGAAAGGCACCGCCATTACTGCCTATTGTTGGGGTTCTTTCAAATCAGTCCTCCCTTCAATCCTGCAAGATAGCGGGAAATTTTTTCTTTTTTTTTTCTTTGCACGTTTTCCCAAAATAGCGACACTCAAGGGGATGCATCTTTTCACATGCTACAAAACATATTTTAACATTTCTTTATTTTTATATTATAAATTGTCTTGTACTTCCTTGATACATTAAAAACATAAAGACAAGATTACAGTTAAAATTTAAAACACTATTATAATATCACAATTTATTTTTATTCACTGGGAGTGTCGCGACAGCTGTTTCGCCAACCGATGTTGGCATCATCAGGTGTTACAATAAACAAAAATAGTGTTTTAGATTTTAACAGTAATAATGTTGAAATATCATAGTGTTTCGGCCAAAACAGTGGACTATTTAATAAAGACAATAATACTTACACTTAATTAAACACTTTTTGTACTTGGTATACAACAAATTTATTTATGAGGATGAGAGCCTAACGGTTTCGCTCTATGCGAGCTTCTTCGGGGCTTTACACATACAGTATGTGTAAAGCCCTGAAGAAGTTCGCATCGAGCGAAACGCCGACATTGAGAGAATATGCAGAGCGAACGAAAGCGTATTTACGAAGGAAAGTAGAATGCTTTGTGCATATAAAAATGACGAATAACGAGATAATAGTGAAGAAAGCATACGTTAAGGATGTTAATGTAGCATAAAATCGAAAAAATTCGAGCGATCATATGAATAAATTTTTATACATCGGTGTGAGAAATTGACGTGCGTGCATAACACATTATAATAGTGTGGAGTGTAGAGAAATTGACAGGAAAGAAGAGTGTGGTGGTCCGTTTTGCTTTCTCGGCAGTTTATTCTTTTGAACTACCCTTACGTCGATGTTAAGAAAAATCTATTATGGTAAGAATAATAAAAGAAAACTATCAGAAAAATATACTAACTAAATAACCATCACACTGTCTCAGAAAGAATGGACTGCCACACTTTTTTTCCTAACATACTTCTCTCGATTCCTCAACTTTCATACATCGACTTATCCGACTCCTCTCGTGTCGCGTTTTCCTCGGTCTTCCTCTATTTCTAGTTCATTTACATCGTTTACATATCCTTTTTTTACCATTCTTTCCATGTGTTCAAACCGTCTTAATGATCCTTTAGTTATTTTGTTTATGACACTTCATAATTCGCACCTCATTCACTTCTTATATTTTCATTCGACACTCTATCATACACAGTTTTTCTGCACGTTTGTCTAAGAGAATCTCTCATTTTTACCGCTTTTATTCTACTTTCATCCTTCATTTGCCAGTTCTATGCTTCGCTTCGTAAGAATACCATTATGCACTGCCATTATAGCTTTTTTGGATAGGCTTTTGTTTTAGGTGAAAACTTCAAGTGCAACATTCACTTTGTAGCCTGCTTCAACCCTTCTTTCAATATAATTTTCCACTCGCCCACCCTTCCTTAATATACTACCTAAATATATCAACTCATCTTCTTCTTCCAGATTATCACCATTCACGCTAATGTTGCAGACGGTCATGATTTCTTATTTCTCGAAAATTATAATCTATGACTTATTTCCAGGAAGTTATTAAGAAAAAATATACAATATTTAAAATGCTAGCTGCCGTAATTTATTATCTTTCGAAATAAACCACATTTTTGCCACACACAACGTAATGATTTTCAGAAGAAAAAAATGCGACGTCATTAAAACATTGAACTTTTGATTGGGATCGCACATCAGAGAGTCGACACCAAAGCCGCTTTTATCAGCACTCTTGAAAATTGAGCAGGTAAAAGTCGTTTCAGAAAAATAATGATTCATCCACTTTTTGATGGAAGCTTCTAAAATAACAGCACGAAATACAAAGGGTAGCCTTTTGGGAGTTGGCAGTAAAATGGGGTCGTGTGTAATATGTAATACAATACCAGGAAAGAGACAAAACAAAGCAATACGTATTACACCCACCCTGCACAAACACATTATCTAAGTGGTTCATACGGTATTGTAATTATTCTCACGATTTTTAAATCATATTCAGGATGAAAGTAGAATAAATGCAGTAGAAATGAGATCTCTAAGACGAATGTGTGGCAAATCTGTATATGATAGAGTGACGAATGCAATTATAAGAAGTGAATGTGGTGCGAATGAAAGTGTTATGAACAAAATAAGGAAAGGGTCATTAAGATGTTTTGGATACATGGAAAGAATGAGTGAAGACAGAATGGTAAAGAAGGTATATGTTAACGGCGTGAACGGAGCTAGAAATAGAGGAAGGCCGAGGAAAACGTGGCACGACCAAATCAATCAAATATTGAACGTCGGTCACGTGAGGAGACGGAGAAATCGACGTGCTTGCATGACAAGATGTATGAATGTAGAGGAAGCGAGAGAAGTATGTCAGGACAGAACAGTATGACGTTCTATTCTTTCTGCCTACCCCTCCGGGGAGACGGCGTGATGGTAAGTTAGTTAGTTTTTTTTTTCCTTTAAAAAAATATATTTTAATAAGATGTTGATAAAACAGATCAAAATAATACAGTCAAATTAGAGTTTTACCTCGAAATGCGAGATAACAAGCTAGAAACTCGTATACACCTTCATTTTGGCGTTCTAAAAGTTGTCTCAAAAATCGTTTAAAATTTAGTGACTGAGTCGTGAGTTATTCAAGGTCAAAGGTCACAAAAAGTCGGTTGTTCGCGATTATCTATGAAAATATTTAACATATTTGAAAAACATTTGTCTTATAGTCCTATCTATAAAATATATATCCATAAAATATATCTATTTATAAAATAATGATAAAAATTTTAAAACACGACAATGTTTCGGAGGTGATCTCCATCTTCAGGTGTAAGTAAATAACTAAAATACGAGTAAAATATAAGAAAGACTCATTATATATAGAAACAATATTATAACTTCTTCTTCGTATTTTTCTTCTTCTTCTTTGCTGGCGTTCTTCCCTCCACTGCTGGATATAGGCCTCTTCCAATTTCCTCCACTCGTCTCTATCCTGCCCCCTTTGTATCCAAGATTTTCCAACCCTTTTGACAATATCATCGGTCCATCTCATCGGTGGCCTTCCGACGCCTATTTGCCCATGGTCTCCAACCGAGTATCCTGGGTGCCCATCTGTTGCCACCATTTTATTATAACTAATCACCAAAAATTATGAGGACTAATAACAGTGGGGAAAAAACACACATTTATAAATCAACCAGTGGCGGTACTTCCATACAAGCCGAAAAGCCGGGCTTGCCTTGAAAAGTCTATAATAAAACGAAGTTTTTTTGCGCGTTTGAACCGTCTACGAATAAAATAATATTTTGAAATTTCGCGAGAGTTAAAGCGATTTAATTCGTTGCGTTGCAAATGACTCCGCTGACATGCGCAGAAATAACCTAAGTGTACTCGTATGTTTTGTTCCACTCATACGCGCCGTATTTTATTTCACTCAAACGTACCGTAGGTGAGATGCGCGAAATCGCCTACGTCAACATGTTTTGTTTCATATTTTCGATGGGCTTCATATTAGTAAAAGGGTCTTCATGTAAAAGGGTCTTTGTCACACTTGTGTATTTTAGGCTTGTAATCATATAGCTAGGTGCATACGAGTATATACCAGAAGATATCTATAATTTTTGTATGGATTTGAAGCCAGGCTTTATCACTCTGAAGTATGTTACTATTCAATGTGTCACGAACTTCATTTCTATTGTCAGAATGTTATCTGTCATTGACGTTATGTGTAGAAATGTTATGAAAAGAATGATTATGTCATTTCTTTACGAATATTTATTTATAATTCGTGTTTCGGTGATAACAAATTTATTATTATTGTCTATTTACAGCTTATTTCTTATAAATTATATTTCTTATTGTATTTGTAAATACATTATTATATTATACAAGAACATGAGTTTGATGACGCAGAATGTTTTTTTGTATTAGTTAGATTTAAAATGCGCCTAAAATGGGATTTAAAATCTATTAATTTAGAAAGATAAAACTCTTTTAATCCGGAAGAACACATTATTGTGATCCTCTACTAATATTATAACAAAAAAATGTCGGACGGGCTTGCCTTACTGGTTGACCCTAAGCACGCCACTGAAATCAACACAATAAATATAATGAATAATCACAAAAAATACGGGGACTACTAATAACCGTGGGGAATTATTGATTTATTAAAAAAAAAATTATTACTTTATAAAGATATTGAATAAAATAAAGCAGAAAATATACAGTGTTGTGTTCCAAATTCCAATTTACAATGGAATTCCACAGTGTTAACGCCTGAAGTTCAGTGAGGTTTTTTTTTTCTTCCTTTTCACTGCGTACATGGTAAAAAGTGATTGAATCATACGCATCTGTGTTGCGTGTTATCTTTCATTGGAATGATTGAATTTTCCTTTTCAACTTTTCGACGTTTGAATTTAAATCATCGGACAAAGGCAGTTGAAACGGAAGCAATGTAAGCTCCGCCGGCTATTACCGCCACCCTCCCACATCGGGGAAGAAAGAAGCCTACATCCGTTTCCTGTTCTGAGGAGTCTGCGATACACCAAGAGGAAATGCTTTCGAGTTTCTTTTTGCCTCTTTAGAGCCGTGCCTTTTTTATTACTCACTATTCCCGCGTTCCACATCTCCGCGGGGAGATATATACTATTGTCTTTTTGCTATTCCTTTGTTTTAATCAGCTAATTTAAAATCTACGTTCTTATTTTATTTAACTAGGAACCTACTAACTTTGTTTTATTCATTAAATGAAAATCTTGAAGCGAAAGTTGGAAATAAAAAGATTGTCCAAAATGCGGGTAAGGTTAAAGAGCGGATTCTTTTTGTCAACGATATGAGACATCTAATTTAGCAATTCTAAGTTTTTGAAGATCACTGATTGCTTTTTGTAGGTTTAATGTGTTTTTTTCATTTTATTTTCTTGCACATTCTGCACATCATCATCATCATCAACCGCCTGTCATCTACTGCTGAACGTAGGCCTCTTCTAAAGCACGCCATCACCCCCAATCCATTGCCGCTCCCATCCATCCATGTCCAGCAATCCTTTTCAGATCGTCGGTCCTGCGGGCAGTGGGACGTCCAACTTTGCGGAATCCTATACGCGGTCTCCACTCCAGAACCCGTCTTTCCCATTGGCATATTTTACATTCTGCACATATTTTACAATTTGGAATATGTAAAGAGCAATTTGAATGAAAAAATAAATACTAACAAATATCGAAACCCATCCCTATTTCGCATTTCTCTCAAGTGTAAATCAGTAAATAATCGTACCATTTTTCGTGTAGCAATATAAAGAGATATTGGAATTCGATTTGCCATGCATTCCTCGCGTTCTTTCGTCGTTGTGACGACCTTCGTGACAAAGAGGCAAAAGCTCCGATTGCTACACCGAAGATCCCGTATTATATTCCAGGTGATGGCATTATGATTGTCAAACTGTCTGAAGAATTCACGTGACAATAAATTGGCGTTAGATTAGCTACCTATTACATGTCATAACAATCAATAGCTAAAAAGTTGCATAAAGTAATTGGATTCAAATAAACTGCTGTATACAAATGTGGAAAGCAACGGGAAACGATCACATTAGAAGGGCCCAAGTTGCATCCCAACAACCAGCAAAAATGTTACATTTTTCTGCAAACCAATTCCTTGGATTAAAACTAGCAGAGAAGAAAAGTCAGACCATTTTATAACTGTTTTTTTAATTATTCATAATATCTCGGATAGTTTGGGCACAGAAAAACATAATCGAAAATTCATAAATAGCAATTTAATATATATTTTAATTTCTGTTACCACAACTGGACAATTTTACGAAATATGTATATTTTATGCAATATAAAACATTAAGAATAAAATATTAAAATATATCAAAATAATATAAAAAAATGTTTACAAATCTTTTATAATATATATTTCGTTTAATTCCACTTCGCTGCCGAAACCGGTCGAAACCATAAGACCAAGAGAAATTAAACTTAACACAAATTAAAATACGAGTATATTACAAAAGGAATTTATTAATATTTTTTTATTATTTTCATTGCTTACTTCGTACCAAGCAATTTCTATTCCACCGATGAGATGGACCGATGATATTGTCAAAAGGGTTGGAAAATCTTGGATACAAAGGGGGCAGGATAGAGACGAGTGGAGGAAATTGGAAGAGGCCTATATCCAGCAGTGGAGGGAAGAAGGCTAGCAAAGAAGAAGAAGAAGAAAAATTTCTATTAACAACACTAAAAAAAAAATTATATACCTGTATCATGTAGATCCCAGAGTTTTTTTACAATCTACGTGAGATCTTTGATATTTTTCTGCGATACTGCTCTCAGCTATTGATGTCTGGACAAAATGTAGTAACCATTTACGAAACAGTTTTTAGTAATTATATCATCTATCAATATTTCACTACTAATACGTAAAATCTCTTTTTTAGTAAATTTACTAAAACGCCTTCTCTTAAATATAATTCATGAAGTAAAATAAATCGCTTTCTTTCAATTAAATTATTTCGGTTTCGCGTTGAAATCTCTAGTTAACATTTCGAATGTCCCCAAGTTTGCTATCTCTAAATTCACGCTCTTCCGAGAGCTAGCTGGGTTAAAACTTTCTGCAAGCGACTTTCATAACTTCCCGAGTTTCGAGTCGCCGAAAAGATTAAACACGAAAGTAAACTCCGGCAAAATGCATTATGGACCATCTTGCGCCAACTTTGCATTTTCGGCGAGCTTTTATGGAATATTTATATTGTGACCTTAGTTACGTGTTTAAAGGCTGTATTGCTTTAGCACGTGGGTTGTTTTCGTTGAACTATTTTGTAGGAAGCATGACAGTCTTCAACATTAGTGTTAACGGTGAAAATCTGGAACAAGTGAATGAATTTTTGTTTATTAAGAAAGTATGTTTACAAAGGATGGGAGGGTGGAGAAGGATATTACAAGAAGGATTGGGGCAGGCAACAGAGTAAATGGTGCACTTAAAGTTGTCATCGCAAGCAAGAGCCTATACAAAAAAGCTAAGATGGCAGTTCATAATGGTGTTCTTATGTATAGAAGTAAAGAATGGAACTGGCAAAAAAGGATGAAAGTAGAATAAATGCAGTAGAAATGAGATCTCTAAGACGAATGCGTAGCAAATCTGTATATGATAGAGTGACAAATGCAAGTATAAGAAGTGAATGTGGTGCGAATGAAAGTGTTATAAACAAAATAAGGAAAGACCATTAAGATGGTTTGGACACATGGAAAGAATGAGTGAAGACAGAATGGTAAAGAAGGTATATGTGAACGGCGTGAACGGAGCTAGAAATAGAGGAAGGCCGAGGAAAACGTGGCACGATCAAATCAATCAAATATTGAATGTCGGTCACGTGAGGAGTCGGAAAAATCGACGTGCGTGCATGACAAAATTTATGAATGTAGAGGAAGCGAGAGAAATATGTCAGGACAGAACAGTGTGGCGTTCCATTCTTTCTGCCTACCCCTCCGAGGAGACGGCGTGATGGTTAGTTAGTTTGTTAGTTAGAACTATTTTGTATGAACACAGAGAAAACGCGCGGGTTTGTTTTTTAAACTGTAACTTCTTTCTTTTTCTTTAGCCGTTTCTTCACTGCTGGATAAAGGCCTCTTCAAACGCTCTCCATTTTTCTCTATCCTATGCGATTCTCATTCAGCTTCTTCCCTTTTTTCAAATCGACCAATGCTCCTTTTTTCCTCCTACGGTCTCCACGTCAAGACTCTGGGCTCCCATCTCTCTGTTCCCTGTCTGGCGACATGCCCTGCCCATTTACAGTTTAGTTTGGCGACACGATCCATTATATCGACAAGTTTTGTCCGGCGTCTGTTTCCGGTATTGGGATTTTGTCTCTCAGACTTATGCTAAACATTTGTCTTTCCGTAACCCGTTGTGCGCATTTCAGCTTGTTAATTGTATTGGAAACTATGGTATTAACAGCCACCTTTTATACTGTATGATTAATTCGAATTTATATTTGTTCGCAAAAAAAAGTTTGAATGTTGTTGAAAATTTCTCTTCTGCAAAAGATATGATTTAAATTCAAACTAGTTGGTAATACGCAAAAATAATTGGTTTTAAAACAATGCACGTATCGTATACAAAAGAAGCGGCGGAATAAAACAGAAAAAATAGATGGATGTTGTATAGATGTTATTACATTCAGAATCAGTATCACTAAGTGTATGACAGTTTCAAAACAGCCAACCACCTGTGAATTGATACTTGTTAATGAACCCATTTTTCAATTTCAAAAAATTTCAAGTACTTGGGCATAGATCTCTCATACCAAACGGATCTCTATAATGAAGTTCGCGAGCAAACCACCAAAGCGGCTGCAATATCTGGATGCTTGAAAGATTTTGTGGGGAAAAACAAGCATATGCGAGCGGAAAGCAAAGTGCGAATATATAAGACATATGTCAGACCCATAACGACTTATGGTAAAGAATCGAGGGCTGACACAAATAGAACCAAAGCACTATTATGAACCACCGAAATGAAGACACTCCGCGCTATTTTGGGCAAAACACTGAGGGACAGAATCAGAAACACAGTAATACGTGAAACCTGCGATACCGAAGATATTGTCAGATGGAGCAGGAAGAAAAGACGCTTCTGGCGCGACCACGTAGAACGAATGAGCGACGATAGACTCCCCCAAGCAGCCGCAAACAACGTGCCAATGGGAACTCGCCCACCCGGAAGACCTGCGAAGAGATGGCGAGACAGTTGGATTTCTGTGTCCCAGGAGACCTCAGATCTATTAAAAGAGGAAGAAGAAGAAGAAGAAATATCAGTGTATGTTTGGATTTTGAAATAAAATAGAAGTGGTAAAAAAGCGTTCGAATTCATAAAAAAATTATAACCAAGAGTTCAATCTCTCAACAATTATATATGATTAATAGTGCGAACTTAATATATACGGTTTGGGGGGTTGCAAACCTTTTTGAACGGAAGGGTCGTCCCGTGCACCGGTCGTGAGCCCAACCGTAACGAAATGCATTCAAGCTTCATTGATTATTGAAAATTTTCTTGGGCGTTATTTTAGAATACTTACCCATTTACTATATTCAAAAAGGTTTCTGGGATATGTTATTTAGAAGTTCCAAAAAGATTTAAATGTGTTGAACTTCCCTGGTATGATAAGGTTATTTTATTTAGTAAAATTTTCAGAAAGAAATCTGTATTTAAAATGAATAGTTAATCAATTTATTTCTTAAGTTTTTTTGTTTAAGAATGATTTAAAAACTATTTTGGTCAATTTATTTTACATTGAGGAAGGGCGTCTGTATCCCGAAACATTTTTGTGAAAAGTGCCAAAATGTGTGAAAAACAACGTTTTCAAAAAAGAGATAAAAGTTCACTTAAAAAATAGGCATTTTATCTGTAAAACATGTTGTGATGAAACAAGGTAAAGAAAGAATACATCAAATAAGTGAATAAAGAAAGAAGATTAGATCGAGTAAATAAAATAAAGAACGAACGATTTAATCAAATTTCAAATGTTAATTACATGAAGATTAGGGAAAATCAACGTGAATGCGTGAAACGATAAGAATGTTGAGGAGTCAAGCGAAGAACTCATATACAAGAAAAAAACATTGTGGCGATCCATCGTGTGGCATGGTGGTTTTTAAATATGTCGCGATTAATTAATTAATTAATTAATCACGACATATTTAAAAAACACCATCTCTTGACCCAGATGTAGAAATTAAGTGCAGAATTGGTGCAGCAAAAGCTACGTTTAATAAAATGAAATCACTATTCTGCAATGATAGCATTAACTTGAAACTCCGCCAGAGAATGATCAAATACTGTGTGTGGTCTTTTTTATTGTATGGATGTGAAACGTGGACCTTAAAAGTCAACTCAATGAACAGACTGGAGGCATTTGAAATGTGGCTCTATCGTCAAATGTTTAGAATTCCCTGGACAGACATGGTTACCAATACCGAAGTTTTGAGGCGAGCTAGAGTTGACGGGGAACTGTTATCAACTATCAAGTTTCGGAAGATTTTACGTCTGGGTCATATACTGCCTGGGGAAAAGTACCACAATCTCCAACTGATATTGGAGGGGGAAATTGAGGGACGCCGAGGGCCCGGTAGGAGACAGGGCTGCGAAACGTGAGGGAGTAGACCGGCATCCGAAGTGTGGAGCAGGTGTTCCGAGCGGCGCAGGACAAGGACAATTTCGCCGAGGTGATCGCCAACATTGGAGGGATCCGACAGGGCACTTGAAGAAGAAGAATCAATTAATTTGTGTCAAAAATTGTATTAGATTAAAAATAATAATAATAATAAATTTCTGATTTTTCTTCTTCTCCTTAGCCTTTCTCTCTCCACTGCTGGATATAGGCCTTTTCCAATTTTTTCCGCTCCTTCCTGTCGCTCACCTTTCTCACTCACTGATTTCCAGACAGGCTACATCGTCGGTCCATCTCTTCTGTAACCTTCCGACCTCGCTTTTGTTTTCCCGTGGTCCCATTTGATTAATATGGGTGTCCACCTATTGTTATCGTGTCTCGCCGTGTGTCCTGCCCATTGTCGACAACGCTGGTTTTACGTTTTATTTATTTATTTATTATTCAATCTCTTACTCACAGCATCCGTCTTTCCATGGATCTAATACGTAATACTAATTAATGCAAGACACGTTATTTTACCTATAATATATAATATTTTGTTCGTTTTGTACAATATTACATAATAATGATTAAAAAATCGATGTACCGATTTTCTAACTTAATTATTGAAGTGACAATTTTTCTAAAAATGTTTATATGGATGAAAACGTCCGTCTTCTAGGAGTTTTATTATATTTTAGATGAAATGACATGTTTCGCCCTTCTAAGGCATTATCGAATTGATTATGCCTTAGAAGGGCTAAACATGTCATTCCATTTAAAATAAAATAAAACTCCTAGAAAACAGACGTTTTCACTTAAATAAATTTGTTTATAATCCACAAAATATTTAAAAAAGTCGACATGTTTCGCAGGATACCTCCATCTTCAGCTGTAAATATATAATAAAAACTAAACAAAGAAAGACTAATTTAATATTTACACTTGCAGATGGAGGTATCCTCCGTCGTGTTTTTTTTTTAAAATATTTTGCAGATTATTAACACAGTTATTTTCAATTACAATAGTGTATTACTATGGAATTCCACAGTGTTAACGTCTTACCTTTAATAAACAGACGTTTTCATTAATATTAATTATTTAATATGGAGTTTAACATCATTGTTCAAAAAACAATAAATTACAATTTAAATGTGTTCCTAAATGAATAACAGCGAACCGATATTTTGATCCGTACATTTTCTATTACTGGTCATTTGATTTTGCCTCACTTAAACCTATGACCCGAATTTGATGTTATGAAATCCACGTACTTGGTAGGCGATCAATAAATGAGGACTTTGGTAATGTTGGTATCAGTTTGACAACTCTCTCGTCAGGTAAAACGTGTGATTTATATTTTTATAATTTACATTTATTAATTTAATAATAAGTATCGGTAACCTAAACACATTTAAATATATTATTTTATTGATTTACTTTGAACTTGTAATTAGAAATTTTCATAACCAATTTTTTTCTCCTAAATTGTTATAAATTATTTAATTAACATTTTGAATGTATACAAATACTTGTAGACGAATACTGAATTTTACCCATTGCGGGTTATCATTTTTAAGGATTAATTGTATCTCAATAGAGACGAATATGCAAATTGGAAACGGAATATGGTGGTCGAGGCGTTTACAGGACTTTTGACCTGTCATTGGTTGGGTTAAGCGCACGCTTTATGTAATACAACATTTCCCATTTCGCCCTTCTTACGACCACCACGTCTGACAATTTTTGGAAGATGTATATATGTTATAATGTAGGGATACACTTCACATTTTTTTAGTTCAATCTACACTAGCGCCAGTGGCGGTACTAGCGTACAAGCTGAAAAGCCGGGCTTGCCTTAAAAAAATCTATGACAAAACGATGTTTTTTGCGCTTTTAAGCCATCTACGAATAAAATAATATTTTGAATTTTCGCACGAGTTAATGCGATTTAATTCGTTGCGTTGCAAATGACCTAAGAGGACTAACGTGTATGTTTCGTTCCACTCATACGCGCCGTATTTTATTTATCTGATACGTAACGTAGGTGAGATACCCGCGAAATCGCCTACCTACGTCCACATGTTTTGTTTCATGTTTTCGATGGGCTTTATATCGGGCTTGCGAAATGTAAAAGGGTCTTTGTCGCAACACAACAAACAAACAAACCATCACGCCGTTTCCCCGCAGGGGTAGGCAGAGAGAATGGACCGCCACACTACTCTATCCTGGCACACCTCTCTAGCTTCCTCCACATTCATACATCGAGTCATACACGCACGTCGATTCTTCCGGCTTCTGACATGACCAACTTTTAATATTTGATTAATTTGGTCATGCCATGTTTTCCTCGGTCTACCTCGACTCCTTACTCCATTTACATTGTTAACGTATACTTTTTAACCATTCTTTCTTCACCCATGCGCTCCATATGTCCGAACCAATGAAGCGAACCTTTCATAATTTTGTTCATAATACCTTCTTTCGCTCTACACTCCTTCCTAATATCAGCATTTGAGATTCTGTCGTACATCGTTCTACCACACATACGTCTTAGGGACCTCATCTCTACCTAATTTATTCTGCTCTCATCTTTCTTCTGCCAGTTCCATGCTTCGCTTCCATACATAAGGGTTGGAACCAGAACTCCATTGTGAACGGCCATTTTCGCTTTCATTGATAAATTCTTGTTTCCAATAACTACTTTTGAAGCTCCATTCACTTTGTTACCCGCACCAACCCTTCTTTCAATATCACTGTCCGTTCGGCCATCCGCTGTGAACATGCTACCTAAATACACAAATTCACTCACCTGTTCCAAGTTCTCTTCATTTACACTTATATTACAAACTGTCATTTGCTCTTCCCTTTCAAAAACTAACACCTTTGACTTTCCGACATTCATCATTAAATCGTTCGACTTGCATACCATTCTCGACACCAAGACTTGTAATTTGTCCGCACTATCCGCAACGAGAACGGCATCGTCCGCGTAAAGCAGACAGTTTACAGACAGATCACTCATCTTAGCGCCAGCATTTATACCTTTAAGTTCTTTCATACACTTGTCCATATACAGATTGAACAACCAAGGGGACATCACGCAGCCCTGCTTAACACCCTTCGTGATATCAAACCAGGGCGTGATGTCCCCATTTACCCTAACACTGGCAGTGCTCCCTTCGTAGAGAGAAGCAGCCGCCCGTATCAGTTTTGTGCTCACTCCGTATTCGGACAAGATTAACCACAGTTTTTCTCTGTTCACTCGATCATAGGCTTTTTGCAAATCGACGAACGCACAGAAAAGCTTACGGTTTTTGGCCATAAACTTCTCCGCAAGCGTTCGAAGTGCAAAAATCTGATCCATACAACCTCTTCCGGTCATAAAAGCGTCTTGAACATCCCATACTCTTTCAGTCGTCGTCTTTTTAACTCTTTCTATTAAAATTCTTTGTCGCACTTTCGTATTTTTGGCTTGTAATCATATATCTAGGTGCATATATACCAGAAGATATCTCCACTTTTTTGTATGGATTTGAAGCCGGGCTTTATCATTCTGAATAATGTTACTATTTGATATGTCCCGAACTTCATTTCTATTGTCAGAATGTAATCTGTCATTTACGTTATTTGCAGAAATGTTATGAAAAGAAAGATTATGTAATTTATTTACGAACATTTATTTATAATTCGTGTTTCGGTGTTGACAAATTTATTATAATTTTCTATTTACAACTTTTTTCTTATTAATAATATTTATTCTTGTATTTGTGAATACATTATTATATTATACAAGAACATGAGTTTAATGACGCAGATTTTTTTTTGTATAGATTTGAAATGCGCCTAAAGTGTGATTTGAAATCAATAAATTTAGAAAGATTAAACTCTTTATATCTAGAAAAATACATTATCGTGACCCTCTACTAATATTATAACACAAAAAGTCAGACGGGCTTGCCTTACTGGTTGACCCTAGGCACGCCACTGACTAGCGCCATCTATTAAGCCCTTCTGACGACCACCACGTCTGACATAAATTTTTTTATACGAGTATTTATTGATTCAGCATCTTTAGTATTAGTTTGAATTATTCGTAAAATAATATTTTTCTAGTCATGGAATTTAATTGCATGAGTTCATGTGACTTTTCTTTATGTTCTTTGTGGACGGATTCTAAACATATAAACATAAAAAATAAAGCTTCTGAGTCACGAAATCAAAACATTAATCTATCAAAGTTAATGTGACGGTATCAACAAGTATTCAGGAAATTAACAGATTTAATAAACTGATTTCTTTTTCCAAATTTCATTAAGTCTGAATTAATTTTTAATCAGCAAACTACAAAGTTCTAAGGCCGCAGTAATTTCTCAGAACTACGCTAAGAATTTTAGTTTCAGTAATACGCTTCAACGAATTTTCCTTTTTTACGATGACGGAGACACGCACCGGGTCTGTAATAAAAAAAACTACGATTATTTGACCCTGATATAAAAATATTAAAGGAAATGAAGCAATACTAACGTGTATTTTAAATCCCCGTTGAAATATATGACCTGTCAGTGTTCAAAATTTAAAATACTTAGAAAGCACAGTGTGTTTGTTATTATTGTTGAGATTTTTTAGAATATATTCACATTCATAACAATTAAATAGATTTATTTGAAGTAATAATTATGCCACTAAAAGTAGAATTGTATTGCTTTTAAGAAAAAATGGTGTCACAAGATTATTAATTAGAGATAATGAAAATTTTCCTAAATTGTTCTTATCGTATATATGTAACATATAACCCTCGACAACATAAAATATTTTCAAAACAAAATTGTGAAAACTCAAGTTTTGACATTTTTATAATATTTTTTACAATATTTAATATTATTTCAGCTATAATATTTAGATTATATAGCATCCCAGGAACAGGCTCCGTGGATAAGCAGGACACAGTCCTAAATAAAGCAGAAAAAGAAGCATAAAATGAAAAACGTATAATGATATTTTTCATTCGAAACGCAATTTTGTTTCGCAATCATCATTATGTTTGTGTGATTTTGGGTATTCCATGTGATTTCTCCTTCTCGACCGACGTTTCGGAGATAGTTGCAGTCTCCATCTTCAGAGTAATGTGGTGGTGGTAATAAATGTGATATGAGTTGTGTCTGCTAAGGTTCTTCACTGTTGTGCCATGTCGCCGGCAGTGTGGATTATTGTGTACTATTTCTCTATTTCTCACTTACACACTGCCGACGACATGGTACAACAGTGAAGTACCTTAGCAGACACAACTCATATAACATTTATTACCACCATCACATTACCCTGAAGATAAAGACAACGATATCCGAAACGTCGGTCAAGAAGGAGAAATCACACAAAACATATTGCTGCCAACCGTGAAAATCTACGCAATTATCATAATCATTATCCATCAGCTTCCATGTCTGTTGATTCTTAACTACACGCATCCATCTCTTACCGGCGGTCTCTCTAATGTCGTCCCTCCATCGAAGTTGGGGACATCCTGGGTTTCGAATCGGAGTTCTAGGACGCCAGCAAAGGAGGCGTTTTGTCCATCTATCGTCAGAGCTGCGAACGACATGGCCCGCCCAGCGCCATTTTAGCGCTGTCACTCTTCCGATTATGTATGATTCCTGTTATAATAGTGATGTTTCTCACCCTATTCGCTATACTTCGATCATATTCTTCTTCTTCTTTTAATAGATCTGACGATCTGTGACACAGAAATCATGTCTCGTCGGATGATGAGATCCAGCTGACTTTCCATATCGGGGGGAATTTCATACGCGGCTGTATATGCAAGTCTGTCACCATCCATTCGGGCTACATGGTCCCTCCAGTATCTTCTTCTGGATCTACTCTACTGAACGATATCCTCTATTTCGCAAGTTTTTCTTATGTCTGCGTTGCGGACACGATCTCGGAGAGTTTTTCCAGTAATTGATCTTAGGACCTTCATCTCCGATGTTCTTAGTAGTCCCTTGGTTCGCACAGTGTCGGCCCGCGTCTCTACAGAGTACGCCATGATAGGTCGCACGCATGTTTTATAAATACTTCGATAATGTTATGATTTATATTTGTTTTTCATGTGATAGAGCACAATCTAATTAAATTTTATTTACAACTCCAAAGCATATCTTGTTATTCCTTCAAATACACAAAATCTCGCAAGGAATAACTTCGGAAGTTTTTTTGTTTGTTTTTTACTTAACGAAATTATACTCTGCCATAAAAATGCATCATTCAGAAGTATAATTTCAAAATGAACTCGTAGGAATGGGACGCTTCTTTTTGTTCGTTGCCATGGAATGTGTTTTTACTTTTCTAGTATTTTACCTGCGTTCGGTTCGCGGAAGTTGGCCAAACTTTTCACTTGAACGAAATGGTTCGAATTAAATAGATTAATAAGTCGACTGAAGAGATTAATCCGCAGTTGTTTCAAAGATTGGGAATAATGTTTTCATCGGGTTCGGAAATCGATTCATCCGAATTTTCAAATATCAATTCGGTAAATAGGTTGATACTATTATGTTCAAATTACAAAAAGAAAAAAATCATTTCGCCTTCAGGATAGGGCATTAAAAAAAATACCATTCCTAACAGTATTCAGGGACTGGCTGTTACAAGTAATAAAACTAACTAGATGTCAGAATCACTGACATCGATATTCTAGTCATGGTTATGTGACGCTGATAAAACTGCGCAAAAAAGCTAAGATGGCAGTGCATAATGGTGTTCTTGTGCCGACCCTTATGTATGGAAGTGAAGTATGGAAATGGCAAAAGAAGGATGAAAGTAGAATATATGCAGTAGAAATGAGATCTCTAAGACGAATGTGTGTAAATCTAAAAGAAATTGTTCACATTGTAGATTTTATAATAAATTATCTTCTTCTTCTGGTCCTTCTCCACCCGACTCTATCGCATGCCTGATGCCTAACATCATCCCAAATGAGGCCTGCTATTTTGACCTCGTCCTGTAGGGCTCTTTTCCAGGTGGTTCTAGGTGTGCCTCGGTTTCTCGTTCCCCCCATAGGGGACCAGTCTAGTGCGCCCTGAGCGATCCAGGCTGGGTTACGTCTCAGAGTGTGACCGATCTACAGCCATTTACGTCTAGCGACTTGTTCTCTGATTGGCTTTTCGCCTGCCATGGTCCAGAGAACGGCATTTTACATTATCTGGGGCTAATAGATCTTGAATATTGAGCGAAGGCATCTATTTATAAACACTTGGAGTTTTCCAACAACGTCCACGGTAGATTTCCAAGTCTCACATCCGTACAGGAGTACGCTTTGAATATTTGGAGCTTGAGCTTTTTCGAAATGATACTGGAACGCCATTCAGGGCGAAGCATTGCGAAGCTCCGTACCTCCCGAGCCCGCTATCATACTTCCGAGGTAGCAAAAGCTGGTCGTGGTAATATTCATTAAAACCTTGGGGTAAGTCTATAAAAAACTTGTTACAGTACTTTTCGATAGCAATACGAAATCTTTTTTTGATTATCTATTGTTTTGGCCGAAACACGTTTCAACATTATTAAATGTTAAGATTTGAAACGCTGTTATTCCATATCACAATTGATTTATGTGGGTTTGTCGCGACAGCTGTTTTGCCAACCTGTGTTGGCATCATCGGGTATTACAAACAACTGTTTGTAACTGCTGTCGTGCAAGCTTGTATAAATAAATTGTGATAACAAAATAACAGTGCTTCAAATTTATACATAAAATAATATGATTTTCAACTTGCTACACATCTTTAAAATATTTATAAAGGTCTGGATTTTGAAATAATTTTGTGAGTGCCCTATTATTTGAGAGTAAACCATAGACAAAGTCTAGCCTTGTCTACTTTTGTAAAGTAAAGCATCACTCTTCGTAATGAGAACCAGCGTGTTGGCAGTCATAATACAAATGTTGAATATTCCTCATCCTGCTTCACACATTTCTCTTATGTCTAGATATTTCTAGCAAACAGCAACCTAAATTCGAAGGAAAATAATAACCGAATTGGAATAGTTGCTCCTATATTAATGAAACACGTTGAATAGTAATTAAACAAAACGACGTTTTTCAACGACCCTTATGTATGGAAGCGAAGCATGGAACTGGCAAAAGAAGGATGAAAGTAGAATAAATGCAGTAGAAATGAGATCTCTTAGACGAATATGTGGATACTCTGTGTATGATAGAGTGTCGAATGAAAATATAAGAAGTGAATGCGGTGCGAATGATGGTGTCATGAACAAAATAATGAAAGGATCATTAAAATGGTTTGGACATATGGAAAGAATGAACGAAGAAAGAAAGGTAAAAAAATTCTATGTTAATGATGTAAATGGAACCAGAAATAGAGGAAGACCGAGGGAAACGTGGCACGATCAAATAAATCAAATATTGAATGTCGGCCATGTGAGGAGTCGGAGAAATCGACGCGCGTGCATGACACGATGTATGAATGTTGAGGAAGCGAGAGAAATATGTCAGGAAAGAAAAGTGTGGCAGTCCATTATTTCTGCCTACCCCTTCGGGGAGACGGCGTGATGGTTGGTTAGTTAGTTATGTTTTTCAAGAAATACCTTCTCGTCTTTATTGGCTCGCTGGCATCGACAGACTAATTTATACAGATCACTATGTCAATGCCAGTAAACCTGGCGAAAGCGGTCGCTTCGCGCCGTTTCTCCAGAGAGGTAGCCAGAGAGGATGGATCGCCACAATATTCTATCCTGACATAATTCTCGCGCCTCTTCTATATTCACACATCATGACATGCATGGTCGTCGATTGTTCCTACTTCGAACATGGCCGCCTTTCAGTAATTGATTCATTTTATCATGCCATGTCTTCCTTGGCCTTCCTCATGCATTCACACTACTTGTATATATCTTTTTAACCATTCTTCCCTCATTCATACGTTTCTAATGTCCAAAACATCTTAGTGACCCTTTCTTAATTTTATTTATTACGCATTCATCCGCCTTACATTCCATTCTTACTTCATCATTAGATATTATATATTATATAGAGTGTTTTTTTAGAGGTATACAATACAAATTCATAACGAAAAAGATACAAATTAAAATAATGTAATTGTCAATGATATTGGCTTTATTTAATAAATATACATAATATGATTTCGGGCATATGAGCGTCACGGCTAGCTCGAATGAAGCGCAATCGTGAAATCCAATTTTCGACAATTGTCATCTTTGTGGATGCGTATTATCCACCAGAGTGTACTAGGTGCAAAAACGATCCATGGTCTTCTGAATAATTTGCTCAGATGGACGATTATGTCGACCATAAAATGGACATAGTGCACGATAAGTTTGGTGAACCGAACCATGATTTTCAAAATAATTTTGCACAATTTGCAAGCGCTGTTCTGACGTTAGTCTATTCATGGTAAAGTGGCAAAACGTACCGACTACAAATCATCTATCAACTGTCAGATTGACAGTCTGTAAAAACAATGTTGCCAGTTTAAAATCCAAACCTCTAAAAAAAAACCAATACATTGTTTTTCGCACATTCTTCTTGGTGACCTCATTTTGCATTTATCCTACGTTCTTGTGGATAGCGTTAACACAAGCCTCTGTCTAATGTTAATCATGACCTAAACCATAATAGGTCAGTTAACTATTAAGCGTGTGAAATGTTTTAATTGATATTTCGATTTTCATTATTCCATTAAAATAAACATTTTAAAAGAAAGTTCGTCCACTTTTTGGCCTCAGTTTTTTTTTACAGATATTCTTATTTTGTATTATTTCTTCTCTAAGAAAGACTTTCTCAGAATGTAAGATATTTTCAATTCCTAATGCAATTTCTATTCAGCATTTTCTACAGAGCAACGCTGTGCAGAGCGAACGTGCAAAGTTTTAAAAATCTTGTATTAATTTTAGCTCAAAATCGCGTCGAGAGTTTAATGATTAAGACTCTAAAAAACCTTTCAACTTTCTGATAACAGAAACTGTCTGCAAAAGTTATTAAAAATTGATTAGATGTTATATTTTTATATTCAACTTTCAGATGGTGTGTTGTTATTTAAAACTAATTTCCAACCAACAAACTTCACTAGAATCCCAATAGTATTTTTTTTCTACTCCGCAACTAACAAAATAGATAAAATAACAAAAAATATCGTATTAAAGCGAAACTACTTTGTAAAAAAACGTGCTCTAAATAGGCATTCTGTATTAAAGATTAATTGTATCTCAATAGAGACGAAGATGTAAATTGTAATGTCGTTGTCGAAGATGTAATTAAAATTGGAGATTGGATCTCCAGGCGTTGTCTAGCAATGTGTGATAGTTGCGAAGCCTTTCACATTGCATTAATAAAGATTTTCTGCTTATTGCTTACAAATATTCTTAATAGATGGCGCTAGTGTAGATTGACCTAAAAATGTGAAGTGTGTCTCAACATAGTAGCATATATAAATCTTTCAAAAATTTGTCAGACGTGGTGGTCGTAAGAAGAAAAAAAAAACAATTTACATATTTTTCTCTGTTGAGATACAATTGATCGTTAATAATGATTAACCCGCAATGGGATAAATCTAGTATATGTCTACAAGTATTTGTATACATTCAAAAACAAAAAGGCATTCGGTATATTATACAATAAATATTTAAATGTATCGTGCATAAGTAACTAGTATGTTATATTCTTACTTATGCACGCTAATGAACCATAATTTATTATGTTTTATATAATATTATAATTTTTATAAAAATAAATATATTATATTAAAAATAACAAAAGTTTCTAAAAATATAAGCATACTTAATTTTAAACAGTTTATTGTTAAAACTGCTTTTGTCAAATCTGTGAGGAATATTTTTGTGATAACAAAAGTAATACTTTATGCCAGAGGTTTCCAAACTTTTGTACCCTGTAGAAAACTTGCCGAATATTTTTCCTGTAGACTCTTTATGCTCTCCTATACATATTAACGTCAATTGTGTTTTACACAGCTAGCACTGTGTTTCTTATTTTAAAATATGTATAATTTTCATCATCAGAAAAACGATATATTCAGTTATAAACAAAATACATTGTCCTCGCGATGTTGAAGATGGAAGAAATATTGTTTTAATTCATCAAAATTGTAATTATTTTTTATATACTATAAGTAGTAAGCACACTGGAATATATAAATAATAATACATACCTACCAGCATGGAACTGGCAAAAGAAGGATGAAAGTAGAATAAATGCAGTAGAAATGAGATCTCTTAGACGAATGTGTGAATACTCTGTGTATGATAGAGTATCGAATGAAAATATAAGAAGTGAATGCGGTGCGAATGATGGTGTCATGAACAAAATAATGAAGAGATCATTAAGATGGTTTGGACATATGGAAAGAATGAATGAAGAAAGAATGGTAAATTTTTTATATATTAATGATGTAAATGGAACCAGAAATAGAGGAATACCGAGGGAAACGTGGCACGATCAAATAAATCAAATATTGAATGTCGGCCATGTGAGGAGTCGGAGAAATCGACGCGCGTGCATGACACCATGTATGAATGTTGAGGAAGCGAGAGAAATATGTCAGGAAAGAAAAGTGTGGCAGTCCATTATTTCTGCCTACCCCTTCGGGGAGACGGCGTGATGGTTAGTTAGTTAGTTAGTAAGTACACACAATTTGTGCTTGTTGTATTATGACATTTACGGAATGCTTAAATGTTGATGATGACTTGATGGAAATGGACTCCCATTTTGTTTTCTAGTTGGCATTGTCTTAATTCTCCTGCAATTTGAATTGTCCTGTTTGGGTCCCAATATACCACTTTGAGAAACTGTGCTTCAAACGGATTATTATTCAAATGTGATAATATACTAAGCGAAAATCATAAAAAAAGTTTTAATATTATTCTATTAGCTACAGTGCAAATGCGTCATCGATGAGTGATAGACAGACATAGGCAAATTTAAAGGTCTTGCCCAATAAAAAAATACACCTTAGTTAAAATTAGTTCGTTAGTAAGATAGTGAAAATAGTTGAAAAATATAGCTTTATAGACACACAAATCCTCTGCAAGTACAAAATAAGATAATCAGATTTTTTTGTAGTTCTTTATTTTATTTTAATAAAATTATCGGGACACGGGGAGTACTTTGTAGGCGATGAAATTGATTTGCAACCATTAACAAAGATATTTTATTTTATAAACAAATCTTCTCAGTCGTATTCCTCATGATTGAAGGTCGTGTCTGTCCTGTAAACCATTGACCATGGTACGCTCCCGCCAGTCTTCAGGCTGCGCTAATGAGAGACCTGTCAGCTCCCTGATTTGATCGGACCAGCGGCTTGGTGGTCATCCATGCAAACATTAAAATAAATACACTTTATTTTTTTATAACTAACTAACTAACCCCCACACCGTTTCTCCAAAGGGGTAGGCAGAGAGGATGGATCGCCACATTTTTCTATCCTGACATAACTCTCGCGACTCTTCTACATTCACACATTGTGACATGGACGCTCGTCGATTGTTCCTACTTCGAACATGGCCGCCTTTCAGTAACTGATTAATTTAGTCATGCCATGTCTTCCTTGGCCTTCCTTCCATTGACACTACTTGTATATATATTTTAAACCATTCTTCCCTGATCCATTTGTTCCATTTGTCCAAACATCTTAGTGACTATATTGTGCACTGCCATCTTTGCTTCAGTTGATAAACGAATATTTCTATTTGCGGTTATGACTTTGAGTGCACCATTTATTTTGTTTCCAGCTCCAACCCTTCTTCCGATGTCTTTCTCCATTTTTCCATCTCTTGTAAACATGCTTCCCAGATAAACGAATTCGGTAACATGCTCTAATTTCTCACCGTCACAATCCGTCATACATTCTTTCGTTTCAAATACCATAACTTTGGATTTTGACACGTTAATCACAAGGTCATACTTATTGCATACTTCGTACATTATTGACACTAGGACTTGTAGATCGTCCATGCTGTAAGCAAACATAGCAAACAGCTGATGGACGTTCATTTTCGCACCAGCGTTTATGCCATCTGATTCTTTCATATAACTGTATTATATAAATAAAAAATGTAAAAACATAAAGTACAACATAAAGAATTTAAAAAAAATACATTACTCGTACATTGAAGCAAAGTGAACCTTTTATTGTATTTCTTGCTTATCACATTATGAGTGAAACAACTAGAATTTAATAAAAAATATAAAATAATACTCTATTGTTTTTAGAGTATTCTTTAGAAGTGAAGTTCCCGCCTTTTCCTAATCTCTCGGCAGCCATTTTTCCTAGTGCTATATATGCTATGTACTATTATAATATATAGAGAACTCTCCATAGTTCTCTGCAAGCTGTTGTCCTTTTCAGTACATGGACCCCCCGGAGTGAAAAGGGGAGGGAGGAACTGCCGTTACAGCTATTGAAAAGCTATCTCTATTTTCTCGCTTCTTCACTTTCAATTTAGTGGAATATGTGTGAAGTGTTAAAGTGTCCTCGGGAGACGCGATTTCTCGTGAGGAATTTCTTTCAGTTTATTTAAAGAAATGACAAAATCACAATGTGTATGTTTACAATTATTTTATTATTTTCCACATTCTATGAAAGAATAGCATAAAACAATAAGAGAGATCATAATAATTTTTTGGATTATTGAATGATTTTTCCAAAATCTCTTGTTGAAAATTCATTTTCAATAATAATAATGCAATAAAAAGATGTATTTTTTTAACGACTTCTACGTCGCAAAAGCCATCTTTTGGGAGCCATCTTATAAAAGATGGCAGTCGAAGATACAAACATTAGTGGATGTTAACCAAATGTACAGTTTAAAAAGATATTGTATAACTTTTATTTTATTTTCGTTATTGACTTTTGTCTTTTGTTTCGACAGCGATCAAACTGGTGAGACTATTATAAACTGACTCCTTTATATACATACAGATCAGGGGTAAAAAACATGATTGTGTACAAACATAATATTAAAATAAATATGGGTAATTTACTGTATTGAAATAATTATATTAAAATTATTTAAGAGCATTCTGTTTTGAATGCAATGAAATTTAAATTGGTTTCAGCTGACATGTTTGTATACAATTTTTGAAAAACGGATACATTTATTTTGAAAATAACTGAATTTAAATATAATTTCTTATATATTTCAGTCCGTTGGTTGGCCTCCCCTATTTTGGTATTTCCATCCATTAGTTCATGTTTTAGCTGCAAAGGTCTGAAATAATAACTACAACAAAATATTCGGCATTAATTGATTCTAAGAATAATTAAATAAAACTATGTTTTTTAAGAACTGCTTCCACTTATGTTTATAGATAACGACTATTTTTTCAGGCTTGGTGGCATCGACAGAATGATCTATGAAAAACCGTCTGTTGGTTCCGTCGATATAATGAAAAAATGGAAGTACAATAGTTATTTAAAGAACATAATTTTATTTATTTATTTATTAAGGGTAACATACAGCGATATCAATAACATATATAAAATAAAACATTTAGAATAATTAAAGTAAGTCCAATTACATGCTGCTCAAATATAAAATAATAGTTAACAGCTAACAAATGACAGTGTGAAATGAGATTGAAGTTAAACTAAGACAAAATGAGGCTAGGCATAATATTAAAGAATTAAAATACTAATAAAACTTGAAAAAAAAAAAAAATTAAGATAAATTTAAATAAATATATTATAATATCTTGTAACATCGTGGTCACATCCACGCCGAAATGTTGCTCCGATCATTTTTTTTAAATTTCGCTCGTTCAAATGGAAAACATCAATGTCTCCAAAATGCTTATTTTAGTCACAGATGCGATACAATGCCGCGCTCTGAGCGTAGTTATTGCGATAAATAGGAAGATGGAAAACTTGGCTCGCGGTGTGTCTCGTGCGAGACATGGGGGGTATTGAGTGAGAATTTACTGAGAAGCTCGGAATTGTCCATTTTTAAGTGAATTATTTTATGAAGCAACATCATATCATGAAGAGTACGTCTATTTTCAAGAGAGTCCAAGGATTGAAAAATTATTTCATTATTATTTTAAAGGGATATTATTTTGTTTAAAGAAATGGAACTAAGTTAATTATCCTTATCATTTGTTCTGCTAAATAATTATAGCAAGCCTTGAACATCCCCTAGGCAGTCGCCTCACAGAAATCGTAATTAATGGTTTCGTGTCTTTGTTCCAGTTATATGCGGAGTCGGTGTTGAGATGACAGTCTACCATCAGACGGCAGGAATATATATTTTGTGAGTATATCATCATTCATTATTTCTATTCTACTTCAATCACACGTGGAACAACTACGACTAATTATATACCGACCCTTGTGTATGTAAGTGAAGCATGAAACTGGCGAAATAAGAAAACGTGGGAATGAGATGGGCGAGAGATATTGACACAAGAATTGGTTCAATATACAATCTTGATCAGTGGCGTGCCTAGGGTCAACCAGTAAGGCAAGCCTTACTCCGAGACTTGTTTGTGTTATAATAATAAAAATAAAAATAAAAATATTATTATTATTTTGTAGAATCGCTCTTTACATCATGACAGCATGAACCAAATCGATGTATGGTAAAGGATATTAAAGCTATCGTAGTGATTCTCGTGATAGGTGTGTATAACGACGCAAAACATCAACAGAGACGACGGCCTCCGCCTTAAACCCGGGTGGTATCCGGTACTACACAATATACAACACACCACCCGGGAATGGGCCCTTGTGCTTAGCTAATTCGGGGAATAACCCACTGCCGGCGACATACCGCTCGGGAATGCCCCCTGTGCCAAGCTATTTCGGGGAACCTAGCATGGACTCTTTGTCTCACACGTACACACTGCCGGCGACATGGTACAACGGTGAAGTACCTTAGCAGACACAACACATATCACATTCATTACCCTGAAGATGGAGACTGCAACGATCTCCGAAACGTCGGTCGAGAAAGAGTTATCACACGGTGTTACCCAAAAACACATCAGACAGACATGTGAATAAATATAATCAGAGTGTCAAAATGCTATTGCGTAAAAACGTGAATAACTTCACACATGTTTATATGTATTTCAGCATTAAATTTAGAGCACTTCGTAAGATTCTTTTGAAGTGCATTCAAAAATAATAACAATGAGCTAATTCTTAGTATAATTGTCAATTTGCCAATTTTCACATGCTGTTATATATATTTTCCGATGTAAAAATATTTTTCTCTAAACTAACTAACCATAACGCCGTCTTTTCGAAAGGATAAACAGAAATAATGGACAGAAATACTTTCCTGACATCATTTTCTCGATTCTATAACACTCATAATCCCTTTGTCATGCACGTACGTCGATTTCTCCGACTCCTAACGTGATCGACATTTAATGCTTAATTGATTTGATTTGCCACGTGTTCTCCTCGGTCTTCCTCTATTTTTTGTACTTCGTAGTTTTTTGTCATTCTTTTCATGTGTTTCAGCTAACCTTTTGAGCTTTCATAACACTTTTGTACTTAACTTACATTTGTATTTGATACTCTATCACACACAGATATTACACATTCGTCTTAGAGATCTCATTTATCATACTATCATTTTTCTTTTACCAGTTCCACGCTTAACATACACACGGTACAATATACCCAATGTACACTTTCAACTTAGCCTGACTGGATAAACTTTTGTCTGCGATGACAACTTTAAGTGCACTATTCACTTGTTTTGTCTATCACAACCCTTTCAATATCCCTCTCCACTCACCCATCCTCTGTAAACAACATTTTTATATAAATTTCGGTATATTTTTTATTATTTTTTTTCCATAGATACAATTCTGGAAACGACCCGGTTCCTTCTTTATGATAATGAGCTATATCTGCTCAAATTGGAGATTAAATATAATAATACATTCAATTATAATATAATAGCATTGATTCAAATCCGTGGTCTTAATCTTAAATAAATGTTTCTTGGCATGACCGTGTATCTCTGTGTTATATCTTATTGTTTGAATGTTTTTGGAAATTGTCGCAGGCTCCATTTACAATACATGACTACATCTTTATAATAAACCCTGCAGAAATCTCCGAAACTACGGTCAAAAAGTATTTTACGAAAAACAGATATTCCCAAGATTGAAAGAAATATATTATCATCATCATCCTAAGCTCGACAGCCCTGGGTGGGCCTTGGCTGAATCCAGGAGCTTCCTCCATTCTTGTCTGTTTGATGCCCCCATTCTCCAATTTCTCACTTGCAACACCGATGCATCCGTATTAACATCGATAATATATTTCTTTCATCGGTCGTTACCGATGAAAGAAATATATTATATAATATAATAATTAACACAATTTATAATAACAACGTAAATTGATTTTTTGAATATATTTTGAATTTCAAGGGTAAATTGTATCTCAATAGAGAAAATGTAATTTTTTTTTTCGAATCAGAATATGGTAGTCGTAGCGTTTACAGGACTTATGACCTGTCATTGGTTAGGTTAAGCGATCACTTTATGTTAACAACACACCCCATTCCGGCCTTCTTACGACCACCACGTCTGACAAATTTTTGGAACTTGTCTATATGCTACTATGTTAAAACACTTCGGAGAGAGATCTAATCTCCAATTTTTATGCTTTTAACTTGGACCAGTTTTTTGACTTGGCAATTTACATCTTCGTCTCTATTGAGATACATTTAATCCTTAACAATTTAAATTATTTTTATTTGGTCTTTGGTACTGTGAAAATTCTTGGTTTAATAATTGTTTATTTTTCAAATTTCAGAATAGGAGCCCTTAGCGTCTTTTTCTTGGAGATAATGTGGGTTGTCACATTATTCATAGAACTCTGTACAAAGTAAGTAGAAAACAATCAGATTTAGTAATATATTGATGAATGAATGCGGTTATATTAAAAATTGAAAAAAGTAAAAGCATTTATCGGATGATAAATTTGAATATGGAATCATCCAGCTGGTGCCGAAACCGGTCGACGTTAAACACTAGTGGTAGCAAACTAAATACATAATTATTAAGATGTATGAAAAACGATAGTTTTCATGGAGTTTTATTATAATATTTATGTATGACATGTTTCACCCTTCTAAGGCATTATCAAATGTGACGAAATTTCAACTCGTTGCAGTTTATATACACTAGTAAATGGTGCACGGTCTTCTTCTTCTTCTTCTTCTTTTAATAGATCTGACGATCTGTGACACAGAAATCATATCTCGTCGGATGATGAGATCCAGCTGTCCCTCCATCTCTTAGGCGGTCTTCCAGGTGGGCGGTGTCTGGAGGGGATTTCATAAGCGGCTGTATATGCGAGTCTGTCACCATCCATTCGGGACACATGGTCCCTCTAGTATCTTCATCTGGATCTACTCCACTGAACGATATCCTCTATTTCGCAGGTTTTTCTTATGTCTACGTTGCGGACACGATCTCGGAGGGTTTTTCCAGTAATTGATCTTAGGACCTTCATCTCTGATGTTCTTAGTAGTCCCTTGGTTCGCACAGTGTCAGCCCGCGTCTCTACAGCGTACGTCATGATAGGTCGCACGCATGTTTTATAGATTCACGGTCTTACATATTAATTACTAATAGACGGTCTTACATAAAATTTACTGTTAACATTTATTGAACTTCTTTTTGATTTTTGTAATATCATTTAGTATTCCCTAACTATGTAAGCATTGTCATAAAATTTCTTAACGAGTTCCAAGAAACACTTTCCAATATTTCTTGACCCACCCAAATAATTATTTGTTAAAAATGTATAAAGTCACATCAATTTTCGTTAATAACCATATTCTGCTCCATTTAATAGTGTATAAAAACACATTGAAAACTATCGTTTTTCATACATATTAATAATTTAATATGGAGTTTTACATCATTGTTCAAGAAACAATAAATAAATATTTAATAATTATAAATCTTTTATATTATTTTTATTATTTAAAATGAACTCTTACCATGAAATTTCAATAAAAATATTAATTATGGAATCATACTATTCCGGAATGTTTAAAATCATGCTTTTCGGTACACCGTGTATGCATTCCTATTTTCCATTGTTCAGATTCTTTCGTAGACCGTTTCGATATTTGGGGGTGGGTCGGAAACCACCCAAAGCACTCCACGTGTAGTAAAATGTCATTGTTAGTGACGTCAGAAGCAATCGTTCGAGAATATTCCCTATCTCCGATGGCGGTGCTGAAGAGCGCCACACAAAGGTCTCTCGACTATCCCTGTCCCATAAATTCCTGCGAGTGCGTTCCAAAAACAATTTCAGTATTCCGGGGCACTTAGCTGGTACCTTCGGTGAGAAATGTACTCAGAATATGATGTTCCAGTGGCGTAACCTTAGTAATGTTACAAGAACAAGCCCAATATTTCGCAGGCTGTATTAATTTTCTTCTTTATTCGTTTTTGTTCAGTGTTGTGAATTCACTTTCGATTTAATAATAGAAAACTTTTTAAACTTTATTTTATTGTTCAAAGGTATATTTCGGATGGCTCTTATCCTTCCTCGATGTAAAAGTGTTTTAAATAAAAACGTTCAGATTAGCTTATTTATTGATGGATTTTATTGTTTTAATAAATTATTATGTAAGAAGTATTATTATGTAAGATTATGTATGGAAGCGAAGCATGGAACTGGCAAAAGAAGGATGAAAGTAGAATAAATGCAGTAGAAATGAGATCTCTTAGACGAATGTGTGTATACTCTGTGTATGATTGTGTGTCGAATGAAAATATAAGAAGTAAATGCGGTGCGAATGATGGTGTTATGAACAAAATAATGAAAAGATCATTAAGGTGGTTTGGACACATGGAAATAATGAATGAAGAAAGAATGGTTAAAAATTATATGTTAACGATGTAAATGGAACCAGAAATAGAGGAAGACCGAGGAAAACGTGGCACGATCAAATAAATCAAATATTGAATGTCGGCCATGTGAGGAGTCAGAGAAATCGATGCGCATGCATGACACGATGTATGAATGTTGAGGAAGCGAGAGAAATATGTCAGGAAAGAAAAGTGTGGCGGTCCATTCTTTCTGCCTACCCCTTTGGAGAGACGTGATAGTTAGTTAGTCAATTAATTATTATGTAAGATATCAATCCAAAAGTACCAAAAGTACACATTATTTATTACAAACAAACGTCTATAGTGAAATATAGATAGCTATATTTCAATACAGATTAGTAAAAAACATAATTGCTATGATTGCATTTGGAGTATGATTATTAATTATCCCTAATAATATTTGCTATTGGCAAAAAAAGTTTAAAAAATAATTGGATTAAAGACTTGTTTCACTAAATGTGATGTAAATCATTGCGTGATTAAATATAAACATTGTACAGCTCTCTTGGAAACAAGAGTTTGTTAATAAATTCAAAAACGCCTGATTACAAATTAGTTTCCAACCCTTTCAATTAGTTACGAAAGCATGAAACTGGCAAAGAATGCCTTCATGTCTGGGGAAAAGTTGTAAAGGTTTAATTAATTAATTGACTATATGGTAATATTATATAAAACAGGATAGATAAAAAAGCATGATGAGTTAAAGGGATTACTTTAAAGGTTTTACAGGTAGAAATCATGATGAAAAGGCGAACCATGTAAATGTAACGAAATCGAAACAAACCTTTTTTTTTTTTTGAAGACTAACACCAAAGATTTAAATCAATGATATTAGAATTTATTTTACAATATTCAATGTGAGCAGAAAATAGCTCATTATTATGAAGAAGGAATCTGGTCGTGTCCAGGCTCGAACCCAAGTCCCCTTGATCAGAAGCCAAGCGTTCTATCCCCTAGACCACCACCTTCACATTTCAAACACGATTTACACGATTACAAGAGGAACTGGATAAAAACGTTAAGAAAAAAGCATGCGTTTTCTCTTTGATTCATTGAGAAAACAGCACAAACATTATTACTATCTTCTTCTTTCTGTGTCCTGTCAGGTCTCCCTAACGTTGACTATCACCCTTGAGTAGGCCTCCCTATCCCGGGCCGCCCGGAACAGCTCCTCCACGGTCCTTAGCCCTGTCCACTCTCGGATGTTCCTCAGCCAGGAAACCTGCCTTTTACCAACACCTCGTCGACCCTCAATATTACCCTGTTTATTATTATACTATATTTATAGAGAATATTACTACATTCATAGAGAATATAACTATATTCATATAGAATATTACTATATTTTATATTAAAGAAAACGCTCGTATTCTAGAAGAGTTATTTCATTTTACAGGTGTTACATTTGATAATGGCCTAGCATGGCCAATATGCGAATAATTACCGTTAATTTAATGAAAGTAAACACGATTGTTTAGTGGTTTTACTTGGATATAATTTATATATTATAAATTGTGACAAATTTGTTTCGCCTTGTGAGGGCATTCTCGAAGTTTGAGAATGCCCTCACAAGGCGAAACAGCCCTCGCAAGGTGAAACAAATTTGTCACAATTTGTATAAATTAAATCCAAGTAAAACCACCTAACAATCGTGTTTACTATTGTTAAATTAACATGGAGTTTCACAAAACTAATACATCAACCATCAATAATTACAGTTAAATATGATGAAACTTCTATTAAACTGACTATTTTTTTTTCAATTTACATTGGACAATGATGAGTTAATTAATCTATATTTTTTTATCTTGGAGATAAACGTCAAAAATACTTCTAAAATAAGTAAAGGGGTGTATTATTATACGACTGCAAAAACGCGCGGCTGCCGCGCAATATATGTTCGACTGTGACCAGCCCTTTTATTTGCGGTGCAAGTCATTTTTGTTACGCTTTTGATAAAACGGAACAAAACTGAACACTTATGTAAATTATCTCGCATTTATCGCTCTTTAAAAAAACAACAGCAATCGTATCGCCACCCGGCAAGATGGAGCGCCGCGACGTTCGATTTGACCCGCGCGGCAACAAAGTTTCCATTAAGCGCGGCTGCCGCGCGAGCTGCAAATCAATGGTTTTCCGCGCGTATTCTATACACTGCCACGCGAGCTGCAAATCAATGGTTTTCCGCGCGTATTCTATACACTGCTTTAAGTTTTAGAGTTTCGGTACCAAATAGAAACAAATAGTATATCGTAAATTTGCATACTTTTTGGTGTTCACACTGCTTTGTACACCTGAAATGACTATACCGAGGGCGTTACACCCTTGGCAAACGGCGCAGAGGAAACCTACCCTAACCTCATAAAAGCACCCCTTTTTATGCCAACATTTAACAGTGGCCCTTTAATATATTACCGCCGACGAGATTTATGTGGTCGGTGTAAATTGCGAAATGTATCGTGGTTAGAATTTTTTCATAAACGGATTTTGTTGTCAGCCATAATTTACTTTGCCTAAATAAGCACTATTTTTATGGGTGCTTGCTTAAATACTTAAATTTACGCATTTATTTAGAATTTTTAGTGATTTCATTTATAATGCATTCGTAAGAACTGTTTGTTTAAACATTATAGATTATTGTAATCTTAAAAAAAAATGGCATTCCATTACAGGTATAATAAACACCTGCAAGGATCAAATATTGTAATTCAAACCAATAAAAGAAAAAAACCTTTATACAATAGATAAAAAAATGTGTTAAGGAAAATTTTAATTGAGCGATTGGATTTTTGGTTACCAAAACCATTAGTATAATATAATAATATAATATAAAAGGTAATTTTCATATTTAATTAAACCAAAATTTTGTAAAAAAAAAATCGAAGTGAAAGCATTAAATAGTGGAAACACAAAGCAAAACCTTAATAATCAAAAATATTTTTTTATATAAACTGATATTAACAAAACACACTATTATCCCATTTTTGATATTTTTAATCAAAAGATTGATTCTTTAATTTGCTTTCTTACCATTATGAAACCAGTCGGTAGTTTAAAATACAAAACAAAGTGGTGTTTGAATGAAATATATAATTTTTTTTTAATCTAAAAATAACACAACACAAATTTAGTACTTCATGCAATAAAATATAGCGTTTCATAGAATATGAAAAAATGTAACACAAAGTATTAGCGAAAAACAAAAGCAATTGCTTTTTTACTTTCGCGAAAGTCAATCAATTACTTAATATATATTTTTGTGTTCCGTAACCTTTTGGTTGCCAAATTTTATTAAATCAACTTTTTTTAATTAGACAACCAGCAACCATTTTGTTAAAAGGTCGTTAAAATGCCAACAGCAAAGCCAATATTTATTCCCCCTCGCTATTGATTTCCCCGCGAACGTTTCATCAAAGTGATTTCGCGTGTCTGTTTTTTTTATCGACTGGATTAAATGCTTGCTAAGCTTTTATTTTCGTTAAAAGAATTTCACAAATTACCTGTTATTTAATTTAGAGCAAATTGCCTGTTTTCTCTGCCTCTCGTGAAATGGTTTTTGATAGGAAAGGAAAATTAATATTCATAAATCCCAAAGTCTTTGTTAAAACTTTGTAGTCCCTCGAGTAAATTGGAAAACTCGATACATTTTTATTGTCTATTGGAAAATATTCATCTCTTACATAATAAATAACCATAAACAATATCCACAAAGGTTTAGGAAAATATTATGAACTGCTCAATTGTGACATACCCGACCGAGTGCTTCAAAGAGTCATGTTAGAAATAAGCCTAAATGAAAAGGCATAAACGGAGAGAAAAAAATGTCACTTATATCATTTGCAGTGTAGTGACTCTAAAATGGAAATAAGTAGGTCACGTAGTCAGAGGCTTGGACATAAAATGGACAAGAAGACTGCTGAATTGGGAGACAAAAACAAAACAACGAGAGAAAAAACAAACGTCACTAATAGGTTATCTAGATAAAAGTTTAAGCGGAAAATGGACAAGAAGACTACGGCTTGGAGACAAAGTCAGAAACTGTTGATGATCGTCTTAAACTCGTTCTCGGCCTTCTTTAACCCCCTTACCTTCAGGTAAATTTCCGAAAAACGTGCAAAAAAGCAGGTTTTTTATTAATGAAATTTAATTATATATTACTTCGCCTGCTCCTTGTAAAACTATCATATTTATGAAGACTCGTACTCGAATGTTGTTGGCACACGCGCGTATCCCTAACAGTTTGTACATTTTAGGTACATTACTTTTTCTCAAGCGCGTACGTGATACGTATGTTCAAATACGTAGGGTGGTTAAAGTCTTTGTACCACTTGACATAGCATGTCATCACCAAAAGAATCATGCAACATCCTCAACGTTTCCGAGGCAGAATATTTATTCCGCAAACAAAATTTAATGCAAATTCTACGCTCGACAAAATCAGACATTGTAAAAATCGAAACACTCACTTTTGTATGTATGTTTACAAAAACACATGTTACTCTGTAGCAATAGAATATATTGCATAGACATGAAAGACAGTTCTGGTACTCCCAGTGTTCAGAACACACAAAAAAACATGATTTCATAGTACCTGCAAAGTTTAAATGAAAAGTTAACCTTATTTTTCGATCATCTTAGCTAAGGTGGAAATACGACGTAAAGAAAGATGCAGCACAGCTTCTACAAGTTACAAATTATAAGCCGGCAGAGGACAGGAGGAGATTGAGGCAAAATTGAAGAAAGCCAAGACTCGATTTGAACTGTAGCGACATTGAAGAAGATCATGAAGAAGAAGTAGATATTATTGAAGTAAATATTATCAGAGATTGTGATTTAATCAATTTTATTAATAAATAACAACACAATTGATTTTATAATCATGTATCGGGAGTATTGGCAGATAACGCAATGTACTGATTGTGTTTTTCCATTTATTAATTCTGTGAATGTCTGTGAATGTTCTGTGAATTCTGTGAACGATTTTGAACGTAATGAAATTGGTTGTAATCTGTTTCCACACAATTTTGCAGATAAATTGTGTATACGAGTATTGAGAACTTAGTATAAAAGTATTTTTTTTATCTGCATAGAAAAATCGTCTCTAATATATTCGCTTTGACTTGTTGTGGATTACATTTTAATAACTTAAAAAACATTATGTTCACACAACACTTTAAATAAAGTGTTAAAAATAAAGCAATAAAATCGCTTCACAGGTTAAGTGAATACGTTACTCAAGGTTTTAAATAATGAGAGTTTTTATTATTAATAGTAAAAATCAACAAATTAACTAGAATCATTTTTGCACGACACATTGTATGGGTTGATGAGGAAGCCGGAGAATTGTGTCAGGAAATAACGGTGTGGCGATTAATTTTTTCTACCCAACCCTTCGGCGAAAAGTTTTTGGTTAGTTAGAGTTGTTATGCTGCCCTGATGAAGCTTGGGTCCAAGCGAAAATAGTTGGAATCAATTTTAATGACTCGTGGTCAAATATAAAGTTTTTTAAATTTTTTTTTTTATATTTTAAAAATGTGTAACCACAAAACAAGTGCTTCATATAAATATTTAAAGTTCGAATTTCATTAAAAAGGATGGGAGAATGGAGAAGGATATTGAAAGAAGGGTTGGGGCAGTAAACCGATTAAATGGTGCACTTACGCGAACAAAAGCCTATCCAAAAAGCTAAGATCACAGTGCATAATGGTGTTCTTGTGCCGACCCTTGTGTATGGAAGTGAAGCATGGAACTGGCAAAAGAAGAATGAAATTAGAATAAACGCAGTTGAAATTAGATCTCTAAAACAAATGTGTGGTAAATCTGTAAATGATAGAGTATCAAATGCAAATATAAGAAGTGAATGCGGTGCGAATGAAAGTGTTATGAACAAAGTAATGAAAGGGTTGTTATGATGGTTTGGACACATGGAAAGAATGAGTGAAAACAGAACGGTGAAGAAGGTAAAGGTAAACGACGTGAACGGAACTAGAAACAGAGGAAAAAGTGGCACGATCAAATCAATCAAATATTAAATGTCGGTCACGTGAGGAGTCGGAGAAATCGAAGTGCGTGCATGACAAGATGTATGAATGTAGAGGAAGCGAGAGAAGTATGTCAGGACAGAACAGTATTGCGGCCCATTCTTTCTGCCTAACCCTCCGGAGAGACGGCGTGATGGTTAGTTAGTTATTCAAAGTATTATATTTAGGCTGTGACATATCTCTTGTGGGTTTCACCTTTCACTGCATATATGGAATGATTTATACATAATGTATAAAGCGGCGTATGTACTAGTCTAAGTACGAGTATTCGCCAGAAGGGTATGTCAGTAAATGCATCTTGTCTCCACGTCATTGGGGCATTAATTAAACTAGTCAAGCGCCTGACTTCATTACCAAGTGACGAGCTGAAATTAAATTACAAGCAAGAATAATAAGTTTAACTTAGTGGCGATGTTGAGTTAGTGGTTCAAAAATTTGATACACGTAAAATCATTTACTGAATGAAAGACGTGAACATAAATATATATTATCAGAACCTTATTTTAAAAAAATATACCCTTACTCTAATAGTTTGAGTAAATTTTATAAACTGTTAAATTAAAAAACTTGGTTTTATGTATCACAATTGTATTTTTATTTTTCGCTACATCTGTTTCGTCAACCTATGTTGACATCATCAGGTGTTACAATTATATATCAAATGTCAAATTTTCGTGATTTTTCGAACCTTTGTCGGTTCAGTATTTTATTATTATTATTATCAGACCAGATGTTGGCAGCAAGCCGGTCGACGTTAAACACAAGTGGAAGCCCACTAAATATATATATTAATAAAATAAAAATTACATATTTTTTTTCATTATTATTATTATTATTATTATTATTATTTATACAAAACACAAATTCTTTATTAAGATTTTTTTAAAGACTAATATTAAAGAAAAAATCATTTTAAAGAAAGGTTTTTGAATAATGTTAAAAACAGTTCATGTGTTCGTATATGTAAATAAACCGTAAGCTGTTTCTTTTTCTGAAATATGTAGATTAAATTATCTTACTTTTCTAGTAATTTCGAATCTATTTGAACCTGTTTCATCTGGAAAAAAACTTATCAACAAACCATATCATTATAAATAAGGAAAGAATTCAACATTTTCGAGTATGGTGAAAATACGTGTGTTAAAATGTATACCATATACAAAAGCTAATTGGAAGCTTTCTTGTAATTCTATAGTCAGTATCAATAGAAAAAGCATTATATGTTGTATAATCCTACACAAGTATGCTATCCCGGATACCAGTTGATGGAGGCGTTGTTAGATAAGACCATCTCGAAACCTTAAACGAAGTGATAGAGCCTTGGTTCTTTTTGGGTCAAGGGGATCAATAGATAAGCCACCGATATAAAAATGAGAAAGTTTTTTTTTGATAATATCTTGGAACATATTATTATCAAGATTCAAAATATTTTATTCATTTGACAAATGTTGCCATAGTCGTGAAAAAGATTTTTATGTGCATTTTTTACAATTTTAGTAGGTACATAATTAAAATATGTTTTTATTTATTTATTAAATGAGTGTTTTCTTAGAAGTTTGGTTTATAAAAGTTACATTGTTTCTACAGACTGTCAATTTGACAGTTGATAGTTGATTTGTAATCATATGAGTTGTCATTTTACCATGAATAGACTGACGCGACGTCAGAACAGCGCTTGCAAATTGTGCAAATTTATTTTGAAAATCATGGTTCGGTTCGCCAAACCAATCGTGCAATACGTCCATTTTACGGTCGACATAATCGTCCATCCGAGCAAGTGTTTTGGAAGACCATGGATCGTTTTCGCACCACGTACACTCTAGTGGATAATACGCATCCACAAAGCCGGCAATTGTCAAAAATTGGACTTTACGATTGTGCTTCATTTGGGCTTCATTCGAGCTAGCTGTGGCGCTCATATGCCCGAAATCATATTTAAACAGTAATGGCATAAAATTGTTTTTTAAATAAAGCCAATATTATGTAAAAAAAACACATTATTTTAATGTGTTTTGTTTTTTCATTTTGAATATGTATTGTTTACCTCTAAAAAACACCCTTTACTATTTTTTCCAAGTTTGAGACTATTTTTTAAATAATTGTTGATGTTTTAAAACACTCGACATCGGGGGAACGTTAAAATTTTTTCAAATATAGACAACTTATTTCGTTTTCCCAATGACGAAGTTTTCCCAATTGGTAGTCAACGTGTTAAACAATTTGAATTTTCTAGTGACGAGTACACACGAGCCCTGCGCTGTTGGGACGCGCTGTCGTGTTGCCGCGCGGGCTGGCGGCGCTCGCCCGTGTACGCGGCAGGCTCCCTTGCGCTGCTGCTCTGGCCGCGTTGGCTGTGGGTGGCGCGCGTGGCGGGCGCCATGCTGCTGTTGCTAGCGGCGCTGCACCTCGCGCTGGGCGGCTCGAGGCCGCGCCGTCCGCACCGCGGCCAGCACCATCACTTGGTAGCCAGCACGGCCAATAGCGAATGTCCAGATAGGTTAGTACCCTTTATAACTATACTTAACCTCACTATTACGGCTAACAACATTTGCAGTCCAAAAAATAGTTTGAAACTGCGGCAGAGTACATTTGCAGCACACATTTTTTGTTTTGTTTTAACTTACTAACCTGTCAACCTAGTTCCTTAATACTAAATTGTATGTAATATAATGATTTACTGGCACTATCTGTCTTAGCTGAAAATATAGCTAGCCGCAGTTCAAGGCTAATTTTATTTTTACTGCAAATGAAGCTAGCCGCATCATGAGGGTTAAAAAAGAACAAGATTAGATATTAAATGATTTTACTGAAATCTCTTGATGGATGCTTATTTGAAATAATAATGAAATAAAAAGATGATTTTAAAAACTGCTTCCACTTTTGTCTTTGTTTTGATAACGATAGGTGCTCTACGCCACAGACTACTTAGCTCCAATTTGTATTTTTATTCGATTGGCGATAGGTTAATCTATTTTTATTTCAGGTACGACGAATTGACAGAAGTAATAGACGACACATTCCCCACCCCAGTTAGCAACAGCTCAAACCATAACATCGCGGCAGAGTCTCCGTCCGTGAAGGAGCAGGACGCTATTATAGAGATATGACCCAAACAAAATGGCGGACCGCAGAGACCGCCAAAAGAAGACAGTCTTCTCAGGAGAGGCGACGTAATCCTAGAGGAGGAAGAAGACGCGGAGAACTCGGATACCAAAAAGAAGGTCCCGGTGGACTCTGGACACTGGAGTGAAGAAGACGATTTTAGCTATTCTTAGAAAATGTAATAAAATATTTTTATTATTAGAATTGAGCTCTAAGCCAATTGTTTGTAGATACAAAATGTGATAAAATATTGATTTTTTAAAAAAATATTCATTTATTGTACTTATCATTTTATTTTTAGAAATATTATTTTTGTCAACGATACTGTTCAGGAATCATTTTCAATGAAATATCATTTATATTGTATAAAATAATACATTTTCATAAAAAAATTATATGATATTTTTTTGTTGTTGTAAAAAAACTTTAATTTTTTTTTTTGTATTCTTCTTCTTCGTATCAATGGCATTCTGTTTTATAGATTGTTAAGTTTGTCCTAAAAAGGCTTTCGTCTCTCTTCGACTTCTAGGCATTCTGGGGAAATGTAAGGAAACTTTACGTCGTTTCCACGGACACCGGGTGTTATAGTTTCAGTAACAATGCACGTGGAGGCATCTTTCCTTGCGTGTTATATAGACAGTTGTTATGATAAACCAACACTTCTCTGGCCTAAATCAGATTGCTACTTGTTCAATGTGTGCATCTTTACTTAAAAATTAAATTTCAAAAAATTATCAAAGTCATAAATAAACGTTTTTTACTAAATCAAAATCGAAATTTCTAACTTTTTATTATTATTTTTAATATATCAGTATATGATTTATTAATTTACGCTGTATTTACTTTTAGAGTATGGATATGTTTGTAATCATAGTGCCAAAGATTTATAAATTTCAAATTGGAAAGAGAGCAAAACATTTAATTTTTTTAATTAGCACCTTTATGTTGTTAATACAAAATTTTTAATTTTAAATTTAAAACCTATATGTTGTTAATAACACATATAAGCGTTAAAAGCGTACTGCTGTACGGATGTGAGACTTGGAAGTCTACCGCGGACGTTATTGGTAAACTCCAGTTGTTTATAAATAGTTTCCTTCGTTCAATATTCAAAATCTATTGGCCCCAAACAGTGTCAAATGCCGTTCTCTGGACCATGGCAGGCGAAAAGCCAATTAGAGAACAAGTCGCTAGACGCAAATGGCAGTGGACCGGTCACACTCTGAGAGCACCTTGAGCCTGCATCGCTCAGGGTGCACTGGGCTGGTCCCCTATGGGGAGAAAGAGGCAGCAGGCCTCACTTGGGATGATGTTGGGCATCAGCCATGCTATAAGTCGGGTGGAGAAGGTTTCTTGAGGCCCTATGCACCACGGAGGTGTGACAGGACAAAAAGAAGATGGTGTTATTAATAAAGAGAATAGACAAAATTGTGGTAAAAAATTTTCAGCATTTTCAAAGTATTTAGTAGACAAATGAAATACATTACATTTTTTTATATTTCTTTTTTTTTTTTTAAATTTCTAACCAATATTGTGACATGTAAACACCGAAGACATTTTGTCTTCAAAGCTTTCAGAAAAACATTTGTTGTAAAAATCATGAATAAGAAATATTTTTGAAGATATATTACATAATGTTAATATTATTAATAACTTTAATTTCATGCCTTAATATAAAATACATTAGTGAACTCTAAATTAAGTCAAATATGATGTAGTGTTTTATTATCACTTATTATTGAATCTCGTGATATTTAATCAGTGATAAGATGAAATTTAAATAAATATCTATTTTATTCTTAGTTTGTTAAATTGTATATAACCCCTAGATTCAAAATGTATTAGTTAATATGAACTACTTATACTATTAATATAATTATTATTAAAACGTGTAAATAAAGTCAGTTTAAAATAAGTTGCCTATTCGACTTTTTGAATCAATTTACTTCAGCTGAAATTGTGTTTTAACATTAATTTACATTGTGATAAAAGTGTATATCGTTTTTTTGTATAATGTACCCAAACTTAATCAGGTCAATATTAGTACTATTGTTCTTACATGGGCCTGATGAAAATTGGGTACAAACGAAATTGTTAATACGAAGAAAACGTCTGTTTTCTAAAAATGTTATTATGTTTTTTGGGAATGAGATGTTTCACCTTTCGAAGGCATTATCAAACGTAGAGAAAATCAAGCACGTTGTTGCTTATATACAAAAGTAAAGGGAATCAAAATCCTAAAATCTATTAATGTTTTTAATTATTATTCAAAGAAACAACATACATACACAAACGAATTTAGTGGGCTTCAATTATGACAACGATTCCCTGGTTAAATATAAATTTGGCCATAAAATCATGTCCTATATTTTGCTCTGTTTTGTGAGATTGGGACATAGAAGTGAATTAAGTTATGCTTTTGCCTTTTGCTTTTTATTCTGGAATGGTGCATTCCCCAGTTAATGTAAGTCCCGCGTGGACAGAGGACTGACGAAAGGGCGCCGCTGCGTTCTAAAACAGCTTCGGGTGAGTAACCTTCTATGTCTTTATTTAACTGTATGTTTGTTCATTTGTATGTGTATTAACAATCACTCATGTTACCCAAAATTTAATAAAAATATCATTGCGACATACGTCATTCCCATATATAATAATTTATGAAAACTTCTAGATAGCTTCACTTTTAAAGGAACGATTTTTCGGTATTTATTATTCCTTAAGCCATTATCATTATTTTCAAAATTAAATAATCAATAAGAATTAAAACGTCTGTTTTCTAGAAGTAAAATAATGTTTTCTTAACGAGTTCCAAGAAACACTTTCCAATATTTCTGGATCTACCCAAATAATTATTTTTTAAAAATGTATAAAGTTACATCAATTTTCGTCAATTACCATATTCTGCTCCATTTACTAGTGTACTCGTATATAAATTGCAACGAGTTGAAGTTTCGTCACATTTGATAATGCCTTAGAAGGGCGAAACATGTCATACATAAGTTAAATTATATTGAATACATTTTATGTTTCGCCTTACCAAGGCATTATCAAACGTGACAAAACGTTTGATAATGCTTAAGCAAGGTGAAACACATAATTCCCATTATATTTAATAAAAAGATGTTCTCAATCGTATTAATTAAATCTAAATTAAGAAACGCTACTTATTTATTAAACTTATATAATTAATTTCATTGATATAATTTCACGTTTAATTTCTTTTATGTTTTATACTAACTTCGAGAATAAAGCGATTAATCCAGATTAATTCTTATCATCAAATGATTAACCTTCTACTTTGGTGAGCAAGGAACTCTTCACCGAGAAGTAATGGAGAACATTATAATAAGTGTAAACCATTATTCAGTTATATAAAAACATAGCAAGCTCCGCATTCAAATACACCGCGGCCATTCATCTCCTTCCGTGTTTTCAGGGAAATTCAATCAATCATGTGTCACGGCTCATTCCGGGTCTCTCTGGAACACACCGCAATCACTGGTGGAGAGTAAATAATAAATAATAGAAGAAAACATTCTAATTCTAACTACCTAACTTGGGGCTGCTGCTCCTGGATTGCGTCTCGTATTCTTGACCCTAAAAGTCCATTTACACTGGACAGTTACTCTAACGTTACCGACGTAGCATTGAATCTCACCGACTCTTAATCTCAAATGCTATTAATTGTATCTCAATAGAGACGAATATGTAAATTGTTTTTCTGGGAACATAATGTGGTGGCCGAGGCGCTTACTATGACCTGTCATTGGTTGGGTTGAGCGATCGCTTCATGGCTAACAACATTCCCCATTCCGACCTTCTTATGACCACCACATCTGACAATTTTTTGGAACTTGTATATATGCAAGAATCCCACGCTTATCTTTACATTTTTTAGTTCACTCTACACTAGCGTCATCTATTAAGATAACAATTTATCCGCAATGGGTAAAATCCAGTATTTGTCTACAAGAATTTGTATACATTCAAAATGTTGTCAAATGCTATATTAAAATCGCCGCCGGGAGAGTTGATAAGAGTCAGTTTTACATCTGTGCGGCTCTTATCAACTCTCCAGACTGTGATTTTAGTATAGTATTTGAGATAACTAGTCGGTGAGATTAAATGCTACGTAGGTGAAGTGACGGTGGTTTTACAGTCACTGTGCAGTGTAAATAGACCTTAAGTCGCCGTTCGTACGAGTATTGTGGACCTCCTCCACACTCCTCGGCTTAAATATAATATTTTTTATTCTCTATACAACAACAACGAACCATCACCCGTTTTCGGTAGGCAGAGAGAATGGACTGCCACACTACTGGCACACCTCTTTAGCTTCCTCCACATTCATACAGCGAGTCATACACGCATATTCTCTATATATTCTTGAAAATTTGAGATGACCTTTGTGGCGGAGTGAAAAGAGTTATAACTACCAGACCAAAGGTCCCGGGTTTGATTCCCGGCGATGGTAGTGTGATTGTCACACTGTCTTTGATCTCGTGTAGAGTTCTCGTGACAATAAAATGGCGATAGATTATCTATCACTTGTCATGAGATCAAGAGCTAAAACGTTGTATACAATAATTGGGTTCAAATAATCTGCTGCATACAAGGGTAAAAAGCAACGGGAGACTACCACATTAAAAGGCCCATTTGACATCCCAAGAACCAGCAAAAATGTTACACTTTAAATCCAATCCCTTGGATTGAAACTAGTGAAGGTATTTTATTGTATTTTCATAATGATTTTAATAATGAAAACTATTTTGATCTTTATACTCAATTTCATAATCAAATATTACCGAGATGATGGAATCAGAGAACCCAGAATCAAACTTTCTTTTCCTTATACATTTAAATGTACTTATTATATTTTTTACTTGTAAAATATTATTATGTGTACTTTGATTAAGTCTTTGGCTGTATGAACTTAATTTACTATCAAATATTAAAAATATTAAATTATAATTAATTTTGGCATTATAGTTTATAACCACTTGCTTTGTATAATACGTTTTAAAATAATTTTTTCATGTACTAAGCATATAATGTAAATAAAAATGAAAGCTGTTAATGTACATAATATTATATATTGTATTAGAATATTATCAATAAATATTATAATATTTTTTCAAATTTAACATATTTCAATACTATGTAATTAATTGACATAAAGGAAGCAGCTTTTTAGTGACTAACCCAGTCTTTTACACCATTAGAACATTTAAAATACTGTAATTTACTTATAATTTTCTCTATTATAATTGTAGACTTAAAAGTTCATAATTGTAATATTGTAGCTTTTCATTTTTAAATAAAAAATGTTGATAATATTCATGAGTTTCATTTTTTAGATGATAAATATTTTAAATGAATCATTGATTTTACTGAAGTCTCTTGATGGAAGTTCATGGATCAATAGGCTCAAATACAAATCCCTGACCATGTAGTCCTTAAAAACGGCGATTCTTCCGGCTTCTGACATGACCAACCTTTGAATTTTGATTACCTTAATTATCTTTGTTTTACCCAATATAAACGAATAAAAAATATTATTCTAATCGGTTACTGTCCATAAATTGTTTTATTATGATTCCAGGCCTTTGCAGCTTTAATGGATAGAAAAACCAATAAGGCGACGCCAACCTAATGGATCAAGATATATAACAACATGCGATGATTTTACTTGCTACCAAAACTTTAGCCATTTCTGAGTGTTTCGCAATATTGCATGTCGGTTTTTCAGCCGTTTGAAGGTTTAACGGCAATTTCAACGCTAAACGAGCCGTTTGGCATCTATATTGCAATGTGACGTGTGAAGCAATTAGGAATACAGGATACCCTCCAGAATTAAGAGTATTGGTCTTCTGAACGTACTTTCACTAATATGAAAAACGTTGATCTCCGAGGAGACCACGTTCACCAGATTAATTGCTCTTCCCAACGGTGTCACCAGAGGCAGGTTGGTTCTGGCGGCCGGTAGGGTAAACAATCTATGCTATCGCTGTCGGAGATATCTATCAGGGAAGCAACTACTACAGCAATTTCGGATCTCGCACGAACAGTGGCCAAAATCAATGTCATGAGGAATGTCTTCTCGCTTCCATCGAGGAAAAATAAACCACCATTTCAATCATCAATTGCCTTCATTAACGCATTGCACACATTGTGGGTTCAACAGTAGTACATTCTCGATCTGATTGGTTCAATTTATCTCAATCATGTTCACGTTCTAATTCTTGTTTGAAAGCGTCGTTCATTCCACGATCTGGCTTTAGCATTCCTAACTTGACTAACAAACTGTCGCACATGAGGTAACACATGTCTTCGATCAAAAGCAAAGCCTGGGTAAGTATCTCCTTATTCACCTCGAGATCGGGATTCGCTGAACTGACATGTCACCCTTGTACTTATTCCACAGTTCACGTGGATTCGATGGGAAGCATGTCGAAATAATGATAGCAAATAATGTGGGTATCTGACTTGGAGATGCAGTTGCTCGGCACATATGATGTCATGATATGACGTTTTATACGTATTTATATTTTTGTGATTTTTCAATGCGCGAAGGAACCTCTGGAGGCCGAGACTAACAAAAAAAAAGTTCATCGAAATCAGTCAATCGGTTCTCGAGATATCAACAAAAAAGCCGTTCCATTCAAAATGTATGAGAAAATGAATATTCTTTAAATATTTTTTTCGTAATTTTTTCGACGTTTTAATGGTTTTTCTGCTATTCGGGACGGAAACTAATCCAAAAAATCAAAGATCATAAAAATCGGCCCAGCTGTTCTAGAGTAATAAATGGTGTAACTAACACGACTTTGTTTTATGATATATACAGCAGAACCTGTATATTTGGCATACCAAGGGACCAGGTTTTGTAAACACATAATCAGTCTTCAATGGCTTGAAAAAAGCAACTAAATGGGCCTGTTTCACACGCTAAAAATGTTGCACAACTCTTCGCGAGATTTACCGGCATCAAATTCTTGGATTAGTTTTAGTTTCGAGTTAAAATCTTGGTAGCTATATTTACGTTTGTGAAACATTGCGATCTTAAATGGACCACCTTCGATGAGTACAGAACAAATTCTGAAGATTTGTCAATTTTCAGATATCGAGAAGGCAGTGCTCTCCAATTACAGAGGTCGAGAAGGCAGTGCTCCCCCTTAAACAGAGCTCTTCCCAACGGTGTCACCAGAGGCAGGTTGGTTCTGGCGGCCGGTAGGGTAAACAATCTATGCTATCGCTGTCGGAGATATCTATCAGGGAAGCAACTGCTACAGCAATTTCGGATCTCGCACGAACAGTGGCCAAAATCAATGTCATGAGGAATGTCTTCTCGCTTCCATCGAGGAAAAATAAACCACCATTTCAATCATCAATTGCCTTCATTAACGCATTGCACACATTGTGGGTTCAACAGTAGTACATTCTCGATCTGATTGGTTCAATTTATCTCAATCATGTTCACGTTCTAATTCTTGTTTGAAAGCCAGAATGTCGAGTTCAATTAAACAGGTTTCTTTTTTCCAATTAAAGAGGTTTAAGTGTTCCAACGGGGTGGTAACGGAACTTTTCTATCAATTATAGAGTTTGGCAAATTAACCAGGTTCCAATTATCTATGTTCTACTGTATATACGAGTAGATGAACTTTCATCAAGATATTTCAGTAAAATCATTTGACTATCTTAGAAACACATTTTTTTGGAGTCACCCAGTTGAGTTTTGAATAAAATATTGAATAATATCGAGTTGACAATACAAAAAGGCGTACAGGAGCACTTTTGGAATTATTGCTTTTAAGCGAGTCTCTGCTTTTTAAAATTGATTAATTTTTTGCACTCGAGAAAATGTGGTGTTTTGTACTACCGTATCTGGATTTTACGAAGGCTCAAGTATCTGTTTATGGTTATTTTGGTATTCAAATACGTCAAAGATGACATATTGTATAGACTGAATCAGTACCTAATTACGTCTCGAATTACGTCCCATCCTGACAATTACTCCTGGAACTCATAAATCATGAATTCAGATTAAGTCTTGTCATCAAGTGTAACAACCATTTTTATGAAATTTACTTTGTGAAAAACGTATATACCTAAAATGCGAAATTTAATCGGTTTCGTGTTTCCTCGCCATGTACGTGATAATTTTAATATTCCCGCGGCTGCTTGGCTTTCTTCCACAATAAATTCGTGCAGTTCTTTTTAAAATTTATTACTCTCATTATGGTGTATCGTTACTCATTTTCATTAAAGTACACGTAGCCTCGGCATAATTTGTTAGTAAATAATATGAAAACCGAACAGCGTGTTTTCATAATTATGTTTTCAAACGAACGAAATATGTATTAAAATGTTTTTTTAGTTTCAATCCAAGTTGAATAAATGCAGTAGAAATGGGATCTCTTAAACCAGTGATTCCTAAAGTGGTCTTTATAGACCCCCAGGGGTCTACGGCGACTTGCAGGGGGTCTACGACAATTGTAAATAAAATTGGGGGTCTGTGAGATATAAATGGGGGTCCACGAGATGCTTCAACTAAATTGAAGCCGAATATTGAAACGCAAAATGAATAACGAAATCGTTGGCGACTTCCCGAAATGAGTTTAAAAAAAAAGTTCGCGAACGATTTCCGTCGTCCGATTTCCCCAAATGAGCTAAAAAAAGGTCGACAACGATTTGCGCCTTTTTTGTTTCGAATTTTTTTGGCCTGAAAAAAAAAACTATTTTAGGAAAGCAGGGGGTCTACACAAAATAGAATAAATCGGCAAGGGGTCTACGGGACAAAAAAGTTTGGGAACCTCTGTCTTAAACGAATGTGTATAAATCTGCGTATGATAGAGTGTCAAATAGTCTGCAATTAGTCTGCTGAACGCGGTCTCCTCGGAGATCGACGTCTTTTATATTAGTGAAGGTACGTTCAGGGGACAAATACTCTTGACTTTAGAAAGTATGTTGTCTTCCTAATGTCGAACCATCTCTAATGCGTTCCTGGTACTTTGTTGTATTTTTATAATATTTTACCTGTACTCAATGCTGTACCATGCCTTAAACATTTTCCTGTTTGTAATGTCTTTTGAGTTTATAAACTGATTTGATTTGATTTGAAATAAAAAATATTATATAAGAAGTTAATGCAGTAAAAATGAAAGTGCTATGAATGTGGTCTGGGTCCCCCTTGGTTGCAATATTACATATAAATATTTTTAACGCAAGTCCCGTATGAACGGGGGACGGGCCTAATAAAAGGATCATAAAGATGGTTTGGACGCATGTAAAGAATGAATGAATGAATGGTAAAAAATATATATACGAGTATGTTAACGATGTAAACGGAACTAGAAATAGAGAAAACTAAGAAAAATGTGATAGATCAAATAAATCAAATATTAAATGTCGGCCGTGCATGACACGATATATCAATGTTGAGAAATCAAGAGAAGTATGTCAGTAAAGAACAGCTTGGCGGTCCTTTCTTTATGGCTACCCTTTCGGGAAGACGGCGTAATAGTTAGTTCTAGGGATTGGTTTGCAGCAAAGTGCAATATTTTTTGCTGGTTCTTGGGATACCTCTTGGGCCTAAAATAGGGAATTTTCCGTTGCTTTCCACATTTGTATACTGCAGATTATTTAAACCCAATTACAATACACAACATTTTAGCTATTGATTCTAATGATATATGTGTTGTCATCCTCCTCCCAAACAGAACAGGCAGAGAAAATAAGGCGCGGGAAAAGAGCGTCAACGATCACCGAAGATCGGGGGAAAAGGCGATCCAAGGTGTCCTATCGACGCTCCGGCCTATTTCATCGCCGTGTACCTGACCTACCTTCCGGATCCTCGCCGAGTCCTCTCGTGCATCAGCGGCTCCAGGGTCCTCGGGAGAATAGCTCACCAGAAGGGAGGTCCAGCGATGCCGTCAGTCGGGGAAGGTAGACAAGCCGGAATGCGCAAATAAAAGCGTGGTTTGTCAATTTTGAACACATAAATTTATTTTAAAATAAAATGACTTACCCTAAATATAATTATCCTTATGGTGGCCACCTAATTATAAACTAATTAGCCTAAGGAACGCTTAAAACTAACTATATCTAAAAGAAACGGCGCGACGTTCGCCGAGCGCGGCTCCAGCCGAGAGGGCGAGCCTGCGCAAAGGGCGGGAAGAACCATGGAGGTGAACCAGCCGCGGCTCTCTCGTTCTCTGACGGGGCGGCGGCTGGGTCACGACGAGGAGGATGACCACGGCTCACTCTCGTTCTCTGACGGGGGCGGCGGTCTATCCTCTCTCTGCGGAATGGAAGGCGGCTGAGGGCGGCGACATCATAAGTGGACCGGCCCGGCTCTCGGCTTCTCGTGGCGGAGACACGTGTGACGCACAATATTTCGTGCGCGCCCATTTTGGCGCGCTTTCGGCTTGGCGCGAAAGAAAGTTCTCTAATGTTCACATTTTTATCACACACTTTTTGTTTAGCCCTCCCCGCGAGATACTACATCGCGAGGAGGCGATTAACTTCACTTATACGGTTCTTAAACCATTGTTATTAATTTTAATAGATTTACACAATCGCGATGTGTCCGTCCGACTGTAACTTTCATACTATGGTGGCGATTCCGTTCATTCAGGAACTTGCATTGCGGGGGTGTAGAGGGGTAGGTCTCCGAGGGGTAGGAAGGCTTTTGTTCCTTCGAAGCAAGGAGCCTGTAGCCTTCTAGGAATTACTACCTAGATAAGCCGCTCGCGAAGTATTTTGGGTCTTTTGAAATACTTTTAACGAAATTGCAACGCAAGCTCGTTTGAAAAAATTATTTTGAAATGGTATAATTTTTGTCACAGAATAATTTCATAACAGTGTAAATATATATTTTTTAATGGCCGAGCCATAGAGGGCTCCCTCCGCTTACCCGAAGCTGTTATAGGAGCAGCGGCGCCTTTCGTCAGCTTCACTCGTGCACTCCCTAGGCCCATCCCCCGTCCACGCGGGACTTACGTTAAAAAAATAATATATGTATATTTGCAACCATGGGGGACCCAGACCACATTTAAGTTACGCTACTCTCACTCGAAGTTCCGCTGTACACGCATATAAATACAACAGCAAAATAAAATGATTCTTATGATATGTTATAGGTAGCTAATCTATCGCAATTTTATTGTCACGTAAATTATACACTAGACCAAATACTGCATGATAATCATTACGATCGAACCCGGGACCTTCGGTGTGGCAGTCATTCTTACTAGTCTGCCATGAAGAGCGTCATCGTCGACATTTATATAAAAAAGATTCCCACTAGTATACATATGTATTATTTATGGGTAGAGGTGATACAGTAAGTAAATAAAATTCATTCACTGCGCCAACTGTACAATCATACAGTAAACCAAAGAGAGTTCGGATTGTGAATCCCAATTGGATATTATTGTAAGGACCCGCCCAGCATCTAGGTCCAGCAAAATAATGTTGTGTTCGAAGATGGAGAGACGTGGGATGAATCCAAACAACGGGAAGTTTTATGGAGAAACGATATTGAATTCAGAATATCTTCTCCCGTCACTAAATTACATTTTCATTCACCGAAAATTGAGTCGTCCCTTTGGATTGTGTTCGTATTGTTTTGTTTTAATTTATTATATTCTCTATCAGATCGATCTAATCAGTTAGCCATTTGCTGAGCTCTTACGAGAAATGAATAATTTATACTTTTGCGATTTCTAAACCTGATTGCTTTGTAGTTAATTAAGTCGTTTAAAATCTGAAAGGAACATATATTACACTATATTAAAACAATTTATATCAATGATTTTCAACGATGCCGGTTCTGGTGGGCTTTATAGAAACCTTAAGCGATGTTGAAGATATCTAAAGAAGGGTAGAAGAAATCTAAGGGGGCGTTGACGAAATTAAAGAGGGCGTTGAAGGAAACTAATGGGGCATTGAAGAAATCTAAGGGGGCATTTTCCATTTTTTGCAAATTTAGTAAATCGAGCGATGACGACCACTGCCGCCGCTTTGGAAATATTAGCAAAAACTCGTAATGTTAATACTCAAATCATCATATCTCTGTTTGAAAGAAGAAGGCTATTTGAAAATATGTATTTAAATTTTAGTTATATTTTTTATCTAATAACAAAAGTCGGCGCGATTGTTTATCTTGAAAAAAGGGGCGTCGGCTATATTTTTTGACGACTAAGGGGGCGATAGATATTTTTTTAATTATAAAAGGGGGCGATAGGTCAAATAATGTTGGGAAACTCTAATTTATTTTATTGGTTCGACTCAAAGAAATATAATTTTGTTTTCAATTCTATTTTTTATTGTATTGTGTACGTACAATATAATATAATGTACTATTGTACTATACTCTTTGAGCTATTCACGAAAACGCTATACAAATTAGCCTAATAATTATTAAAGCTATAAAGTATATGTTATAATTCAAATGTTTTTTTATTCCAGTGCATTCGATAGAACTTTCAATCCAACATGTAAATAAAACAGATCCGTTTCTAAATCGTTTGTGTTTTCTTATATCGAGAAAATCCTTTGAGATTAATTTGTCCATTTCAATAAGCCGGTATTAAAATTGCTCCATTCTGCGAAACGGCGCCCCGAGGGGAAGAATGTTTTGTAGATATCCCGTAATCACAGAATTAAAAGTTTTTTTTTGCTTTAGCTACGCGAACATAAAACAAATCCATTGTATCCAACTCTGATTGGGATACAATGTAAATGAAAAATTCCATACAAATTGATTGAATAAAAAGAAAGGAAAAACATTTCTATGCAACAGGTTTAATTAAATTTTGCCTGTCATGTAATAAAAACTGTATCAAATTTTTAAGCTTTGTGTTATAAAAAATCTATTTATTGTTTAATGTTTTGAGACTTGTAATTAAACTATTTTCATTTTAAGTACGCGGATTTTTGTTAACCCTTACCACTCACATGTCAAGTGTGGCTTGACATAGCGTTACTTAATACTAACTAATGTACTATTTCGAACTAGACATAACGTATATATCTTTTTATCGCGACTCATTCATTGTTTCTTTTGAAAAAAATGAAGCAGTTGATGGAATGTACAATAAAAAAAACAGTGTATGTACTTTTGTACGCACGAAAAAAGTTATACTTCTTTGGGTTAAAAAAACAACAACAAAAAATACAAAATACAAGTTTCATCACTGATAAAATTTTCATTTCAATGTTTTGTAACTTCAAGAACTGTGATTTGTTGATGGTTGAGGTATTATTTTTGTAAAACACCATATTAACTTAATAATAGTTAACACGATTGTTTAGTGGTTTAGCTTGGATTTGATTTATATAAATTATATAAATTGTGACAAAATAGTTTCGCTTTGCGAGGGCATTATCAAACAATTTTCAATTAATGAATGTAAATAATAAAATACATATCACATAATGATAAACATAATTGAAGTCAACTAGTTTCGCTTATACCCAAGCTTTACCAGGGCAAGATAAGAACCACAAATTATATAGTACAGAACGCTTCAAATAAAAACAATAAAATCGAATTTCAATTCGTATATCTGAATATTAATACAAAAAGTATGAAATATTTTGCATGCATCTGTTGTTTACAAAATGTTTTAACAATATGTTATATTTTTAAAGGGTGAATTGCTCTTTGGCACTTCCGTGTGAGACATTCCCATTAAAATTTAACCACCTTTCTAACACGTGCTTTTATTTTATGTCGACGTACGAAAATATGTAAAATGAAGGAAAACCCATAAAGCAGGAAAAAAAATTTACCGTTTTTTTACGATCGACTGTCAATAAAATGACCTTATAAAGCGATGAAAAAGTGAGAGCAATAAATTCATTCGTCCGGATATAAAACTCCCTTAATAAACCGTTATTGGTTTCGTGTTTCCTTTCGCGACATTATAGAGTCATAATTATATCATTCGTCTGCATTAATGCGGATTCCTGTGATAAATGTTTCGCTTTTCGTCCCGTTTGGGGCAACTCTGTCATTTGTTCCAATAAAGGACAGTTTAGGGACTTGTGCTAGGGCTTAACACTCGCTACACGGCGATGGATACCGCGCGACCGGTGACACGCGAGTTCATTCCTGTCGCAACTGTTCACAAACAAGACGTATACACATGTTACGTTTCTTCTTTTTCTTATTCCTCTTAGTTTAGGTCATATGACTTGTTTGTGACGGTGGGCTGTCCTGGGATAATGATGTCCAGCCATCTCAGCACAGATTGTTTTATTTGCCGCCGTGCAGAACCATCCTGAAAATGGTTATGCCTGTGGGTAGGGCAATCTAATTGCTAAATCGGGTCGCCTCGGAGTCCACATATTTCGTGATAGTGTGATTTGCCTCAGTATATTTTGATTTGCCTCATAATAATAATAATAATAATAATAAATTGGAAGTCTTACAATACGCCGTTTTCATGAATAATCACCTCAGGGGCGCTATATAAAAAACTCCATGTAACAGACTAGTTATACAATATACAAAATTGGTGTGAGGGAGGCGCCTGATATAGACGATATAAATTTACATAGGGAGAGGATAAATAAAAAATATGCTTATTGACTCTCAATCTAAAGTTTTGATCTAAACTGGATATTACATTTCGCCTGCCAATGGTTATGCCGGCAGGTAGAGCAATGTCTTTGCTTAATCGTGTCACCTCGGAGGTCTACGTATTTTGTGATAGTGTAGTTAACATGAGGGAGGCGCTGTCTCTGTCATTATTAAAGTCGTGAGTTTATTATATTATTTCATTATGTATTATTTACTAACTAACTATCCATCACGGTAGAATCTTTTATTTAAAATGTTTTTTTCTTCATTATTTGCGATCGGTGTCTTCCCACTTGCGGTCGTGCCATGTCGTGTCAATAATATTATAAAATGCGAATAATGTCAGGGGTGATCTCACTTCAAGAAAATAACTTTATAAATCGGTAATTCCAAATTTCGTATCAAATAATCAGGTACATAAAAATAGCGGTGAAATTGTCCTCCATGCTAGTTTTCTTTATTGCGTAGGTAGGTGGGTAGGTTAGGTTAGGTTAGGTTAGAAGAGAAAACGCGCATACGTGCATATGTGAATCCTGCAAAATTTAAGACATAGTGAGATGGAGTAGGCAGAGAAGACGATTCTGGAGGGACCACATCGAGAGAATGGATCCAGCAAAAATTCCTAATATCGTGATGCATAAGGAAGACACCGATTGCAAATAATGAAGAAAAAATATGTTTTTAAATAAAATGCAAAATTCTCATTTCTGCTACTCTTAAGAGATGTTTGGTTCTAACAGTGTCTGTGTCTGTCTTTATTTTAAATTAACATTTCACAATGTATGCAAAAGATGTTTTTTTTTATATTCGTGATAAAAATATTATAATATATTTTCAGTGACGTGCGCAGACATGTACTTAATAATATTTATGATAAAACCTACTCGCAGTGTTATTATTGAATGCGTGTCGTTGAATTAAATTTCCAGTACATTAAGTTCTTATTATGGAATACATTTATTATGACGTGTGTCAGTTTTCAGGATTGTAATTGAAAAACCACGACGCATTACCCCTCCTCGTGTGTGGTGATAACGCCAGGGGGACGGATGTGACGGGAGATTGATGACGAGACCTTAAGGCGAACGGCCCGTAAGCACTACGTTGTACTATTATACTATATTTATATCTACTTTGATACACTGCCTACAGATTAGCCAGGACCCTGTTTTTAGTAGAAATAATATCACAGAGATAAATGACCTTACCCTTCCTCTACCGGTGCTGTGTAGCTAGTACACGTTTCTTCTCCTTTCTCTTGTTATTGATCTTGTGATATGTTTATACGGAATATCAAATCTCTTCCTGTGATAAACATATTTAGCTTTCTTTCCATCGCTTGGGTGGTCATCCTGGTTGTCGACGGCTCTCTGGATTCTCGTGCATGGTGTTACGGACCCGTTGTGGTTGGGACTATAAATATATGAAATAATAACTTAATATTTGTTTTGGAATAAATACAAATACTTATAGACAAATACTGGATTTTACCCATTGCGGGTTAATCATTTTTAAGGATTAATTGTATCTTAATAGAGACGAAGATGTACTTTGATTTTGGAAACAGAATATAGTGGTCAAGGCATTTACAGGACTCATGATCTGTCATTGGTTGGGTTAAGCGATCGCTTTATGTTAACAACATTCGGCGCAATTCTGATGCATTGCATTCATTAAGGCGTAATGGGGAATGCTCATTGTCCCAAATAGCTTCTATTTAGTATTATTTACGTGTAAATATTAGGTATTTATATAAGCTGTCTGTTTTTTTCTTAATTAAAAAATTAACAAAATTCAAACAAAATAGTAAAGGTTACACGTTTTTTGAAAGAAAATTTACTGCTCTAAAAGTTTTTGGATTTGCTTTTACGTTATATATAATATTATATAATATTTTTTGGAAAGTGAATGAAGATTTTATCAATGAAAATGAAAAAGGTATTTTGCAACGATAATCTTAATTTGAAGCTACGGCAAATAATAGCTGTTTGGTCGGTGTTCTTGTATCAACACTATGAACTGCATTCAAAATGTGGATGTATCGTTGAATGCTATGCATTCCGTAGACGGATATGGTTAGCAATGTAAGCGTGCAACAAAGAACTATAGTTGATAGACAATTGCTGGCTGACATTAAGATCCGGAAGGTGTCCTACCAGGGGCATGTGCTTAGAGGAGAGAAATAGGTACAAGCTGCTGCATCTTATCACAAAGGAAAAATAGAGGGAATCGTAGAGGCGTGGGGAGAAGACGGATCCTGGAAGAAAATTCTGGCTCAGGATTATATGTGATAGGACGGGGATAAGAACAGTCAAGGAGCTGTTTAGAACTGTGAAAGACATGGACATGTACTCTCAAGTGATGGTAGACGTCGGGAAGACCCGGCTTGACACATTAAGAAGAAGATATTATTTTATTTGATTACAAACGATGATTACGATGAAAGAAAGCATTTTCAATGTATCTAATAACATTTTTTGGAAATAAAGTTAAATTTTCATCATCAAATTATACATTACATATATAATACGGTTTCCATCAGCATTTTCTTCAACATATCGTGAATAATACTGAAGAATTTATGTTAAAATGTATAACTTTCTAACCAATAACTACCAAATAACTTGTTACATGTTATCTTTCCATTTGGTTCAAAATATTCGATAAGTATTTTCCCCGAGAAGGTCGAATTCCATCAGCCAATTGAATATGGCCAATGAGAAATTGTACAGTTATGTTCTCTCTATTCACGTAAAGAAAATTATTTCCGCTCGTGAAGACAAATATTACGGAATGTTATTAAAATATCCGAGTTCTAAAAGGGAAACCAAAAGAACATATTTTATCCTAATTATACATTAAAAAGGCAAGTCTTTTGAAATATTATAATATAATAAAATATAATACATTTTAAACTAATTAATTAATATAAGATACATCGATGTGTTCCAACTACAATATTTTATATGAAAGTGATTTCAAAAAAATGTTGGAGCAATCCTTTGGGGCGAATGAAACTGTGTTACTCTACTTTTTTTCTTTTTACATTTTTATATTATATTGCCTCTTTAATTATTAATTATTGTTAGTGTAACTTTAATTCTGTTTGACTGATTAAAATATTATGTTGCTTTATACAGAGATGTACAAAAAATTAAAGGATACAGCCGCCCGAATTAGTTTGCAGATCAATGCACATAAGACCAAGTAGATGATTGTTTCCAGGAGTAATTATAGCCTAGCCTCACCACTAAAATAAATTTGCATGGAAGTAGATAAAATTGAGCTAGTCAGAGAGTTCACTTATCTCGATACGGTCGTGACGGAAGCCAACGATATGCTCGCGGAGTTGGAACTCCGAGTTCAAAAAAGCCTACGAGCTGCAGCCTCCTTGCGAACGTTCCTAAAGTCCAAGCTTCGTATTAAGCGTATTTATAACACTATCATCAAGCCTGTGGTGACATATGGTTCTGAGTCGTGGACAATGTCTCTAAAAGAACAACAAAGAAAATACTAGTTTGAGATTTGATTACTTAGAATGATTCTGGGATCCAGAATCGGTGTTGCAGCGGGAACTTGGAGGCATAGGACCAACCAAGAGATCCGTACGATGACCCAGCAGCCCCTTATAATGAGCACCTTGCGAGCCGGTCGCCTAGCATGAATTGGGCACGTATGCCGAGCCGAAGAGACCAGAGCAATCAAGACCCTGTACGCGTCTAGACCAACCGGAGTAAGACCTCTGGGAAGACCTAGACAGCGCCTAATGGACAATGTTCTGGCTGATCTGGCTAGGTTGGGCGAATCGGACTGCTGGGAGCAAAAGGCGCAGGATCGAGGAGCTTGGCGAACTTTTTTTATGATAACTCTCCAGCATAAGATTTCATATCACAGAACCACTTTCGAATCTTCTTCGAGCCATTGCCATGTATACAAATTTGAGTACATTTAAATTGCCGGTATAGGAATTTTGAAAAAAAACTTTCGGTTCGAATGATGAAACCCAGCATTCACAGTACAATGCCACAAAGTCTATCAATATGAGTTTGAAAAATCAATCTATTCTAAATATTTTTAATAAACATTGGAATATACTCGTATTTTAAACGTAGTAATATAAGTTTACACATGAAAAAATAACGATATCCCTTTTTTAGTTCATACTAGTATCCACGAGAATATTTCATTAAAAAGGTGAAATTGTATTTCGTGCTCCGAAAAACGTGAAGTTTAATGGTTCACCGCTCGGATAAATCAAGTCATGTGTGTGGAACTATTTACGACTCATTGAATTATTAGAAATATTTATATTAAACATGGGAATGACGTTGGCAAGAATAATTAAAACAGTTTTGATTCATGTATTAATTAAAGCACCGTTTTATCCACTGATGCACTTATTTTTCTAATCATAGTTATGGAACTACTCAGTTTATCAGAAAAAATATTGAGTTTATCAAAAAACAAAAACAGTTTGTCTTATAATTTTTATTTATTTTTTTCATTACATATGAACTTACTTTTTGGTTGGGCATTTTAAAATGTATAAATCATATAAAATAAAATAAACATTTTGTCAACTGGTTTCGCTTTATACGCAAGCATCATTAGAGCAATATAAATAATGTTTATATAGCCCTGATGAAGTTTGGAGTAAAGCATAACTAGGTGGCCTCAAATACAATTAAAATACAAAATTGCCATCACTTTGTGTTGTGGAATCACATTTGAATAACTTTTTGGAAACATTATCTTTTCAAAACACTTTTTTGCACCTTTCACAAACATGTTTCGGGACACAAACATTAAAATTCATACACTGAAGAAGGAAAGTCTGTGTCCCGAAACATGTTTGTGAAAGGTGCAAAAAAGTGTTGTGAAAATACAATGATTCCAAAAAGTTAATTTAAAAAGTGTTCATTCAATATATTTATAAATTTAAAATGAACGGTTCCGTAATTTAAGTTTATTTTTTTATTAAAATATCGAAATAACAGCTAATTACGTAATAATTAATTGAGTCAAATACTGCTTTAGGATGTGTTAGGAATTTATCGTTATCATAAAATTGCTCTTCCTACCGGCATAACCTTAAACGTTATTGTACAATATTTCTACTCTAAAAAAAGCGATCAGAATGATTGTTTTTGATTATATGTTTGAAAACGTGTAAAGCTTCATATTAATTATTTGAAATTGAAGAAAACATCATTTCTCTAGAAGTTTATTTATATTTTATGTTTTGCCTCGGCATTATCGAGTGAAATTGATAATACTCAAGCAAAGGTAAAAAATATTTTTCCCATAAAACATAATTCATGTTCTTCTTCTTCGTTTCCTCATTACTGATAGTCGTGATTCATGGAGCTGCCCGTGGTTAAAATAAAACCCCACAAATACTCTTGTTCTCCGAAGCCCTTACCGCCCGCGCCGAGTTGAGGTCGCACCATCGAGTAGGATATCTGCCGCTACATATTTTGCCTGGAACACTTCCTGTTAACATAATAAACTTCTTAAATCGTATGGTTTTGATTTATATAAAACACTTCATTTGGAAAATGAATATTAAACACTGTATAAGCTATTGAGTTATAAGATATAACTTATATATGTTAAACTAAATTAATTATTCAGTTATAGATAAAAAATAATAAAACCCTTTGTACGATATTTAACCACGTTATTATAATGCTATTATGCCAACTAGTTTCGCTCGAATCCAAGCTTCATCAGTGCTACTAAATAACTGCAACTAAATAAAAACATAAAATTCACACGTACATACTCGTATAATAATAAACGGTGGTAAACTTACTTTACTTTGCGTATGGCGGCAAAAAATTACGTCACAGGCGAAGATCCAGACCCTCCATCCACTTCACTGCTCCTGGCGTGGCTCTGTGAAGGTCATCAAGGCCAGGAGGGTATCTTCTGGTGGGGCAATCCTCCACAATGTGCCGGATAGTCTGGTTCTCCGCCCCGCAGTCACATCCAGGAGATGGAGTAAGTCCCCATCTATGCATGAGGAAGCCGCACCGTCCCTGCTCTGTTCGGATCCTATTTAGGGTCGTCCACAGCCCCCTTGGGAGACTGAAACCTGGCGCCTCCTGGTGTGGTACAGCAACTAGTTGATGATTTTTCACGGCGTGCTCCTCCCATATGGACTTCCAATTTGCCTCAACATCCCTACAGCGATCATCAACCGTCCAGATGGGGTTTCTAGACTTGAGACGCTTATCAGGGTGTTGGACGGTGGTAAAGACAGAAGGGGGTGAGAGAGGGACAGGGATAAATAAAAAAATGTTTACCTTTGAAATACCAAATTTCTAGGAAATGGAAATTAATTTAATTAGGTGTGCTAAGTACAAATAAATACTTATAATGTGAAGTCAGAGGGGGGTGGAAGATGGTTATAGATGGAAAGAGATAAGCGAAAAATGTTTGATATGGCAAATTTCTATGAAATACAAATTAAATGTAATATGGTGTGTTAGGAACAAATGAATACTAATGCAAACAACCACTACAAATAGAAGGGAATACTGGCTTATGAAGAAGTACCTAACTTTGCTGGAAACAAATTAACAATTGGGCTGAACGGTAAATTAATTTGATTATTGATAATATTTTGGTTGCTGTTAAAAAAAGAATTAATCAGGGTTTAATATTCCTTTTCCAAATTGACAAAGGAATTCTACAGTGTTGACGCCTTAACCTTCAATAAAGTAAAATACCAAAAATGAAGTTATACAACGAAATTTCATTATAAATTATTACTCAAATTGCTGGTAAATGACGTGTATCGTAATGGTTCAAAATTCAACCGAAACAAACGGAGAAGGTAATTTATATTGTCTTCTCTACCTTTGCATTACTATTGTTATAAGCCTTCTCAAACCATAAATTGTACTATAAGATATTCGCTGAAATTCATTTCATGCCATTTTCATTAAAGGAGTAATTCTCTTTAGGTGCTCTGTCGGAAGTTTGTGTTCCTGCCTACGTGTGTACGTCTGACATTCACTAGTTTAAACCCCCGTTTCAACAGGATGCTGTCTCATACAGTAAAGGCACGACTAAAACTGTACAACTGTGTGTAAATAACACTATTTTTAATGATGGTTTATTCATGTTTTAAACGAATTTTAAGCGAGTTGACTTTGCCGCTTCTGGGAATCGCTCTGCTGGTTTGGGTTCTCAGTTTCCGCATTTACAAACGTTTTCATTACAATTTCATCTACATTTTCTATGCTTCCTGCGGAATGATATAGCCCCATCCGCGAGCAGCATACTGCTACAGATAAACGCGACTCAAGACAATAGTAAATCCTCGTCGTTTCGTAACTTTGGAGATGAGTTATTACCTCGTGATATAAACAATCATTATTTCGCGTCTGTAATTTTGAGATTGGTTTGATAACTTTGAAAGATAAACCGATTATACCACGTACATTATTAAATTAAAATTAACGGTTAATTAATATTTTTAATTCAAATTTCTTAGAAGAAGTTAATTTTAAATAATGAAAACATAATTTTTTTTACGAATTATTATGAATTACACTGTTTTTTCCACTTTTGAGTTTATTTTTCTCGACATTTTTCGAAGACTCACACCTTCATCATCGGGAGTTTATATCGTTCTCCCGATGAAGAAGGTGTAAGCCTTCGAAACACGTCGAGAAAAATAAACTGAAAATTGGAAAAAACAGTGTTTTAATTCATAAAAAGTCGTCAATTTTTTTATGTTTTCATTATTTAAAATGAACTTCTACCATTCGAGGCGCTTTAACGTCCGAATTGGTCGTCCAACTGGCATCACCAAAGGCAGGTTGGTTCTATGTGACGGGGTGTAGAACGATTGATGTCAGTGCTACTGAAGGTAACCATCAGGAACAAATCGACCTATTTGTTCCATAACATAGGGGTTCTCAATAGAAACTAAAACTAGTAAATGTGTTTTGAAAATATATTATCATTTCTGTAAAGAGTACTGCCTCACTAACGTCGACATATTTGAAATTTTTCTGAGAAATGTTGTTTCTTCTTATGTAAATATGTTATGTATATGTGTGAAGTAAAATTAATTTATTATAAACATACGATTTTTTCTTTCACATTACGAGTTAGAATAATATTTACAATACGTATCATAAAAAAAATAAAAAATTCTAATACAATATTATAATACAAAGGTTTATTACCACGGACGCCATTGATTATAATAAATAGTTATAATATAAGCTTTAAACACAATAATGTTCTTACCTTTTAGAAGTATGTACTTGTAAAAGGTATGAACATTAGTTAAATTCATGATCGCAAGAACAGGGCCGGTTTGAACGTAAAATAGAATGCCAGGCAAGCGGTTGGGAAGGCAGGCCCGGCCGCCCGCGCCATTACCAGAGGGCACAATTACGATGTTTTGCAAACAAATTACAAATTAAATTAGCCTTGAGATGTTCCCAACAACGGGAGATGGAATAATTATCTGTGAAATGCTTGAGTCCTCCTCCATCTCCGGTTAAATGAACTTTACGAGAACAGTGAAGTCAATTGGATTATATAATAATGCGAAAATATAGCGTGTACTTAGCTTCTGAAATAAAACGAGGAATAATAAAGGAATAATAAAAGTGTCAAAAAATTGTATTGACCAATTTAAAAAATATATATCAAATCTTATTTAAATAGTCCATTGTTTTGGCCGAAATACTATGATACTTTAACATTACAAACTGTTAATTTAAAAAATACTTTGTTTTATTTAGATAATCCTATAGCCGGGCTGAATATATGAATTAAAAATAAACTGTTAAATTAAATAACATTGTTTTTTGTATAAAAATTGTATTTTATTTTCAGTTTCATGAACTATCATCAGGTGATACTATAATATATCAAATGTCAAATTTTAGATAGAGAAATTAGAAAATTTAGAAATTTTAAAGGCTAAAGAAAATGTAAATATAATTTAAAGATATAAATGGAACCAGAAATAGAGGAAGACCGAGGAAAACGTGGCACGATCAAATAAATCAAATATTGAATGTCGGCCATACGAGGAGAGAAATCGACGCGCGTGGATGACACGATGTATGAATGTTGAGGAAGCGAGAGAAATATGTCAGGAAAGAAAAGTGTGGCAGTCCATTCTTTCTGCCTACCCCTTCGGGGGGACGGCGTGATGGTTAGGTAGTTAGTTAGTTAAAAAAATGTAAAACTAGATTTAATAAATAACCAAATTCCAGCTTATTCCCCATTAGCATATACGAGTTGTACATTAAATAAAAATTTCCCCTATACATTCTAGCTAAAAAATAATAATACTACCTACAACTTTTATCACCTTTGATATTAATGTAATCTACTTCCTGTTATTGTTTATCGTTTTTAATTTATTATGTTTCATCGCTTTTGACTCTATACTATGTATAATTGCTCCTTTTAATTACTGTTTTATTATTCTTTTTTTATAACTATATTTTCCACCTTTAATATTTTCTCCTATAAATAGTAACTAACCGTTCTTTTAATTAACATATTTATGTACTTAACTCAATTTCAGCAAGAACTTCAAAGTCATATCAAAGAAATTATTCGAATTGAAATAGGAGCAAATACACATAAAGGTTCGAAAAATCACGAAAATCTGACATTTGATATATTATTGTAACATCTGATGATGTCAACATATGTTGATGAATCAGCTGTTGTGTAAAATAAAATACAATTGTGATACAAAAAACAAAGTTATTTAATTTAACAGATTAAAATGTTAAGGTACTCGTATCATAGTGTTTCGGTCAAAACAATGGACAATTGAATTAAAAATAGTTTAAAAGTAAGATATTCTGTTGTATTTTGGTTTTTAAAATATTGCACGGGTAACAATAAACAAATTACAAATTTATTCTGACAGAGCTGGAGATCTAGCAAGAATATTTATTGTTATCTATAATATATACATATTTGATATATGTATAAAATTATCATATTTGTAAACAATTTTATAATATTTTAAATATGTATCTTTATAATATGTATTACTGAAGAAGGAATGGTTGTCAGAAACATGTCTGATTTGTAATTTTAATAGTGTTGTATATACAAAGTGTATATAAAAAAAGAAAAAGATATAATAAATAAAACATCTATAACACAAAGCATGGCGAGCATAGAAGAAAAAAAAAATATTTAAAAAAAATCGTTTACTCAAGATTTACATCTTAAATTATTAATAAAAACTCAACACCACCCAAAACCTGTACAAAAAAATATTAAATTTGAGTTACAACCCGAATTATCTGAAATTTAAGAGTAGAGGGTAGTAAGAAAAAAAATCAAATCTTGATATTAAAAAACAACTTTTTAATCACCAACTTTAAAGCCTAGTAAGAAGTAATAAATAAGAACTTTTTTGGTAAACAAATATCTAGTTATCTACTGAGTACTAAACTTTGGAGCTTGAATCTTTACTAAGATAAGTATTGATGGTTCTGTTTTTATCCTAGCTAGAAAAAGTTATGCAATATCGCACAGGATGATTTGGCAGCCTCTTGGCAGCATTAAGGCTCAAATTACAAAATGTTTCTGTTAAGGGAGTTTTTCTTCCATTTATAAGGGTCTTCTTTCATCTTTCTTCCATTTATAAGGGTATTCCTACGAAACTCACACACGTAAGGCTGTCCACAATATTTTGCGAGTTCTTCGTATTTTAGGGATACCATTCGTAGAAAATAAAGACACTTTCGAATATAAAGAAAATTTTATCCCATTAAGTAAGAGTATGGCTCTTTCTCAATGCAAGGATCAGATCAAGGAAGATAGATAATTAATTAACAGCGGTTATCCAAGATGTGAGCTTTAAGGAGTATCACCAGAAAACTAATCAATTAGATACCCAGTAGCTATTATCAAAAGCAGTGGGATAAACAATTGCATGAACAGCTGAAATCCAATAAAAGTGGGTAGTATTATATTATAAAAAATAAGAAATGAAAACACGTGTATAAGTCGAAAAAAAAGTATTACACCAAAACAAAACAATTATAAATTAAATAGTCTATTGTTTTGGCCAAAAGACTATGATACTTCAACATTATTAACTGGTAAATTTACAAAGCTGTTATATAATCACAATTTAATTTTTTTATATACTTTTTGAAAATGTCGCGACAGCGCTTTCGTCAACCGGCGTTGGCATAATCAAGTGTTACAAACAACTAAAAAACATTATGATATTAAAGTATAGTGTTGTAAATTTAGCAGTAAATTATATATAATGCTTACTTTTCGGTAATTATATGATGGAATGTTAATCTAGAGATAGCAGCCTCCCCGTAATTTGTTCTATTGCTTCGGACCCGTTCTCGTTCGCACACGTCTACATTTTTGTGAAACGTCGTTTCTATATAATACAATAAAATATCTTGAAAACAGGCGTTTTCATTCATGTTAATTGTTTAATATGGAGTTTTACTTCATAAGTAGGAAAAAATATACACGAAATTTTAATGAATTAAAACATTGTTTTTTTTACTTTTTAGTTTATTTCTGTTGGCATGTTTCAAAAGCTTTACACTTTCATCATCGGGAGAAAGATTAAATAAATAAATAAAAAATATTGTATGTGATCCTGCATACACCTCTAGGAAACTGAGTTAAAATATTGATTAAATGCATGTAATTGGAGTAAATAAATTTATTTCACAATTCTAACGAATAAAATGAAAACTGCCATTTTGATTTTTCTCAAACATTAAAAAAAGGGACTCATAGGGGAACCCAAACTAGCCACCTTTTTATTGTTTAAATAAATTATTTAAATATTATTTAAATTGATATGTAAGTTTAAATAATTCTTTACTCATTGCGCGTTTTTACAATCTTTACATTTTAATTTCCAGCAAGTCTCTAAATTAATCTCACATTTTTGAGATTTAGAATTCACCGGCCTCAAGTGCATACTGAAGTTGAAAAACGATTTTTTTTTATTTTGATATGCATTTTTTAGAAAAATAAACGAGTAAAAATAATTTAAATTACTTTTTGATAACTTTGTATCACAACACTTTATTACACTTTTTTAATTAATATGTAACATTAATTAATATGTAATTAACTTAATTAATGTGTAACATCCTTAACCGTTTTAATTTTATTTAGTATATAAGTAACGATTTTGTCTCATTTAGCTGTTAAAATTTGTACACACTGAAGAAGGGGCTTCTGTGTCCCGAAACATGTCTGTGAAAAGTGTAATAAAGTGTTGTGATACAAAGTTATCAAAAAGTAATTCAAATATGAATCCGCAACACAAAGTAATGGCGAATATAGAAGGAAAGAGTAAAAATAAAGTTGAACCGGCGTAAGTATCATTTGGTAACATTGCCTTGTCGTGTTTTTTGTTTATTTTATCATTTTTCGTAGTCATTCGTTTAATACCGTTATTTACCCAAAATCAACGACTCATTCGCAAATGTTTGACGAATAAAATAAAACGACGGGGGGTTAGACCTAATACACGCATTTACTTCTATCGCTTACCTTTAATAAAAGAGATGTAGAAATCTCGATATTATTTTTAGACTTTTCTGAGAATCAAAGAAAATCGGAACTTTGCGAACTGAGAACTCTATTGAAGCTTTACAAATAGCGAAATATAAAGAGTTTATTCAAATGTTCGTATAAGAAAGTGATTATATGAAGTACTACTTTTACTTGTGGAGGAATCAAAATAATACTTATTAATAATTGCTTCATAAACAATGATGAAAAACAATTTTGAAAGTTTTATTATATTAAGGGAAACTATATATTTTGCCATGCAAAGGTATTATTAAATGTACAAACTTTTTCAATAGAACGCTCGAATTTTAAATGTAAATAAAGCAATTTATGTGTGAGAATCTAATCATTTTTTATTTATTTAAAATAATATTTTCTGACATTAAGTATGGAATACTTCTTTCTCTTCTTCTTAAGCCGTCTCTCCATTGCTGGATGTAGGCATCTTGAAACGTTCTCATTTCTTCGCTATCCTGTGCGATTCTCATCCACCTTCTTTCCCCGACTGGAATTAGGTCGTCAGCCCATCTTTTTTGAGGTCGATAAGGGCTCCTTTTTTCCTCCCACGGTCTCCACGTCAAGACTCTGTTCTGGCGCCATGTCCTGCCCATTCCCACTTTAGTTTGGTAACACGGTCCGTTATATAGACAAACTTTGTTCGGCGTCTGATTTCGGTATTGGGTATTTTGCCCCTCAGACTTATGCCAAGCATTTGTCTCTCCATAGCCCGTCATGCACGTTTCAGCTTGTAAATGGAATACCAAATGTGAATACCACAATTTCCAAATCATATATAATCACCGGATGCATGTCTTATAGACTATGCTTTTGAGATTCATGGGAATGTATTTGGCTTTGTCGCATAAATCTGTCTGAAATTGCTGGATGGCGTTTGTGATGTTGACTTTGAGGGCATCAATTGTTCCCGGTTTATACGCATAGACCTGCGATTTAAGAAAACCCATTAAAATGTTAGGTTCCCTGCGTTCCCGCCCCTTGTTTCCACGACCAGTGTTTTCTCTATTATCTTAGGAAAATTATTATTATTTTTATTATAATAATAATTATTATTATTCAACATTCCACGTTTTCTCTCCCATCCCACACTCTATCCCACTCTCACCATATCTGTCTGAATAATTTTATGATAAGCCATAAAATCGTGTACCATATTTTGCTCTGTTTTTTGAGATTGCGACGTAGAAGTGAATTGAAATTAAACTGGATTAAATGTGGCCTAGATACCCTTTTGACTCCTGATTTTTTTTTCTGGAATGGTGCATTCTCCAATTAATGTTAGTCTCGCGTGGATGGGGGGTTGGCCTAGGAATTGTTTGAGCCAAGCTGACGGAAGGGTGCCGCTGAGTCTATAACAGCTTCGGTTAAGCGGTGGGTAAACTTCTATGTCTTTGTTCAACTGTAAGTTTTAACAATCGATGTATGTTACCCTACAATAAATAAAGCCCCAGAGTAAAAAGTCTAAAGGGGTCAAATCGCACGATCTCAGTGGGCAGTTCGCCGGCGCCTGAGATAACCATGCCTTCAAATCGCTCGTACAGAATGTCCATCGCTGTGTGGCACGTAGCGTCGTCCTGTTGGAACCACATATCGTCGGTATCCTCATCATCACCCTGAGGCCACACATTGCTTATTATCGAACTGTAACGTTGACGGTTATGGTAATGCCTTTTGTTTTGGAAGAAGTACGGACCGATGCTTTCACCAGACCAAAATCCGCACCAAACAGTGACTTTAAAAATGACATGTCAAATGTGAGAATCCAATGAGCATCTATTTATATTGTACAAGATTTTCTTCCGATTTGATAATGCCCTAGAAATGCCAAATATGTCACTCTCATGAGATATAATATAACTTCCAGAAATTTGACGTGATAAATATTTCATTAAAATTTTAACATCATTGTTCAAGAAACTATAAAAGTTAATCGGTTATATTTTTGTTAGGTTTTAACTGAATATGATAACGTAATCGTAAATGCATAAAGTAAATATACATTTTTTAACCCTCCTACTGTATTTTAAGAAACATCATAATAGTCAAAGGCTAAATAAGGTAAAATATATTTTTTTTCTTTGATACTTGGAAATTCACACATACTATAGAAATAAAAAAAATTACCAGCGAAATTTATATAAATCTAGCGGGCCCGACAGACATTGTCCTGCTCGAAAGTTTTTTTTTAATTCCTAGAACCAGATCGCAGTGCCACCTACCGGGTCTAAATGTGACAACAAAACACGCAAAACAATTCATCAAAGAGTTCAACTACGAGTATATACACTCGTATCAAAGAATCGATGTGTGTTGTGTGAAAGTTTTTTCTTAAGTAATTTTCGAGGGTAATAAAAATTTCGTCAAATTTATTATGGACTAAAACATTCGAATAAAAAAGTCCCAAAACCTCTTTAATGGGACATTTTGACTATAACGTAAACGTAAAAAGCCCCACATTTACTTGTCGGGCATTCGATCTAGAATACACCCCAAACTATCAAAGTGTGCGGAATTCTGTTATAAACTTTCAAAGCAAAAACTTTCAGGGAAAGTTGTTTTATCATGTCCAGCCTCGGAGCTGATAAGAAGCCGCTTGTTCTTATTTGTAAAGGGAAAGTTTCACAGATCACGGAGGTGTTTGATAACATTATTGTTCCTTAAAGACTCCACGCAAAAAGTACGATATCTCAGACATTTATTTATATAAAGCACATCTCCCTATAACAATCTAGGGTAAACAATGCTAACTAAACAGATGCTGTCAATTACTTTCGGAGACGATCAAAATATTACCCTCTCGTTCTCTTGTATCATAAATATTATTGTACTCTTTCTTGCCGACGTTCGGATTATTGCCTATTTATATTATGATTATATATTATAAGAGTGACATAATTCGTCTTGTGAGGACATTAATGTTATTATCATACGTAAGATAATGCCTGCCAACAAGTAAAGGAGTTCTACAGCAAACATATCATATTCACTACTACATGCCCTTCTTTTTATTTTATTTTTAACATTTTTATATCGATGGCAATGATTGAAGTGCTCAATGATTGCTGTGAAGTGAATGATTGAAGAGATTCGCCAAGATTTGTAAAAAACGAATGTCTTAAGTGTAGTGTTTCTTTTATAATTATTCTTTTTCTTTCTCTTCTTCCCCTTTATATGTCGTATGACCTGTCTATTACGGTGAGCTGTCCTGGGATGGTGATGTTCAGCCATCTATCCATCTTTTTGGCGGCCTTCCTGGTAATCTCTTGCTGCTTGAGTTTTCATCTGTAACATTTTTTGCAATTCTTGTATTCTTCATGCGGTCCACTTGGTCTCTCCAAAAGCGCCTTCTGCTTCTTCCCCATCTCACTATGTCCTAAGCACCACAGACAGACCTTATCGTATAATTTCTGATCCGATCTCTGAGGGTTTGATGGAGCATAGGGTTCGCATTTCTGCAACTCTAAACAGGTACTTAGTCCTATGGGTATAGGCTCCGACTTCTATTCCATACGTCATGATGGGGATGTATATCTTGACTTTACTTTCGGTTAGCGTGTATTTGTTCCTCAATATAGTGTCGCGCAAGCAGCCAGCCGCGGCTTTCGCTTTGTTAGTTTGTACTCACACTTCATCATATAGATCACTGTAGCTACAGATCTTTACACCTAGGTAAGAGAATCGCATGACTTGCTCAATAAGTGGGTTATCAATGATCAGTTTACATCTGAGCGGCTCTTTTGATATTCTTGAGCACTTCGTTTTACCTGAAGAAATCGGCATGTAATATTTTTTAGATGCAAGGTGGAATTTGTAGAGCGTTCTCTGAAGGTGATCTTCATTATCAGGTTGTATTGCAGCGTCATCGGCATGGCATACTATATTGATAATATATTTTCCTATTTTGTAGCCTAGGTCCAATGAAGACTTACATAATTAAAATTATTAAAAATAATCTTATAATTATTAAAAACAATAATTATGCCGTAGAAAGAGAAACAACGATCCCTGATTCGTCGATCTCATAAGATTCCACATTACAAGAAAATATTGTGGATTTAAAATAAGAAGATATCCCCGAGACCTAAAAAAATAAACTCGTATCAGATTTTAATTAATTAATATTAACAACAGTTTTTAATAATTATAAAGTAATTATTCTCATATTCTTCAGTGTGGCCATATTGCATTTATTTAAACTTGTAAAAATAAATTTAAAATTTCCTTCTCACAAGGAAAAACATAATTTTGAATTAATTTTCTTAAATACGCATAATTCTATTAGGTGTATAACTTTGCTTCCGCCGTTTTTTTTTCGAAATTCGAGGCTTTATCGTAAAAAACTGGTTATACATTTATGATTCAAAGTATTGTGCATCGCTGGCCACTACTTTCTCCCATCTTTCGGGCAGAATACGAATCCCTCGTTGAAAAAACTGGTCATCTTTTGAAGCGATCCACGAATCGATCCAATTTTCTACTTCTTCATAAGACCGGAAGTGCTGGTCAGCTAGGCCGTGTGCCATTGATCGATGAAATGTAATTTATTTTCCGTTCAAAGCGTGTTGTTGTAAAGCGGTATGATGGTAAACTCCTCAAAGTAAAATAAAATTAACTAACAAAATGCCATCTTTCCCAAGGAGTACACAGAAATAATGGACCCCTAAATTATTTATTCTTAATATACGTCTCTCGTTTCTTCAACATTCATACATCATCTTATGCAAGCACATTGATTTCTCCGACTCCTTGCCGACATTTAATTTTTGATTGATTTGGTCCTGCCACGTTTGTCTTCTTATATTTCGTGTTCCTTTTAATTCGTTTACATATACTATAATTAATACAAATGAAAACGTCAGTTTTCTAGAAGTTTTATTATATTTTATGGGAATGACATGTTTCGCCCTTCTAAGGCATTATCAAATGTTAAAAACTTAGAAGGGCGAAACATGACATTCCCATAAAAAATAATAAAACTTCTAGAAAACTGACGTTTTCATTCGTATTAATTATTTAACATGGAGTTTTACATCATTGCTCAAGAAACAATAAATACATATACTATCTTTATAATTCATTCAACTACCTTAACAACCCTTTCATAATTTTGTTTTTACACTATTATTCGCACAGTGCTTTCACTTTTTATATTTGCATTTGACCCTCAAATATATAATAAATATGAAGATTTAACACACATTCATCTAAGAAATCTCATTTTTACTGCATTTATTTTACTTTCATCTTTCTTTTGCAGTTTTATGTTTCACTCCCATACATAAGAGTAGGTACAAGGATACCATTGTGCACTGCCGTCTGTGCCAAAGAAATGTTGTGTGATTTCCTTGATCTGTGTCAGTGTCTGAATTCCAGTCCAGTGTTATGCGTGCTGTGCGAACCATATTGGAAATGAAAAAAATCTCATGCATGAGAAAGCTCTTTAATCGCATAAATTAGCATTATTCGGGGATGTATGCGAGCCGGACGGGAGGGAGGAGGACGGTGGGTGGGGTGGTACGAGGAAGGAAGGATGAGAGATGAAATAAAACAAGAGAAGGCGCGTCACCCAGACGGCGCCACCGAGCTGCGGTGACCATTAGTACAAAAAATGAATTCCATAATTTCATAAATCGCGAATTTAGATTTAAACTATGAATGTTTCAATTTAATTTGCAAATGGAAAATTGATGTATGATTATTGAAAACGGAATTTGAAATCCGAACAAAGGAGATTCTCAAATTAAAACTGTGATAATATCATTTCATATTAAATCCAAACTTGTAAATTAATGGAGCAAGGAAGGTGCTTCCACCCGTATATATAATACCCGGCAACCCTGGAAAATACAGAAAGTTGGCCAAACCTTCCACCACAATGTCAAGAAAAATATGAGATATACGCCCTTTCTAGAGCCATCTCTGCGATATACAGAGCTTTCTTGCCAATGATACGAAGAAGAATAATAATAGCTAGTGTGTAGATTGAAACTAACATGTTAAGTTTGGTGTTACATATTAACATATATACAACTTCCAAAAATTTGTCAGACATGGTGGTCGTAAGAAAGGTGGAATGGGGAATGTTGTATTACATAAAAGGTGCGCTTAACCCAACCAATGACAGGCCATAAGTCGTGTAAATACCTCGATCACCATTTTTCTGTTTCCAATTTGCATCTTCGTCTCTATTGAGATACAATTAAGAAGAATAATAATATATAAGTTATCTTCCTGTTCGGTTTTTCGCACAAATATTATGTACGACCCTTATGTATGGAAGCGAACCATGGAACTGGCAAAATAAGGATGAAAGTAGAATAAATGGAGTAGGAATGAGATCTCTAAGGCGAATGTGTAGTACATCTATATATGATAAAGTATCAAATGCAAGTATAAAAGGTGAATGCGGTGCGAATGAAAGTGTTATGAACAAAATAATGAAAGGGTCGTTAAGATGAAGAAGTTATATGTGAAGACATAATGGTGAAGAAGTTATATGTGAACTCCAGGGAGACGGCGTGATGGTTAGTTAATTAGTTTATTATGTACATAACCTCCATGTAAAAATAATTTAGGTTTGCTTTTTCAACCATACGCCATTTTAAGATTCACTAAATGCTTAGACAATACATAATTATGTAACAATAAATATATTACTTGTATGACATAGAACACTTTATTGTGAATGTGTCATATAAATAAATAAAATTAAACGTTTTCACTACTTATTCTAAAATATCTTTCAATTGTTATTTATATAGAATTTGGAAACACAATTTTTTTTCAGGTACTTATATAACCTCGAAAACTTTTTATGAAACATTGAATATATATAATAAGAAGAAAGATCTTCTTATTCTTCTTCTTTCTTTTTTATATAGCTTTTCACCGCCAGCTTTTCGGGCCAGGCTCAAGTGAAGGTAGTAGTAGTAGGTGAGATAATTTAAAATCAATATTTTCTCGGAATAGATTTCACAACGAATAATGAATTTTACAAGGTATTGTCGCAATGTGGAATGTGATGGATATTTATTGTACGTAAATTATAAAAATTCATAAAATATTTAAGTTAGATATATTTATATATTTAACTAAGAAAATTAAATCATATAACAGCTAATTTAAAAAACGGTGGATACGTGTAACATAAATTAAAGAAACACAAAAGTCTGGATCGTCCATGTCAACATGTGCAACATCGGAAAAACATTATGTGTTATTACATTATGTGCTAAATTAAAAAAAACGGTGGATTCGTGGAAACATAAATTAAATAGACAAATATGCCCCATCTAAAAATAACATTTTGTATTAAATTATTTTTATTTTGTTATTTTATTTTATATCATTGTATTTTATATTATTTGTTTTAGATTTATTTTGTGGATGTTGGAAGATCGAAGTGTGCGCGGGAGATGCCTATTGGTGGCGATGAGGTTCGCAACCCATCACACCGCGTCTCCCGCGGGGCGAAAAGAGAAGGATGGAGTGCCGCATCGGTTAAAGTGTGACAGTCCATTCTTTCTGCCTACCCTTTCGGGGAGACGGCGTGATGGTCAGTTAGTTAGTTAACTAAGAAAATCGTGAACAAGAAAAAAATTACATTTTATAAAAAAATTCGTGCCGTTTAATAAAATATTTAGTGACATTAAATAATGTAAAAAAATTGTCTATTTATTGTTTCTTGAACAATGGTATAAAACAATTTCCTTTTTAAATAATTAATACAAATGAAACCGTTGTACGAAGGAAAATTATATTTTACGGGAAAAACAAGTTTCGCCTTTCTGAGGCATTATCAAATGTCATACCTATAAAATAAAATAAAACTTCTATAATAGAAAACATACGTTTTCATTCGCATTAATTAAAATTGTCTATTCCAAAGATCGAAAAAGCACGAGGTTACAATTTTATTGTCACACTTATATTACAAAGTTTTTTGCAAATTGGTAAAATGTCAATGAAGTATTTCATATCACATCGCGTCCTTATAGTGACCTATTCTTAAAAAGCATTATTATTTTTATTTACAATATAAAAAAAATGGTAGGCACCAGGGCGTTTGGGCCTAATCACTGTTTACAAATTGTTTTATCGCTATTATATTGATTAACATGATTTGTGATAGATAGCTAATCTATCATCATTTTATTATCACTTATATTTTACATCAGACTAAAGAAAATGCAAGAATCACACTGCCATCGCCGGGAATCAAATCAAGGACCTTCGGTGTGGCAGTCTTCCCCCTCCTGCTACTCTACTACGAAGGTCGTATATATGTACGTTATATTTTAATACACTTTTGTTATATGGGTAAGGGTAACTTTAAAATGTAAGTATTCAAAATGTAATGTTTTGTTATATGGGTAAGGGTAACTTTGGAACTAAATGGGAAAAGTCACCCTACAAGGAAGGGGATGTCTCGACGGCTAAACCAGAAGAGCCCCCACAATAAACCGTCGATGGCGGAGAGTAATCCAAATGTTTATCCCGCCGTTTAGATGAATACACTCGCACTTGTACTATGAGACTTCATTTCCATTTGAGTTCGTCATCCATTCCGAGAAATGACTCCAGAAACACACGTTACTACAGCCATCCCTTACATGGATCGTTATTGAGGGAAGATTGGCGAAGACAGCCTGTGACGAAACGCCGCCTCTCTGGTGTTAACTGTTGTACAAGGTCCCATATACGCGCTTAAATGTTATGTAAGCAGACGATTTTATGTATTCCTGTAGACTATCCTTTGTCTGGTATTGAATTTCACATGTTCCGTTGTTGAAAGAACTAAACAAAATCATCCAAATTAGATTTTTTAATTACTTCTATGTTCGCCATACTTTGTGATGTAGATGTTTTATTTGTCTTTTTCCTTTTTTTATATACTTTGTATATACAACAATAACATTAATTTTTTTTTAAATTAAATATCAGACATGTTTCGGACAACCTGTCCTTCCTCGGTGATATTATAAAGATACATATTTTAAATATTATAAAATTAAGAATTAATTGTATCTTAATAGAGACGAAAATGTAAATTATTTGGAAACTGAATATGGTAGTCGAGGCGTTAACAGGACTTATGACCTTGACTTATGGACTTATTTGGGTTAAGCGATCGATTTATGTAATACAACATTTCCCATTCCGCACTTCTTACGAACACCACGTCTGAAAAATATTTTTTAAAGTTGTATAGGTATATATACCATGTTGAGAAACATTTCACACATTTTAGTTCAATCAACACTAGCTCCATCTATTGAGACTAGATGTAAGCATTAATCAGGTCATAATATTACCCAACCAATGACAGGTCATAAGTCCTTTAAACGCCTCGACCACCATATTCTGTTTCCAAATAATTTACATCTTAGTCTCTATTGAGATACAATTAATTCTTAATGATTAACCCGTAATGGGTAAAATCCAGTATTTGTCTACAAGTATTTGTATATATTAAAAAATATATATAATAAAATTGTTTACAAATATGATCAGTTTTGACAGATGTTATAAAGATTTATTTGGGAACGTTTGTGCTTTTGTTATAACAAATATTATGAATCAATTGAAAATTTTAAATAATTTTAATTCTCTTAGAAGAATGTGTGGATACTCTGTGTATGATAGAGTGCCGAATGAAAATATAAGAAGTGAATGCGGTGCGAATGATGGTGTCATGAACAAAATAATGAAAGGATCATTAAGGTGGTTTGGACATATGGAAAGAATGAATGAAGAAATAATGGTAAAAAAATTATATGTTAATGATGTAAATGGAACCAGAAATAGAGGAAGACCTAGGAAAACGTGGCACGATCAAATAAATCAAATATTGAATGTCGGCCATGTGAGGAGTCAGAGAAATCGACGCGTGCATGACACGATGTATGAATGTTGAGGAAGCGAGAGAAATATGTCAGGAAAGAAAAGTGTGGCAGTCCATTCTTTCTGCCTACCCCTTCGGAGAGATGGCGTGATGGTAGGTTAGTTAGTTAGTTTAATGTTTTTATTGGGGTTCAGGTAATTACTTACAACAAAATTTATTTTTAAATCGAAAATTATGATATGTATAATAACACACATTTTTTGTAAAAAAAAATTAATCGAACTAACACTAAGCACTAAAACGAAATAATAAGCATTGTAAAAAATGGATAATATATATATTATATATTCCACTTTTTGTTTTTATTTCGAATGATTTCGGCAAGCTAGCTAGCATCGACAGACTGATGCTTTTTGTATTTACAAAAATACATGTTTTGTTATTATATATTTTTTGTATTTATAAAAAAATCCAACCAACACGCCGTCTCCCCGAAGTTGAAAGCAGAACGAATAGACCTTCACACTGTTTATTTCTGACTCCTAACGTGGCTGATGTTTAATATTTGATTTATTTGATCGTATGGCCTTTACGTATTTCTTTCATCACAAAATAAATACACAGTAATACAACACATAGCAAGACAATTTATTTTTCACGGTGAACTTTTTACACAACTTTATACTTCGGAAGCTTTACAAAAAAGGTTATTCAAAGTCGGAAAAATAATTACGTCAATTCGAGTGAGAGAGGGACAGAACGCTTGGCTTCTGACCTATGATAGGTTGGGTTCAGTTCTGGAAAATATCCGATTATTTCTCCATAATAATAAGCTATTTTTGATCACATTAAATATTGTAAAACACAATTTTATACGTAATGCGATTGAAAACATCTGTTTAGTAGAATTTTATTATATTTTATGGGAATGATATGTTTCGCTATGCTAATGTACGAGTATTATCATCTAACCTAACCATTTATTAAAATCCTTATGAACTCATTTATTTTTATTTTGTTTCAATAGAATTATATTATGTAATATAAAATATTGTATATTAAACATGAGCTGCTGCACTTGATTCTTCTTTCGGTGCCGTGTCAGGTTCCCCCCCAACGTTGGCGATCACTGCAGCAAAGGCATCTCTATCCTGCGCCACTTGGAACAAGTTCTGAACTCTTGTTATTCCTGTCCACTCTTTGATGTTCCGCAGTCAGAACAGCTGCCTTCTACCAACTTTCCGACGTCCCTCCACTTTACCCATTAATATCAGTCGAATGAGGTGGTATTTTTTTCCTTTAGCACATGACCCAAATATGAGACCTTTCTAATATTCACACTCGACAACAGCTCTCTATTGGCTCTGGCTCTATGCAGTACGTCTGCATTACTGACCCTATCGGTCCACGGTATACGGAAAATTCTGCGGTATATCCACATCTCGAACGCTTTCAACCGGTTCATTACATTCACTTTCCGAGTCCAGGTTTCGCAGCTATATAGTAGAACAGACCATATAGTCGTATAACATTTAATCATTTTTTGTCGGAGTTTCAAGTTAAGATTATCGTTGCAAAAGAATATTCTCATTTTATTAAATGCGCTACACTTGATCAAAAGGCAAAATGGAGGGTCGTCGATATGTGAGGGCGGGGAGAAGATGAATCTTTTGGCTCCGGAGCACCGTAGCTGGACTGCGATTGGAACAGTTGAGGCACTGTTTAGAACTGCGCAAGACAAGAATATGCATTCTTAAGCGATAATCGACCTCGGGGGGACCCAACATGACACATGAAGAAGAAGAAGAAGAATTCTTAAAAATATGTGTACAAGAAATATCTCATAAATTGATGAATGTGCCCGTATTTTAAGTATTATTATATTTCACGGCAGTGACGTGTTTCTCCCTGTTTGGGCAATATAAAATGTTATATAGGGTGTTTTTTTTAGAGATATACAATACATATTCAAAATGAAAGAAAACACATTAAATTAATGTTAATGTCTATAATATTGGCTTTGTTTAATAGATAATTTTATGCCATTATTGTTTAAATATGATTTCGGGTAAATGAGCGCCACGGCTAGCTCAAATAAAGCGCAATCGTGAAGTCCAATTTTCGACAATTGTCGTCTTTGTAGATGCGTTTTATCCACTTGAGTGTACGTGGTGCGAAAACGATCCATAGTCTTCCGAATAACTTGCTCGGATGGATAATTATGTCGACCGTAAAATGGACGTAGTGCACGATAAGTTTAGCGAACCGAACGATGATTTTCAAAATATTTTTTCACAATTTGCAAGCATTGTTCTGACGTCAGTCTATTCACGGTAAAATGACAAAACGTGCCCGAAATCATATTTAACCCTCTCGAACATTTAACCCTCATATGAGGACTCAAAAATATGGAAATTAAAAGTGCCACCAAAATGTTAAAACATATCTTATAATAAAAATTTGTTTACTGTTATATACTTTAACACTCTCTTGGTCACTTAAAGTTGTTTTTGGAGTCTACCGCCAGAGTGCAGCACGAGTCGTTGATATATTTGAAACCGTTCCCTGCGTAACTGCTTTTGTTTTGACAGTTGTGAAATGTCTCGAAGTTTTTTTGCTTTTTTATGAACAAAAGGTATATTAACAGAGTAAGTAAAAATTTTATTATATAGCTGAATATGTTTTCATTACATAAAAATAAACATATACAGATTCACCATTATATGTTATTTGTATTGAGCAAAATACTTTGAGGTCTCATATGAGGCCTAAATGCTCCTACTAGTACGAAAGTAATCTCTTGCTCTCTATATTGGGACAATAATATTGTCATGAAAATCATTGCATTGCTTCATGTTTTTTATTATTATTATACAATTACATATTGTTGCATAATTAGTGTAGTGCCGTTCTGTATCATTTTCACATTAATGGTGGTGAGCAACTTCATCCTTTTTAATTCTTATCCATATTTTTAGGACAGAAATGAGTGGAAAAAAAATTCTAACTGACAATGAAATTATTGAAATTTTCAATCTAGCGTTAGAGTCTGACGATGAAGATTTTGAAGGATCCGAAGATGAATTATGGGAGCCTTCCGAACGTATTACAGGGGAGAATGAGTCACTAAGCTCTTTAGAAGAAGATGATATTTTGAATACAAGCCAGATATCTACAGGAGACGCGGTGACAGATCAAAATAGTGGAAACAATGCCGAGAATTTAGCAGCTAGAAGCACTTTATGGTTTTGTGGAAAGGAGAATGCATTTTCGGGAAATATTCCTCAGTTTACTGGAGAGAGCCGATCGAAGATAAATGGAAATATGCCCATCGATTATTTTCTCTCTTTGTTTTCCGAGTCTTTTATGGAGTCAATCGTATACGAATCTAATTTGTATGCGAGTCAGAAAGGAAGAGAACATTTTCAGTTGACGGTTCCAGAATTAAAAGTATTTTTAGGAATCAATTTTATCATTCCATTCTTTCTGCCTACCCTTTCGGAGAGACGGCGTGATGGTTAGTTAGTTAGTTAGTTAGAATTACATGTTTTAAGTGAAAATGCGTTGTTCATTTGCAATAATTCACATGTCCATATTAATATTATAATGTCAATACATGTACCGTTAAATACACATAAGCCTCATATGAGGCCCTTCTGAAAAACCTGAAAAATATATACTTATGAAAAAAAATTAAATGTATTTTCTTTTTGTGTCCTAATAACACTATGAATTTCACTAAAGATATTTTTTTAAATCAATATTAACAATTTGTGTTCGAGAGGGTTAAACAATAATGGCATAAATTATCTATTAAATAAAGCCAATATCATAGACGTAAACATTATTTTAATGTGTTTTCATTTTTCATTTTGAATTTGTATACACCCTTTATATATAAAGGGTGTTTTTTTACACATTATTATTTAAAGGGTGTTTTTTAGAGGTATACAAATTCAAAATGAAAATAACAATTACAAATATTGTTGATGTCTATACTATTGGCTTTATTTAATAGATAATTTTACGCCATTATTGTTTAAATATGATTTCAGGCATATGAGCGCCACGGCTAACTCGAATGAAGCGCAATCGTGAAGTTCAATTTTCGACAACTTTATTGAGCAACTGGATAATATGGCAAAACGTAATGACTACAAATCAACTGTCAACTTTCAAATTGACAGTCTGTAGAAACAATGTTGCTAGTTTAAAAACCAAACCTCTAAAAAAATTACCCTATATATAACTAAATCTTAAAGCATTTTTCGTAAACGTATCGCATTTCAAATATTTTTACACGAAGTTCCTAACAACCATTTATATTTAAAATCCAATTTTTGAGTTTGTGTTTTAAATATTTTATGACAAATTCTAATGACCTTACAAGAGCAATCCTTTCATTGGATCCTCCGGGACACAAAGTTGTATAACATTTTTGAAAGCAAATTAAAACTTTTAACATTCAGTGGAAATTTTCAGTTCATCTGCGCGTTGTATACGAGTACATCCGTGTTGAATGGTGTTTGAAAATATTTAGGTTATATTTATGAAAGTTTTACGTTTGATATACTTAATCCTATAATGACATATGAAGCAGTGTTATTGACAACTATCGTGGCCGAGTGGCAAGTGCCATGACTGCCACATCGATGGTCCCAAGTTCAATTCCCAGCGATGCGATGGCAAAGTCATTGTCACAATGTATTTGGTCTGGTGCACTACCTACGTGTCATGAAAATTTATATGATAGCAAAACCCTTTATATCGATTTGGCTCGCGCTACAATGATGTAAAGAGCGATTCAACATAATTAAATATTTAAAATGGACAATTAGCTTTTTGTAACCATGACATCCATTATTATATTAGTTTTCAATATTAGAGACTCTAAAACTCAATATTATATCAAAATTTTTTTAGTAATTTATAAGAAAGTTGTCATACTGTTTTTTCGTGACATATTTCTATCGATCGTGTCCTCAACTTTCACACATCGTTTCAAGCATACACGTCGATTTCTACGACTTCTCACTTGTTCAGTTTATGCTTTTTTCTCATTCTTTCATCGCTGATTACTTACATGTGTTGCGAATATCTTCTTCATCACGTGCTGTTGTCTTGCTTTTATTTATTTGTGTGTGTTTTATATCTCTCGTGCTATTGTCTTATTTGACCTGATTTGTCCTGATTTGTCTTTTCCTTTTTCCTTATTTCACATAATTTATTAATCGTACATTAATGATATGTTTTCACCAACGGTTGTTTGCACTGAGGGGTGGTGCATGACATTTGTACTGCCGGTGCTATGAACTTGGTTTGCACATCTTACCGATGTATCTTATCGGATTTAATATAAATTAAAGTTAATTGGAAAAAAATACTACTAATAAGAAGTTATAACTCTTGTATATTAGATAATTTGTATGTGTACCAACAGTAAATAAATTAATGTGTCCAAACCATCTTAACGAAACTTTCATTATTTAGTTCATAACACTTTCATTCGCATTGCATTCATATACAGACTGGTATTTCAAGAGATCCCAATTAGACTTCATATATTCTACATTCATCCTTCTCTTGCCATTTGCATGCTTCACTTCCATACATAATGGTGGGAGCAAATAGACAACAATGTTCTTAGCCAATTATCTTTTTTATATTGACCTTTTGAAATAAATTGAAAAACCATGAAATAAAATGCAGAATTGAAGTTGCACGAGCTGCATTTAATAAAATAAGAACATTATTTTGCAACGATCTTAACTTGAAACTCCGACATAGAATGATTAAATGTTATTTATGGTTATTCTACTATATGGCTGCGAAACCTGGACTATGTCAGTAATGCAAACGTACTGCAGAGAGCCAGAGCCAATAGAGAGCTGTTGTCAAGTGTGAAAATTAAAAAGGTCTCATATTGTCTCCTCTCTCTCTCCTGTCCTTCCCGCTGTATATTCCTGTGGTGTATCATTCTTTTTATCTTTTATATAATGTTTCTAAAATGTTCATGTATTATATTATTATTTATTCAATAAAGTACAGCGGAGCATAGAAGTAAGATGGGGTAGATTAAATGTGGTCTGGCACCCCCTTGTTGTTGCCGTCTTTAAATGTAAGTCCCGAATGGACCGGGGACAGGTTCAGGGAGTGTACGAGCGAGGCTGACAAAAGGGCGCCGCTACGCCCTATAACAGCCTCAGGTATGTGGCGGGAACTTCTATGTTCCTTTAAAAAAAAAAAGTCTCATATTGGGTCATGCGTTAGGGGAGAAAAATACCACCTCCTTCTACTGATATTATTGGTAAACTGGAGGGACGTTGGGGAGTTGGTAGAAGGTAGCTGTCCTGGCTGCAGAGGATCAAAGAGTGGACAGGAATAATAAGAGTTCAGAACCTGTTCCAAGTGGCGCAGGATAGAGATGCCTTTGGTGTAGTGATAGCCAACGTTGGGGGCACGGCACTGAAAGAAGAACCTTTGTTTGCGATGACAATTTTAAATGCACCATTCACTTTGTTGCCTAACTTTTATCCTTCTTCTGCCTTTCACTTCCATACATAAGGGAAATTAAATATTCTGATATTTAAAAGATAAAATGTAATTATTATTTCGTTGACTTTTGGGAACACATATTCCCACACAAATGAATACATAGCGTTCAAAAGTACACGCAGACCTTCAAAACATGTTTTTTTACATTTCTGTTATGACCAAAGTGGTAACGTTAATGGAATATCATGATTCATACCCATACACTGACACGAGGGACGTTTGGGTAAGGGTACTCAATACACGGGGAATATTTATGTTCACGTATGGGAGTGGGGGTTGGAGGGGGCTACCAATCATGCGATTTTACAAATTGTTTTCAAAGGTGAATGAAATCCAATAAATATCCGAACCGCTTGACGCATTGTGTAAATTATAAAGATGGCGGATATTTAATGGCCGGACTTATTAATTATTAATACAGATAAATTTCTGTCTATTGCGACACGAAATATGGAATAAATCAATATTTTGTGGGTAATTTAACTTAAATTTTAAAGGGAGTACTTTTCGTACTTTATAAATTTAACTAAATTACTTCTATATACGCCATATTTTCTGTTGTTATGATTGTTAATTTCTATTTTTCTTTTTTATACACTTTGTATACACAACACTTAATTTAAAAAATAAAATAAGATAGACATGTTTCGGACAAACAGTCATTCTTCAGTAAAGATACATATTTATTAAAATATTATAAAATTGTTGTTGTTTACATGATCTGAGAGATGTTATAAAGATTTATTTTGGAATGTTTATGCTTTTGTTATAGCAAATATTATTTAAAATTCAATTTAAAATTTAAAATAATATTATATTTTAAAGTTCTTATTGGGGTTCAGGTAAGTACTTTTAAAAAAGGAAACGTATTGGCGTTAAATTAATTTGATTATTTCTAATATTAGGTCCTTACATATGAAATTGGCGTTTTGCCGTACTGGCAACTTTGATCTCAAATATCTTCTCTTTGGTTAGGAATTCCAAATTCAAATTTATACAGCTATTTACTCAAGTATTTGTGTTTCGAAAATTATAATTAATTTGTTTTTTCCTCAATTTTTTTTTCTTTGCGTCACTCAGTTTACAAAATGGAAAACTTGAAAAATCGCGTTATTTACGAGCACGAGTTCCACCGTGGCACCAGTGCTGCAGAAACGACTCGAAGGATTAATGATGTGTATGGCGACGGTGCCGCAAAAGAAAACACAGTGCGTTTTTGGTTCCAACGTTTTCGTTCTGGAAATTTCGACCTGCAGAACAAGCCCCGTGGACGGCCGGAGACCAAAGTTGATAATGAAGAATTGAAGGCTATTGTGGAAGCGGATCCATCGCAAACCACGTCCAAGTTAGCTGCAGGCTGCGGTGTTAGTGATAAAACTGTTTTAATCCACTTGAAGCAAATTGGGAAGGTGAAAAGCTTGAAAGGTGGGTACCTCACGAATTGAGTGAAGCAAATCAACAAACGCGCGTTGACTGCTGCGTTGCATTACTCAACCGGCACAGTAATGAAGGGATTTTGAATCGAATCATTACCTGTGATGAAAAGTGGATCCTGTATGATAATCATAAGCGCTCATCGCAATGGCTGAACCGTGCCGAACCAGCCAAACCATGCCCCAAGCGAAAATTGACTCCAAAAAAGTTACTTGTGAGCGTTTGGTGGACTAGTGCTAGTGTCGTTCACTACAGCTTTCTTAAATCTGGCCAGACGATTACGGCAGATGTCTATTGTCAGCAACTGCAAACCATGATGGAAAAGCTAGCTGCTAAACAACCGAGGCTGGTTAATCGCTCTAGGCCACTGCTGCTTCATGATAACGCTAGACCACACACTGCACAACAGACGGCTACCAAATTAGAAGAGCTTCAATTGGAATGTCTAAGACATCCACCGTACTCTCCGGACCTTGCCCCAACAGATTACTATTTTTTTCGAAATTTGGATAACTTCTTGCAAGGGAAAAAATTCAACTCCGATGGGGCAGTCCAAACCGACTTCAAAGATTTTATTGATTCCCGTCCGAATGGTTTTTTTAGTAAAGGGATCGATGAACTACCTATGAGATGGCAAAAGTGCATAGATAGCAATGGTACATACTTTGATTAAATAAATATATTATATTTAAAAAAATCAACTTTATGTTCCTCCCATACAAAACGCCAATTTCATATGTAAGGACCTAATATTTTATTTATTTTGATAAGCTTTTTTAATTTCTATAATTTCGAGATTGCTTAAAGTAATATTAATATTTTTAACATGCAAAATTTTAACGACAATATCTTTATTAAATCATGATCTTTTTCTATGAGGTGGTTAGCAATTCAGAAAAAATATTATTAATTTTAATTTAATATTACGCCTTGTTTTACCATTTAACATCATCTTAACAACAACAATTTTATAATATTTTTTATAAACATGTATCTTTACTATAGAAGGACTGTTTGTCCGAAACATGTATATATAATTTTATTTTTTCAATAAAGTGTTGTGTATATAAAGTGTATAAAAAAGAAAAATAGAAATTAACTAAATTAATATACTTTTTGGAGTTTGTTTTATTCCATATTGTGTTTTTAAGGTACGCGTATTACATTATAATTTGTTTGAATAGATTATTATTTTTATTTAATGTACTCGTATAATGCCTTAACTAGGCGAAAGATGTAATTTTTATAAACTTAATAATACTTCTAGAAAAAAGGCTTTTATTTGTATTAATTATAAAACCGGTTTTAACAATTAAGTAATTTGGGGGCTATGTTGAAGTATTAAACCCAAAATGTATAATTAATGCGTATTTCGGGTACTGACATGTGGAGCAGAAACGCTAACTCTCACCATGTCGACAATAAGGAGACTCCGTGTAGCACAGAGGAAACACGAAAGAGCCATGCTACATGTAAGACTCTCAGACCGTATAAGATATACTGAAATACGTAGAAGGTCGGGAGTTATAGATGTCATCGATAGGGTGGCTAAGCTTAAATGGTCATTTGTGGGACATGTTGCCAGATTGGTATATGATAGATCCAGGACCGGAAGGGTGGTAGAGTGGAGACCCCGCGAAGATAAAAGAAACAGGTCCAAACCTACACGATGGTCCGATGACATTCGAAGAATTGCTGGCGATTGGATGCGATAAGCACAAGACAGGAATGCGTTGAGAAATATGGGAGAGGCCAATGTCCAGCAGTGGACGACAACGGCTGTTTAAAGGAAAAACAGGAAGTTTAAGTATAAAATTGTCACAACAGCTGTTTCGCCGAACTATGTTGGGATCACCAGGTATTTACTAACTTACCTCTCCTCGGAGGGGTAGGCAGAAAGAATGGAACGCCACACTGTTCTGTCTTGACATACTTCCCTAGCTTCCTCTACATTCATACATCTTATCATGCCCGTACGTCGATTTCTCCGACTCCTCACGTGACCGACATTCAATATTTGATTGATTTGATCGTGCCACGTTTTCCTCGGCCTTCTTCTATTTCTATCTCCGTTCACGCCGTTAACATATACCTTCTTTACCATTCTGTCTTCACTCATTCTTTCCATGTGTCCAAACCATCTTGATGACCTTTTCCTTATTTTGTTCATAACGCTTTCATTCGCACCACATTCACTTCTAATACTTGCATTTGTCACTCTATCATATACAGATTTGACACACATTCGTCTTAGAGATCTCATTTCTACTGCATTTATTCTACTTTCATCTTTCTTTTTCCAGTTCCATGCTTCATTTCCATACATATCACCAGGTATTATTATACAATCAATAATCTCGGAATAATAAATTGTGTTACGTATAATAACAGCTTTTCAAGTTTAAAAATTTAATATTGTAAAAGTTTCATAGTGTTTCGGCCGAAACAATAGAGTATCAAATTTTTTTTGTTTAAACTATATCTAACAGTTATAATTCATTTTTATTTCATGGGTGATTTCAGAATGGAATCAGCTTTTTCTACTTACCGGAAGAGCCGCGCTCTTTCACCGGAAGTACTTTGTATTCAGCTAGCAAAATAGATTTATACTTTTCAATATCAATGAGATGCGGACTGAGGTTCGGGCGTAGGGAGGGGTTGTTTGAAGGTGAAAAATAGCTTTCTTGTTGATCGATGGCGTTTTGAAGTAGTGTGAATTTTGTACAATCTGAATTGTAAGGGTGATTAATATACAGATAAAGAAGTATTATTACATTTTACAGGAGTGACACACTTCGTCTTGCTAGGGTGATATCTAATATCCGACACACAAATTTTTACATAACGGATATTTTTAATGATATTATATACTTAACTAACTAATTAAATAATCTTCACGCCGTTTCACCGAAAGGATGGGCAGTAATAATGGGTCAGCATACTTTTATTGATTCCTCAACATTCATACGCACGCCTATTACTCGTAGAAAAACGTGGCACGATCAAATACTCGTATATCAAATATTGAATATCGGTCACGTGAGGAGTATAATAAATCAACGTGCCAGAATGATACGATGTATGAATGTTGAGGAAGCGATGGAAATACTCGTATGTTAGGAAAGAGAAGGGTGGCAGTTCATTCTTTCTGCTTACCCTTTCGGAGAGACGGCGTGATGGTTAGTTAAAACAACGAACAAATAATACAACGTATGTAATAAGGGATCAAATTGTTCACCTTTTGTTCGCCAGTAGATGTTAACAACACTCACATTTATATATAAAAAATATATATATATCAAATATGTTTCGGACTAACCAGCCCTTAAACAGTCCTATTATATAATATATGAAATAAATCATTATAACATCTGTCAAAACTGACCATATTTGTAAACAATTTTATAATATTTTAAATATTTAAATATTAACCCTGATGATGGGCTAGTTAGTCCGAAACATGTTTGATATTTAATTTTATTTTTTTACATAAATGTGAGTGTCATATACAAAGTAGGTTTATAAAAAAAGAAACATTGGTCACTTTTGTTTACTCTTAAAATAACAATTTTTGACAATTTTTTTTATAAAGTAATTCATTGTAATAAAATTGGAACGCGCCCGAAAAGTTTGCTAATAATATTTGTTTATAATTGAATTACTAAAAATTAATGAATGTTTTAATATGGAATTATGGGTGTTTGTGATGTTGAAAAATAAAAGTTAGTCGCGCGAAAAAACATTCTGTGTAAAACAATTTCAACTTTGTTTTCGCGCTGTGTTTATAATAATTTATTATTCTGGGGGGCGCGCTGCAAAGTTTAGTTATTCATGGAAATATTATGCTCTCAATTTCGTTCAAATCCTTTCTGAATTTTAAATCTTTAATTTGACGGCTGTCTGACGTATTTGTTTGTCATTTTTAGATAGATTGTTGTTGTCACTCTCAGTAATTAGTTAAGAGCATAAAAAAAGGTCCCAACCCTAATGTATGGAAGCGTAGAATGGGACTGGCAGAAAAAGGATGAGAGCAGAATAAATGCGGTAGAGTTTAGGTCCCTTAGAAGTATGTGTGTTAGAACGATATACGACAGAATCTCAAATGCTGATATTAGGAAGGAATGTAGAGCGAAAGAAGGTATTACTAGTATTAACAAAATTATGAAAGGATCACTGCGTTGGTTCGGACATATGAAGCGCATGGATGGAGAAAGAATGGTTAAGATAGTATACGTTAACGATGTAAATGGAGCATGGAGTCGAGGTAGACCGATAAAAACCTGGCATGACCAAATTAATCAAATTTTAAAAGTTGGTCATGTAAGAAGTCTGAAGAATCGACGTGCGTGTATGACTCACTGTATGATTGTGTAGGAAGCTAGAGAGCAGTGGCGGTACTCCCATAGAAGCCTAGAAGCCCGGCTTGCGTAAGAAATTTTGAATTAAAACCTCGAAATCTAAGAAATCACGCCCCCGCATAAACCAACAACCCACCAAATCACCTTCCAACAATGTTCCCATCAGACGTAAGAGGAATAGCCACAAGAGAAGAACCTATGTAAGCCAGAAGAGGTTTTGATTCAATTTTTTTTTCGCAAGCCGGGCTTCTGGGCTTCTATGGGAGTACCGCCACTGCTAGAGAGGTGTGTCAAGATGGAGTTGTGTGGCGATCTATTATCTCTGCCTACCCCTGCGGAGAAACGGTGTGATGGTTTGTTGTTGTTGGTTCTTTTATTCATTTTATTAACATAATCTGCATTAATTTAAGATGAAATTTTCAAGAATGAATTTTATCTTTAAAAAATTTCTATTCGTTATATCATTACGTTTTTATTATATTTGTGGATACGGTACGTAATCTCATTGTTGTCTACAAGGATACCACTATCGTCACACTCGGGCGAGCGTGAAACAGGCGAACAATTGCCTAGTAACCCTTATGGACGATAATGTTCATGTAATATATCATATCGGCCTAGAGTATTGTCGTGATGTAGCGTCGTAGTACTTCGTAGGGGCGTAGTGTATCGTAGGCAAGATAATTACTACGGGTAAATAAATCGCTTGATGCATAGATTGGTAGATAATGCAGTGCATACATTGATAGATGACTTGCCATCCTGATAATGAAAGCTTAGAGGTAAGTATTATTTAAATATTTTAATAATAATAAAATATATCGATACAAAACTTTTTTTTGTTTTTTTGAATGTATACAAATACTTGTAGACAAGTACTGGATTTTTACTCATCATTTTATTATTATCATTTTAAAGAATTAATTGCCAACCAATGACAGGTCATAAGTCTTGTAAACGCCTCGACTACCATATCCTGTTCCCAAAAAAAAAATACATTTACGTCTCTATTGAGATACAATTAATCCTTCAAAATGTATTAATTATTATATACTTAATGTGCTTCCACATGTTTTTAACGTCAATCGATTTCGGCAGCTTGCTACCATCTTCGGACAGCAAGCTGCTGAAACCGGGCGACGTTAAATACAAGTGGAAGCACACTAAATATATAATAATAAGTAAATTTTGTAAAAAAAAATTTTGGTTTTCATAATTTAAAATAAACCTCTACCAAGAAATTTCAATTAAAAGTATTACTTATTTAAATACTGTATTGTCAAAAATCTACCTGTTTTTTGTTGAAGATGCAATTTTTCTTCTCTCTATATGTTTTTTTTTAAATATGAGAAAAATAAATAAACTTTGTAATTAACTATGGTATGATTAGTATAATTGATGCCAACTAGTTTCGCTTGGACATAACCTGGACTTTGAAAGTGAATATAATGAACCGGTTGGAAGCGTTCGAGATGTGGGTATACCGCAGAATGCTCCGTATACCGTGGACCGATAGGTCAGTAATGCAGACGTAATGCAGAGAGCCAGAGCCAATAGAGAGCTGTTGTCGAGTGTGAAAATTAGAATGGTTTGATATTTGGTTCATGTGCTAAGGGGAGAAAAATACCACTTCCTTCGACTTATATTAATAAGTAAAGTGGAGGGACGTCGAGGAGTTGATAGAAGGCAGCTGTTCTATCTGCAGAACATAAAAGAGTGGACAGGAATAACAAGCGGTCGGAACCTGTTCCAAGTGGCGCAGGGTATGCCTTTGCTGCAGTGATCGCCAACGTTGGGGGGATCTGACACAGCACCGAAAGAAGAAGGGGTTAGGTACAGTCAGAGGTCTGAAAATATCAAGTATTTTAAATAAAAAAAATTGTCAGCAATTAAATTTATTGTATAAAACCAACAATATAAAAGTATTATATTATGTTTTAACTTGATTTGACCCACATTTGAAAAAAAAAAGTATATTAAGATATCGCCATATTTGTTGGACCCTGTTCCACAATGCGGTGACCATTATAACTTCTAAAACTATCTAACTAACTAACCATCACGCCGTCTCCCCGAAAGGGTAGGCAGAAAGAATGGACTGCCAAACTTTAACCGATGCCATGATAACCCTTCTTTAACAATAAAAATATTTTTGACAATACAGTTTTTAAATAATTAATATTTTTAATTGAAATTTCTTGGTAGAAGCTCATTTTAAATAATAAAAACAAAAAAAAAATTGTTACAAATAAATTCAATTACAAATGGTTATAACTTCTTAATATTTAAATACCTAATACGAATGAAAACGTCTGTTTTCTAGAAATTTTATTAAGCTTTAGGTAAATGACTTGTTTCGCCTGGCTAAGGGATAATAATAAACAATGACACTAATAAAACTATAGATGAATAATATTAATTAAACTTCTGCAAAACGGACTTTTCATTCTTATTCATTATTCAATACTGAGTTTTATATCATTGATCAAGAAACAATAAAAACAAAAATATTGTTGAAATTTAAAGAGGAGGAATTCTAATGAGTATGTGAACATTCCAATTTTAAATATTCCGTGTTCGTAATGTCACACTTGCTAAACAATTTAAGTATAATTTTGTAATTGTTTTATGTAGCATGCTCAACGGTACTAAACAAATTCAGTTTTCGGTAGTTTATGCTTTTGGAGCACGCGAGGTATTGACGAACAAAGAACCTCTTCATAATACGTGAATTATCACCGCAATAAAGGAAAAAATACTATAGCAATATTTTATTATACTAGTAGGCAGAATCGCGTATTTTATGTCAGTTAAAACGGTTCCGTAACAAAAATTGAAGCATTATTAAAAAGTATGAATACGAGTTATTTCTTCAAATTTGGCATACAACATTTTATATATGAACGCATCCACGGTAAAACTTGAGATAAAACCGGGTGAAAACCTTATTTAGAAAGCAACGAGAAACCATATTAAAAAGGCTCAAGTGACATCTTAAGGACCAGCAAAGATGTTTATAGACTTTGTTACAAACTAATCCCTGATATTGAAACTAAGTAAAAACTTAACATTTCTTACAGTTTTAATAAAAAACAGTATTTGTTTTACACATTTATTTTGTTTTTGTTTATGATGGAAAGAATAAATGGCAAAAGTATATGTTAACGATATAAATGGAACTAGAAATAAGAGAAGACCGTGGTAAACGTGGTAAGATCAAATAAATGAAATATTGAAAGTTGGACAAGCGAGGAGTCAGAGAAATCGACGTGCGTGTATGACACGATGTACGAATGTTGAGGAACGAGTGGCAGTCCAATCTTTCTGCCAACCCCTTCAGGGAGACGGCGTGTTTGTTAGTTATTTAGTTTTATATTTATTTTGTCAATTGAAATATATTGATACAACTTCAATGTAAAAAAAAAAATCGAAAAAAAAAAATGTTGTATAAAAGTAGGTTTTGCTATTTTCTATTTGTCCTTCTTGTCTTGAAGGATGAAAGTTGAATAAAAATAGTATAAATAAGATTTCTTAGACGAATGTGTAGATAATTTGTATATGATTAAATATGGACCACGTGAGGAGTCCACCAAGTCGACGTGGGTGAATGACACGATGTATGAATGTTGAGAAAATTAGAAAAGTATGTCAAATGCACAAAACACACAAAGAAGACATTTAACAAAAAAAAATTAAAAACCTTAAAACGTGACCGGACGTAAACTATACAATGGTTGCGGAATTTGTGAACATTATTTGAGTCCTTCATGACTTGCGGCAAGCTATTAAATACTTTCAAACGCTTGTAAAAATTCAGTTTTGGGAACCCCTTGATAATGTTCTATTAATTCTAAAATTTGTTTTGTTTCTCGTTTGGTAACCATATATTTCATAATTGTAAGCAACCTGGTCACACAAAGCTTTATCAATGTATATTAATATGATAATATCGCGGATTTAAATGGAAATCTAATTGAGACTTAATTGTTTCAAAACATTAATGTTGGTATTGAATGCGTAGATGGTTAAATAATAGAACCTCCAATCGTAATGATTATTCATGCGAAGGAAGTTTTCGCAGTAATTGATAATTTTATGGATATCTAGGGAGCGAAGTCATTATTTTCGGTAATCGTTCAATAAATTCATTATTCCATTACCCTCAAAGCATGCTTTCATTCGATTAACCTTGTTAGTTTGTGATACTGCGTACGAAGAGTAAATAATTTATTTGGTTTTCATTATATCAAAGTATGTTCACGCGTGTTTTTATGTTGCTAATTTTATAACCTAAATGACGAGTTTGATACAAAAAACAAAATATTTTTACTGAACCATTTACTATCGAAAGACGCACTTTTTCTAAAATTTTATTTTTTAAATCCATTTAATGGAAGCGTGGAACTAGCAGAAGAAGGATGAAAGCAGAATAAATGCGGTAGAGATGAGGTCCCTAAGACGTATGTGTGGTAGAACGATATACGACAGAATCTCAAAAACTGATATAAGAAAGGAATGTAGAGCGGAAGAAGGTATGTATTATGAACAAAATTATGAAAGGATCGCTGCGTTGATTCTGACATATGGAGCGCATAGATAGAGAAATAATGGTTAAGAAAGTATACGTTAATGATGTAAATGGAGTACGGAGTCGAGGCAGACCGAGAAAAACATGGCATGAGCAAATTAATCAAATTTTAAAGGCTGGTCATGCTAGAAGTTGGAAGAATCAACGTGCGTGTATGACTCGCTGTATGAATGTGGACGAAGCTAGAGAGGTGTGCGAAGAGAGAATAGTATAGCAGTTCATTTTCTCTGCCTATCCCTACGGGGAAAGGGCGTGATGGTTTGTTGTTGTTGTTGTTGTTAATTGTTTTAAGGGAGCGACATGTTTCATATTGCCAGAACAATACCAAGTGTAGAGGGAAGCACACTCATATTCGTTTATTTTTGAGAATTACTGGCAAAGGAAAAAAAATCAAATGCAAGTTCACAAGTCACCATGCATGATTTGACAGACCGTGTACAGATCTAAAAAGGTGTCAGACATGGAGACACTTTGTCTCCAAAACTGCTTACCAATGTCTTGGAAGACATGTTTAAGACACTGGACTGGACGACCCATGAATTGAAAATAAATAGAGTATATCGGTCTCACTTGAGATTCGCTGATGACATAATACTGTTGTCGGAGTCTCCCGAACAACTCCGAGAAATGCTGAAAGTTTTAAATGAATCATCTAAAAAAAAATGGCCTTAAAATGAATATGACGCAGACAAAAATAATGACTAACCCACACATTTAAGACATTTAAATCCACAATTAATATGTAGAAGTTGTGGATGAATATGTTTACCTTGGTCATCTGTTGGCTTTTGGGGTCAAGTCAAGGAGATTGATGGGATAATACAGCTCGGTTGGTCTGCATTTGGAAGATTGAGCAACATCTTCAAGTCACAGAATTTAAAAACAAAAGTGCTATAGCAGTGTGTGTTACCTGTGATGACCTATGGATGCGAGACATGGACGTTAACTAAAAAAACAATGGTAAGATCCATGTTGGGTATCTCGCTTAGAGACCATATACCCAAGTGGAGATTAGAAGACACACCAGGGTCTCCGACATAGGGATACGCATTGCAAAGTGGCAATGGGCTGGGCATGTGTGCCGACGGGATGATGGAAGATGGACCCAGAGGATTACTGAATGGAGGCCAAGGTTAGACCGAAGAAATGTCGGGTGACAGCCTACCAGCTGGAGCGAAGATATTGTGTGAACAGCGAGAATGGCCTGGAGAACACTGGCAAGAGACCGAGAGTGATGGCGTGGGGCGGAGAGGCTTACGTCTAGCAGTGGATGGAGACAAACTGATGAAGAATGGAGAATAATTCATCTTTTTCTTTTACCCTGTATCAATGGCAACCTTGAAATATGGTCTGATCTTTCCTAAATTAATTTCCTTTTTATAAATGTATTTGTTATTACTGTCGCGGATGGTAGGTGGATGTTAACCTATTTTATTTAAAACGCAAAGATTTTTAACGAATTCTTGAATCAATTAATGACTATTGTACTTTCGAAAGCAATTTAAAACGACTGTTCTTTCTATAGCAACTAAAACAACTGTTATTTATAAAGCAATTTGTAACGATTGTTCTTTCTAAAGCGATTTATAACGATTGTTCTTTGTAAATCAATTTATCACAATTGTTATTTTTAAAGCAATTTATAAGGATTCTTCTTCCTAATCATAAAGTGCAAAATAGATTGTCGTCGAGGTTCAGAGAGAAGAGAAATTTCCTGGCTCTAGAACATGGTGATTGAACAGGGATAAGAACAGGTGAGGCGCTGTTTAGAAGTACACAAGACAGGGACATATACTCTTAAATCGGCAAGACAGTCGACGTTGGGGGGACCCGTCTTGATATATGAAGAAGAAGAAGGTGTTCTTTCTACAGCAATTTATAAATGTTATATTTTCTCAATCAATTTATAACGCTTGTTCTTTCTATATCAACATACAATGATTGTTATTTCTAAAGCAATTTATAACGATTGTTCTTTCTAAAGCAATTAATAACAGAATTCATGTTAAGCTCTCGTTCAAGTTGTACATGACGTTAACATTTCGCACCAATGTGTAAATTTTCGAGAGACATCATTTATCAAAAAAGTCGAACCGAATTCCGACGAGAAATTTTTCATAGGGGAGTACCAAAATATTTCCCATCACCACTGTTCGGTCTAGTGATCCGCACGGAATAAATTAAGGCTTCGAGGGCGCCCGCACCACCCCCGATATACCATCAGCCCCCTGCTCCATGCTGTATTACCATTACAGCGTATTAAGGTCCTTTTATATTTACAGGCATGAAACACACGGATATAGATAGGCACATTCGTATTATAAAATTTTAAATTTCCCTTGAAGTGCATAAAAATACCACAAGTTACGTTGCTGTGCAGTCACTACACATTTTAAAATGAGAAGTTTTTAATAAGTAATACAAAAATTATAAGCATTTGCTTCAATTAACTGCAAAAAGGTGGAGTCAAAGGCAATGTTAAAAAATCTTATTAAGGAAAAAAGTTAATAACTCATCAATATTTAATAGACAATCCATTGTTTTGGCCGAAACACTATGATACTTAAACATTATAAAATGTTTAAACCTAAATAATTTTATAACATATCACGATTTATTTATGAGTTTGAGAGGACAGCTATTTCGTCATTACAAACACGATTTGAACCACCTAATGATGACAATATAGGTAGGCGCGAAACAGCTATTGCGACAAACTCAACACAGTGTTTTTTAATTTAACATTTTACAATATTGAATATTTAACAAAGAGTTTTCCGTTTCTTACAAGAAAAAATAATTGAATAAAAAGTATTTACAATTTTTATTTGTTCTTATCAGTAATTATTTGATAATTAATACGAATGAAAACGTCAGTTTTCTAGAAGTATTATTATATTTCATGGGAATGACATGTTTCGCTCTTCTAAGGACATTTGATAATGTCTTAGAAGGGCGAAACATGTTATTCCCTTGACGACCTTCGTGGCAGAGTGGTAAGAGCTTTGACTTCCATACCGAAGGTCCCGGGTTCGATTCCCGGCGATGGCAGTGTGATTGTCACATTGTCTTTGGTCTGGTGTAGAATTCACGTGACAATAAAATAGCGGTAGATTGGCTACCTATCACATGTCACGGGAATCAAAATAATAGCTAAAAAAAATTAGATAAATAATTGGGTTCAAACGACCTGTTGTAGGTATACAAAAAAACAAAAATAAAAATAAATAAATAAAATATAATAAAACTTCTAGAAAACTGACGTTTCCATTCGTATTAACATATATGGAGTATTACATAATTGTTCAAGAAACAATAAATAAGTAATTATTTAGTTCGGTGTCTTCCAGAAATTGTCTTTATTTGATGAAAGATCTTCGACGGCAGTCACGAAGAAATTTTATAAATTTTCCTAAAAATGTCGTATCTGGTACGGTTGGTGTATAGCACGTCCGATGTCTATAGATATAAATGAACTTTTAGGGGAGCTTCAATAAGGGCTAAAAGGGATTTCTGAGGCAATAGAACTAAAAATAGTTAAGGGACGACCTATATATTGTAATTATAATGAGTGGAGGTGACAACAAAGAAAAATACCCTCTTGAAAAGGGAAATGTATGGAACTTGAACGAAGCTTTTATTCGTGAGATTCTTTGTTCTTAAGTACCCTACTCAGAATTAAGGTTTCCACTGTTTATTTTTGAATTTAAGTGATTCGAACAAAATAACAAAAAGACAAGAGATAAAATAAAAAGTATTAATAATGTAAAAACAAATGTAATTACCCAGCCACAAGGGAATCGACCATTGGACCAACTTAGAACCGAAAAGGATGATCGAAACAATCTAGAATATACAATACATTATTTCAAAATATTCAAAATAATAATGTTGAACAACATAGAAAAAATAATGATGTTTCGATCAATGAAATCGAAAATGGCCATTCACAATGGAGTTCTGGTCCCAACCCTTATGTATGAAAGCGAAGCATGGAAAGAGAAGAAAGATGAGAGCAGAATTATTGCGGTTGAGATGAGGTCCCTAAGACGCATGTGTAGTAGAACGATATACGACAGAATCTCAAATGCTCATATAAGAAAGGAATGAAGAGCGGAAGAAGGTATTATGAACAAAATTATGAAAGGATCGCTGCGTTGGTTCGGACATATGGAGCACATGGGTGAAGAAAGAATGGTTCAAAAAGTTTAAATTAACGATGTAAAGGCAGTACGTAGTCGAGGCAGACCGAGGAAAACATGGCATGACCAAATCAATCAAATTTTAAAGGTTGGTCATGTCAAGCCGTAAGAATCGACGTTCGTGTATGACTCGTTGTATGAATGTGGAGGAAGCTAGAGAGGAATGTCAGGATAGAGTAGTGTGGCGGTCCATTCTCTCTGCCTACCCCTGCGGAGAAACGGCGTGATGGTTTGTTGTTGTTGTTGTTGATTAAAAAATCTCAGTGCTAGAGGAAGACGACTAGTTTTAAATAATGAGACAATATATTAATAACTGAATAAAAATTTATTTCAATATAACTAACAACTAACTCACTAACCATCACGCCGTCTCTCCGAAGGGTTAGGCACAAATAATGGACTGCCACACTTTAACCGATGCGGAACTCCATCCTACTCTTACTTATTGTCAGTTTATTGTAACACCTGATGATGCCAACATCGGTTGGCGAAACAGCTGTCGCGACACTCAATTAATAAATAAATCAAAATTTAAAACTAATTGCGACATATAACAGTGTTTTAAATTTTAACAGTAAAAATAAAAATAACGTAAGAAATAATGTTATTTTTATGGTGCACATGTCAGCTGGACGATACGGACTTTTGTGTGTATTATTAATTAATTTATATTCCACGCATCCACCGTTTTTTTTACTAGGCACTCAAAACAATCCAACTCTAGCAAGAACTTCAAAATGTTATAAAATAAATTATTCAAATTGACATTGGAACAAATGCACATAAAGGTTCGAAAAAATCACGAAAATTAATTTTAACAGCTGTCAAAACTCTTCATATAAACGAAAAACTTACTTAATTTTAACATCAAAACAGCACAACGTATTACCATAAGTAAAAATTATAAAAGTGCGTCAACAAAGAAATTGGCCAGGAGAATTCGCACACAAGGGCCTTTACATTTAATTTTGTCTACTTGTTAAGGATGTTTTGATAATGACAATTTCACATTTCTAACAGAACACGTTTAAGAGGATATAAAAAACATAAACTCTTGAAACAATGATTAATTGTATCTCAAAAGAGACGAAGATGCAAAATTGGAAACAGAATATGGTGATCGGGGTGTTTACAGGACTTATGACCTGTCATTGGTTGGGTTAAGCGCACGCTTTATGTAATACAACATTCCCCATTACACATTTTTTCATGACCACCATTTCTGACAATTTTTTGGAAGTTGTATATATGTTAATCTGTAACACCAAACTTCACATGTTAATTTCAATCTACACACTAGCGCCATCTATGAAGATTGGATTTTTGGATTTTTTTCCTTGAATTGATAACCCGTAATGGGTAAAATCCAGTATTCGTCTACAAGTATGTACACATTCAAAATGTTGTAAAAACTTGTCACAATTATATACACACCGTATATGTGATATAAAATATGTAATCTAAAAGGTGAGTTTGCCTTTTGTCACTCTAGAAATACTTGTGCGATATATTTTCTTATATTTGCAGATGATAGAAAAGATGACATAAATATTTCTCAACAAAGTTGTGTGATCAGGGTTTGAAATATTGAAAGGGCATCGATAAATACGGGAGCCTGTTTTGTTTGAAATATGCTCACGAGAGAGCAAAAACGTGGATGAAATACTGAGCTGATTGTATTATAGTTTCACTACAGGGAGGGCAGCGAATGAATGACACTTACAGTATAGAATAACCGATATTATTTGGTCGGTTGGAGCCCGTGTCCGCCCGGGTTCGGTCAGGCAGCCCAAATAGATTTTTGATGCGAAATTCCAACACGAATAATAATAACATGGGGGTACTCTGTCGAAAAATGTTGAGTAGTATATTCCTCTACAATGCAGGATATTTTGAATTATTGATAAATCATTAATGTACAGAATCGAAATGTATTTAATTTTTTTTAAATATAATAACAACTTTGTGTAGTCGGGGTATACGCGAATTTCCAAATTCAGATGAAGGTTATTAATTATAAAACTAGCTAACCATCACAGTGAGGCAGTCCATACTTTTTGTTTCCCCGAAAGGGTAGGGAGAAATAATGGACTGCGACACTTTTCTTTCATGCATGCACGTCGATTAATTTAAAAAGGAAAACTAATACTGTCCTCAAATTGAAATGCGCGCAACGATCCATGAAGCGGCAAATGTTGGGCATAAGTCTGAGTGATAGAATTACAAATACAGAAATCAGACGCCGAGCAAATGTCGCCGATATCATGGATCGGATCGCAAAATTGAAATGACAGCCAAGTTCAAGATGGACTCCCAAAGTCTTAAAGTGGAGGCTATGGGAAAACAAAAGGGGTGTCGGTCGGCCACAGAAGAGATGGGCCGACGATATTGTTGTGGTCGCCGGGAAAAAAATGGATTGAAGCGGCACAGGATAGAGAAAAATGGAGACAGATGGAAGAGGCCTACACCCAGCAGTGGAGGGAAGGCTAGGAAGAAGAATAAAAATATGCACGTCGATTTCTCCGACTCCTCAAATGGTCGATATTCAATATTTGATTCGTTAGATAGTGCACGTTTTCCTCGGTCTTCCATTTTATTTCAAATTCCATTTACATCGTTTACAAATACTTTTTTTTTATCATCCTTTCTTTATTCATTCTTTCTATGTGTTCAAACCATATTACTGTTTCTTTCGTTATTTTATTCATAACACTTTCATTCGCGCTGTGTTCCCTTCTTATATTTGGTTTTGCCACTCTATCATTTACAGATTTATCACATATTCATCTAAGATCTCTCATTACTATTGAATTTATTCTACATTCATCCTTCTCTTGCTATTTCCATACATCACTTCCACCAATGTCAATGCAAAAACACCATGTATTGTTAAATTAACATTTATGGATAAGCATTTATTTGCGATGACAACTTTAAATTCGCCATTCACTTTGTTGCCTGCCCCAACCCTACTTTCAATATCCCTCTTCACTCGCCCACCCTTTGTAAACACACAATTTAATACATTATAACGACATTGTGACATATGGCGTAGTAACTACTGCTGACATGGTCAGGACCAAAATACTTCTTTGGACATCTGAGATGAGAGTACTGCGAACTTTAGCAAGGGAAACATTCAGGCACAGAGTTATAGAACTGTGAAAGGACGGATGGAATCATGAGATGCGGCAGGAAAATACTGCGATACTGGAGAGACCGCGTAGATAGGATGGATGATGTGAGAAATCTTCATATACTTGCCTACAATATTATAATTATAATTTTGTTAAATCGCAATTTACATCAATACAGCGCGAGCCAAAAGCCATTACACGTGTTAGGTAGCTATTTTATCGATAATTAATTTTCACGTGAATTCTACACCAGACCAAAGACAGTGTGACAATCACACTACCATCGTCGGGAATCGAACCCAGGACCTATGGGGTGGCAGCCAAAGCAATAACCACTCGGCCACAAAGATCGTCATGTACATATTTACCTGGGCCATATCGCTTATTAGGAAGACCACCGAAAATATGGAAAGATAGCTGGTGTTCCACTTCCCAAGATGATATCCCCCGTTCAAGAATACATCAATGATCTAAAACAGTCTTTCTCAAAGTAGGTGATAACGCCCCCTTGTGGGCGCTGGTGGCCTAGAAGGGGGCGGTAAGGGGCCCAGAAAAAAATAGGGGGTGTTGAAATGGTGACTAGCGCGGCGACTTGCGGCTATTTTTGAGTAAATCCGAACCTAATATCAACAAACTTGTTTAAAATCATCAGATTCATCCTTCACATAAGGTTAGTTTTAAAATTAAAATTGATTATGTTTGTTTTAGTTTGAATAAGAGATATTCTAAATATTATAAAGTTGCGTTTTAATTGCTCCCACTGGTAAAAAAAGTCTCGTTTATAATTAAAGTAATGAATGTTATTGTGGTTTTTCAAATCAAATCAGTTTATTAACTCAAAAGACATTACAAACAGGAAAATGTTTAAGGCATCTATTAAGTACAGGTAAAATATTATAAAAATACAACAAAGTACTAGGAACGCATTAGAGATGGTTCGACATTAGGAAGACAAGATACTTTCTAAAGTCAAGAGTATTTGTCCCCTGAACGTATCTTCACTAATATAAAAGACGTCGATCTCCGAGGAAACCGCGTTCAGCAGACTAATTGCTCTTCCCACTGGTGTCACCAGAGGCAGATTGCTTCTGGTGGCCGGTTGGTAAAACAATCTGTGCTGTCGCTGTCGGAGAAATCTATCAGGGACAAAAAGACCAACACCCTCTAGCACGGCCGAGTTCTCGAAATATCTTCTGATTAATTTAAAGAAATGGGTTATGAGATGCCCATCTCTTTGAAGCTGTAAAGAATTGGTTCCGAGCATTCCTAAAAGAAATGCCGTGGGATAGTTTTTAAGATGTGGTAAAGTAAAAATAATTGATTTTCAAAGTGAGTGATAGTCGAAATAAATTTGAGAAACACTGATCTAGAATAAGATGAAGAAGAATATTTATTTTACGAAGAATGAAATCTCATTAACATCAAAATTTTCGTATTTTTCTTTAAATAAAACACAACAATCGAATCTGAGTATAACCTCTGAACTGTGAATGTCGATAATAAGATCAATAAAACTTATAAAAAGTCTTTCTATGGGCGTATTCTGTTGTGGAGTTATCTCGTGTTAGTATAAATCCTGAATTTCGGCTCTGGGTGTTTATAGGCGCCTTCTAGAGGCGTATAAAACCTTCCTTGGGGAATATAAGTATAATCTTATCACTACAACATTAAAGTCACTTCTGGCAGAGCCGGTATTTCCGAAAGAAAAGTAAACCGTAGAAGTTATTTTCATAATCACACCATTAGGATTCATCTAAAGGTCTTCAAACAATAAACTGGTTTGTTATATTAATTATATATTTGAACGCTGTTATCCAATTTATTAAATCAAGAATAATACGAGAAGTTTGTTTTCATTCGTATTAACGATTTTTATGGCTACGAATATTATAACTAACTAACTAAATAACTAACAAACCATCACGCCGTCTCCCTGATGTAGTAGGCAGAATGAATGGACTGCCACACTTTCCTTTCCTGACATATTTCTCTCGCTTCTTCAACATTCAAAGATCGTGTCACGCGCGTCGATTTCCCTGACTCATCACGTGGCCGACATTCAATATTTGATTTATTTTATCGTGCCACGTTTTCAAATCAAATCAAATCAAATCAAGTCAGTTTATTTTCTCAAAAGATATTACAAACAACTATAGTTTAAGGCATCTTTTGAGAACAGGTAAAACATAAAAAATATATAATAACAGGAACGCATGAGAGATGGTTCGACATTAGGAATACAAGATACTCTCCAAAGTCAAGATGATGATATTCGCACATTCTCCTGTCTAAAAGGCGGGCCACACTGTTTGAAACAAACTCTCCACAGGGGTGACCTTGGTGGGGAGCTGTGGAGCCCGCGGTTGGTTTAGCGTCCACACTTGATTTAAAACAAGCTCTAAACACGTGGAATGCGTGTTTAAACGCGCGTCCGTCCACAAAGTTTGTTGAAGGTCAAACGAATTTTGGTTTCAAATAAGTGTCTACACAGTTTAAAACCGTTGGTGGAGACCATTGTGGACAGCTTGTTTATAACAGTGTGGCCCGCCTTTAAGGCATTATCAAATGCCTTAGCTGAATTAAAATCACCTTATACAGGCAAAACATGTCATTCACATAAAATGAAATTAAATTTCTAAAAACCAGACGATTTCATTCGTATTAATTATATAACATGGAGTTTTATATCACTGTTCAAGAAACAATAAATATACAACAACATTTTGAATGTATACAAATTCTTGTAGACAAACAATTTGCATCTTCGTCTCTATTGAGATACAATTAATCCTTGTAAAATAAAAATAATTTATCCGCAATGGGTGAAATCCAGTATTTGTCTACAAGAATTTGTATACATTCAAAATGTTGTTGTATAAATATAACTGGTACATGCAGGCAAAAAATTGGAGAGACATCTCCAGGCGAAATCTAGTACTGTATGATTTGCATAGACTTTCACAGTACATTAATAAAGGTTTTCTGCTTAATGCTTTCTAATCTTAATATAGATGACGCTAGTGTAGAGTGAACATAAAAATGTGAAAATAGGTGTAGAAACCTACCATATACTCGTATACAAGTTCCAAAAAGTTTGTCAGACGTGGTGGTCATAACGGCGGAATGGGGAATGTTGTTAAACGTGAAGCGATCGCTCAACTCAACCAATGACAGGTCATAAGTCCTGTAAGCGCCTCGGCCACCACCTTCTGTTCCCAGAAAACAATTTGCATCTTCGTCTCTATTGAGATACAATTAATCCTTGTAAAATAAACAATAAATATATATTTTTTAAAACATAAATGTGATTATTATTTTTAAAAATTGTTAAAATTCTTTTTATTTGTTATTTTAAATAAATTACTAAAGAACAAAAAAGCTTTTAGCGGATTTTTTTTCGATTGAACGTAAAACATAAAAAATATTCTCCAAATAAAATAATCTAATTGAATAGATTAAGACAAGTAAAACAGTAAAAATCATTTCCCCTAACATATAGTAAACGGGGAAACTTTGAAAATAAAAACATCGGATCGCTATAATTAAAGTTCCCGAATTCTTCCCCAACAAACTTCCATTTTATTATGTTTTATTACTGAAAAGTTGCGACATACGTAGAGGCTATAGGGGCGAGTTCCAAATTTATGACTTTGTTACTTTTTCAGTTGTAATTAACAATAAAAAGAATCTAAGTTTAAGTTAAGATTTGCACTCCGGGGAGTAGACTCCTCTTTTTCGATTCTTATTTTTCGGTTTAATGTGTCTTAACTTAAAATAAAACGTCTCAACTTTTAGGGAGAGTTAATGGAAAGTTTAATACACCAGGATTTTACGAGCATAAGACTTTTCCTACCTTTTTTTTCAAGTCTCAATTATTGCCGAATTATCCACTTGTTAGCTTAGCTTTTATTGGGTCGTGATTCTGTCCATAAATAAAGCAATTTGGTTTACGATTTTTCGGTGGTTGCGCGGAGCGATATGAGACTGTTAAGTATTTGGTGTTGATAAACTAACGTATGCAAGTGGTAACAATTAATTTTTAATATATATTCAATCATAATTATCTGTGTATTTAAAATTTACACATTAGAAAATTACAATGATCTGCTGAAACCGGTCAAAGCTAAAAATCAAGTGACACAAAACAAAATTAAATATAAATTGTTAATATTTTTTAAAATAAATTTGATTTGTTATAGATTTATTCTGTGGATGTTGGACGATCGAAGTGTGCGCGGGAGATGTCTATTGGTGGCGATGAGGTTCCCAACCCATCACACCGCGTCTCTCGCGGGGGCAAAAAGAGAAGGACGGAGTACCGCATCGGTTTAAGGCGTTAACACTGGGATTCCATATAAACGATTTTTTTATGAATTTAAACACAATTTTTTCAATCTTGTGTTTCGCCTAACTTGAAAATTATCAAAGTATTTGATGTTAGTATGTTATGGTTAAACATGTCAGTCCTTCAAAATATTAATGCTATTAATAGAAATTTATTGTAAATTAATAAAAATGAAAACGTCAGTCGTCTAGGAGTTTTATAAAATTTTATATGGAATGACGAATTTCGCTCTTCGAAGGCATTATCAAATGCCTTAGAAGGGCGAAACGTGTCATTTCATATCAAATTTTATAAACCTCCTAAAAGACAGACGTTTTCGTTTATATTAATTAATTAATATCGAGTTTTACACTATTGTTCAAGAAATATACTTAGGAAATTTAAAAGCTTTGTTTAATCCTATATTTATTAAAAAATATTGAAAAACACGACATGTTTCGGAGGATACCTCCATCTTATTTTTCTATTCACACTACTTGTATATATCTTTTTGACTATTATAATACATAAAAAAATATTTACTTAAATAACTTTTCAGATATGAAGCTCCCTCCCTTTCTCGTCATAATAGCAAAGAATCTTAATAAATATTTCACGTTTGAAATTACGATCTTGGACGACAGTAATATGAGGAGACGATTCCGAGCGATTATTATATTTTTACACCTGAAGATGGAGGTATCCTCCGAAACATGTCATGTTTTAATTTTTTTTTTAATAAATAGTGAATTAAACAAAAATTTTCAATTTCCTAAGTATATTACTATGGAATTCCACAGAGTTAATGCCTTAGCGTTCAACAAGTTGTTCAAGAAACAATGAATTCTTTATTAATAATAAAAATATACTCTAAAACTTACTAGATTTTTAGTTTGGACCAGTTTTGGCAGCTCAGTTTTATATTCTCCAGAAGATATCAACGAGAAATTGTTTTTATTTCAATAAAAAATACCTAAATTGTGGATTTATATCAAGTTTAATTATCCAAATTAATAATTATTTGTTTTATGTATCTTCTTGTATATTATCTTTTAATGGTTTTCTTTAAATTGAGTTAAGGTAAAAAATACAAACGTTATAAATAAAGTTTTCTTTGATAATTGCTCTCTGTCTGCGGGAAGTTGAAATAATTATGAATAAGCAATTCTGTAAATTAATTGGAGCCTTCATTAGTCTAGAGAAACATGGTAACGGATAATCACAAAGTTTGAAGCACTACGTGTTTATATCATCCGCGCTTAACTACTTTATCTTGCGTGCCGAACCACATGCATAACTGGGTTATGGAAGTTTTCTTACGCTTGTTCTCCCGACTCCCCTGTAATGGGTTGTCAGCCTTGATAAAATCGAATCTAAATTGCTTCTCATGCGAGATGTTTAGCCAGAGATGTTCTCTTATTACACTAATTAGCTATACGGAGCCAGGACCGCCTCGAAAATTGCTCGTAGCTACATATGTTCTTACAGAATTAAAATACTTAATCAAAAAACAAACTCACATTCAAACTTTTTTACCGGAGGGATAATTAGAAACGTCGGACTACCACACTGTTCTACGAGTATTTTGACATATTTGATATATCTTCTTCTTCTTCTTCCTCAGCTTATTCCCGTCCACTCCTGGACAAAGGTCTCCTCCATTCGCTTCCAAGTCACTCTGTCCTGTGCAGACTGCATCCAGGTTATTCCGACGTGTCTGTTCAGATCATCCTTCCACCATAGTTGCGGACGCCCTGCACTTCTCTTCACCGTCCACGGTATCCAAGTCAGCAGTCTTCTTGTCCACTTTTCAACTGAGCTTCTGGCTACGTGACCTGCCCATTGCCATTTTGGAGTCGCCACCCGGTGGATGATCTCAGTGACCTTTGTTTTTTCTCTCACCGTATCGTTTCTGACATTGTCTCTTAGGCTTATTCCTAACATGGCTCTTTGTTTTGACAATGTAACAGTTTCATGACCATAAGTACCAACTGGCAGAAGTAGTACTCGTTTCAGGTTGATCGGTATTTTCCGGGTCTTTAAGGATGTAACTCATGTTTCCGAAAGCTGCCCAGCTTAGTCCAATTCTTATTTTAAGCTCTGCGGATTGGTTATCTCGACCCAATCGAATATACATTATATATTTATCAAAATAATGTATCAATATTGATACGTGAAATTTCTTGATCGAATATCATTGTGAATAATGAGAAAAATAGTATTTGTAATACAAGTATACACTTGGTTTTAATATATATTTTTTTATTTATCCGATTTTGGTCGTTTGCTGCAATCTTCTGAAACTAAATGATACCAGAAGATGGCAGCAGGCTGCCACCATCTGGTATCATCCTCATATAAAGAATATACAAGAAAAAAATCATCTTAATCTTCTCAGATTTTTTTATACATAACTAAGTAACAAACGCCGTCTCCCAAGGGGTAGGCAGAAAGAATGGACTGCCACACTTTTTTTGCCTGGCTTCCTCAACATTAATACATCGTGTTATACACGCTTGCCGATTTCTCCGACTTCTCACGTGACCGTCATTCAATATTGATTTATTTAATCCTGCCATGTTTTTCTCGGTCTTCCATTATATCTAGTTCCATTTACATCGTAATTTTCATTTTTGTCATTTTATTTTTTAATACAGACTTACTTTTTCATTTACGACTTTTCATTAAGGACATTCAGGACTAAGGGCGCAAAGTGAAACATTATTGAAAAGTATTAATTGTTTCTTGAACAAAAAACTAACTAACTAACTAACTAACCATCACGCCGTCTCCCCGAAGGGGTAGGCAGAAAGAATGGACTGCCACACCTTTCTTTCCTGACATATTTCTCTCGCTTCCTCAACATTCATACATCGTGTCATGCACGCGCGTCGATTTCTCTGACTCCTCACATGGCCGACATTCAATATTTGATTTATTTGATCGTGCCACGTTTTCTTCGGTCTTCCTCTATTTCTGGTTCCATTTACATCATTAACATATAATTTTTTTACCATTCTTTCTTCATTCATTCTTTCCATATGTCCAAACCATCTTAATGATCCTTTCATTATTTTGTTCATGACACCATCATTCGCACCGCATTCACTTCTTATATTTTCATTCGACACTCTATCATACACAGAATATCCACACATTCGTCTAAGAGATCTCATTTCTACTGCATTTATTCTACTTTCATCCTTCCTTTGCCAGTTCCATGCTTCGCTTCCATACATAAGGGAACATTTCTTGAACAATGATGTAAAAATCCAAATTAAATAATTAATACGAATGAAAACGTCAGTTTTCTAGAAGTTTTATTATATTTTATGGGAATGACATGTTTCGCCCTTCTAAGGCATTATCAAATGTTGATGATGATTTTTGAATAGTTTTATAACAAGAAATAAAAATAAGTATTGGAACAATTTATCATTACGAAATAATATTGACTTAAGTTACTCTATTTGGTTTTAGGATGGTCGCATGGGCGATGAGGGTTTTTTAATTTAAAAGTCATGTAAAATAATGGAACACCATTTCTTATAGTATTTTCGATTTTTGATTTTGTAAATAAAAAATGTGAAGTATTATTACTCATAACAATAAAAATATATCCAATATTAAGTTAATCAAATAATTTAACTGAAATCCCTTGATGGAAGTTCATTTTAAATAATAATTTAATAAAACGATGTTTTTTTACAACTACTTCTATATCTGTCTATATTTCGACAACGACCGGTTTCGCCGGGCTCGCTGGTATCGACAGACTGTCGAAATAAAGACAAATGCGGAAGTAGCTCTAAAAAGACACTTCGTTTTATTTAATTATTATTTTTATCCATTATTATGAACATTGTTAATTTCATATGGTTAAAATTTAATAAAAACTAACTAACTAACTAACTTACCATCACGCCGTCTCCCCGGAGGGGTAGGCAGAAAGAATGGAACGCCACACTGTTCTGTCCTGACATATGTCTCTCGCTTCCTCTACATTCATACATCTTGTCATGCACGCACGTCGATTTTTCCGACTCCTCACGTGACCGACATTCAATATTTGATTGATTTGATCGTGCCACGTTTTCCTCGGTCTTCCTCTATTTCTAGCTCCGTTCACGCCGTTTACATATACCTTCTTTACCATTCTGTCTTCACTCATTCTTTCCATGTGTCCAAACCATCTTAACCAGCAACTAACACACGTATCTACGATGAAGGATCTTGGGATCATTTATGAGAGTAGGCTGACTTTTCGTGCACATATCGAGAGGATTTGTGACATTGCACTGAAGATGTTGGGCTTCATCATTCGGACCGGAAGAGTTTTCAGAAATCCCAATGTGCTCAGAGTCCTATACAACGCGTTGGTTCGGAGCAGACTCGAAAGTGGTTCTGTGATATGGAGTCCTCACGAGGCGAGATATTCCGTTATGCTGGAGAGGGTTCAGAAAAAATTTCTGAGGTATCTCTACATGAGGGAGTATGGTAGTTATCCGTGGCTCTATCCCACGGCATTTCTTTTAGGAATGCTCGGAACCAATTCTTTACAGCTTCGAAGAGATGGACATCTCATAACCCATTTCTTTAAATTAATCAGGGGATATTTCGAGAACTCGGCCGTGCTAGAGGGTGTTGGTCTTTTTGTCCCTGATAGATTTCTCCGACAGCGACAGCACAGATTGTTTTACCAACCGGCCACCAGAACCAATCTGCCTCTGGTGACACCGGTGGGAAGAGCAATTAGTCTGCTGAACGCGGTCTCCTCGGAGATCGACGTCTTTTATATTAGTGAAGGTACGTTCAGGGGACAAATACTCTTGACTTTAGAAAGTATGTTGTCTTCCTAATGTCTAACCATCTCTAATGCGTTCATGGTACTTTGTTGTATTTTTATAATATTTTACCTGTACTCAATAGATGCCTTAAACATTTTCCTGTTTGTAATGTCTTTTGAGTTAATAAACTGATTTGATTTGATTTGATTTGATTTGATTTGATTTAATGACCCTTTCCTTATTTTGTTCATAACACTTTCATTCGCACCACATTCACTTCTTATACTTGCATTTGTCACTCTATCATAAACAGATTTGCCTCTATCATAAATTTAATAAAAGAAAACGTTTATACCATATTAATTTTTTTAATAATTGTTTTAAATTTATAATCAGAATTCCCAATAGCAATCACTTAGAGAAGGCTCTGGAATAGTGCTTTAGCTCTGCCGGTATTATAATACATAAAACGTGCGTCAGTTTGACATGTTAATTTATTAGTTCACTCTTGATTCACTTTCGTATTAACTTTGAGAAATACTGAAGACATAACGCGCTTATTAAGTAACCGGATAGTTTTAGAAATGCAGTGGCGGTTGACGTAGATAATATAAAGATATAGTTTAAATAAAATGTTATTGTGTGTTAAATATCACATTATAATCACACATTAATATATTCACTGAAGAAATATTGCAGCACATAATGACGTTCCAGTGCCACTCTTTATTTTTGGAAGTTAAGGTAGGAGCTGGCAAAAGAAGGAAAGAATTTGCGTGAAAACGATACATGATAGAATAAAGATCGACGAAATAAGGAAGAAATGTAAGCCCGACTAAGAGATTGCATCATAAGTAAAATTAAAAAAGGATCCCTGAGATGGTGTGGACATGTGGAACGAATAGACGAGAGAAGTAAATTTAAAATCATGTATCATCTTTCACAACAGTAGTGTGAGTGGAAAGTGAAGCTGTGGAAGTTCAAGGAAAGCATAGTATGACCAAATTAATCAAATACTAAAAGGCGACCATATTCGAAGTCGAAAAAATCGACGGGCGTGCATGTTACGATGTATGAATGTGAAGGAATTGAGAAAAGTATGTCAGGATAGAGCAGTATGGCGGATCATCCTCTCTGCTTACTTTTACGGGGAAACAGCGTGATGGTTAGTTAGTTAGTTTATGATCAAATGATTTCAAATGAGATTCTCTCTTGGGGGTTAGCTGTTTTTTTAACATCAAGTTCTTGTTTGTATTCCCAAATTATTATCATTTTTGTTAGAAATTGTCTAAACACCTTGATTTAGACAATTTTTTAAAAACTAAATTCAAACAACGCTTGGATATTTTATTACTCCGACGAAGCGAAACCAGTTGGTACTAAAAAACAATAGTTTTAAAGCAAATTATACATGTGTTTTAATTTATTTTTATTGATGCCATACCTTTAATTAAGTGCTTCATATGAAAGCATTTTTTTTTAATTACCAAAAAATGAAAATAAATAAAAAAATTTAAGAATTTTTCTATGTTTATTTTTAGTGTAAAATCTACTTATTAATTTTCGTCTTCGACCGGTTTCGGCTGCCATCTTCTCAGATGGCAGCGAGCTGCGAAAATTAATAAGTGGATTTTACACTAAAAACCACCAAAGAAGTCTATACAATATTAAGATTACATAAGTGTAATTGTAACTCAATAGGGATGGATATCTCAATAGGAAACTGAATATAGATGATCTTCGTCTCTATTGAGATTCAATTAAATTTGAATTAACCACCCACCATGGGTGAAAATCCAGGATTCGTATACAAGTATAAGTATGCATTCACAAAAATAATTACATGAATGAATTTTGATGCTTTGCCTCAGTTGTTTTTTCTATTCATTTATCATTTCATTCACTTGCGTTTCTTCCATATGAAAAATATTATCTAATATCGTCGTATATTTACAGGTAAAATATCATTGGTATAAAATTTTTTTTAGTTTTGTATGCAATCATACCAAACATATATATTTTTAGTTAGTTATTATGTGTCGTCACTGGAATAATTTTAAACGAAGACAGACGTCAGGTGATAAGATTACGAAGCTATAATCGTATCAGATCTCCGAGATGACTATACGTGGCACCGAACCGTGCTATCTAATTTTGGAATTAGTTTTGTGTTGCAAAACGGCATAACTGTGTGAAGGGGGTGGCAAAGATATGAGCGGTAGTGTACATATATGAATTAAATAAACAAAATTCGACATCAATTAATATGAAATGGATTGAATAGCGTGTCATAACATATTTTTTGTTTCACTGCTCGTTATTATTCAGTTGCATGTGGGAATCTAAGTTTTGTTTTATATTATTCAGAAGGATGGAGTGGCGCATCGGATAAAGTGTGACAGTCCATTCTTTCTGCCTACCCTTTCGGGGAGACGGCGTGATGGTTAGTTAGTTAGTTTTTGTGTTGCAGTGTAACAAAATCAGCATAAATTAATAAAGCTACACCCACACTCAAATATACACCTTGTTATGAAAGATGATGAGCATAAAATACGCTTTCGAAATAAAAAACCTTTATTTTAAAACAAAAAGCTAGTTTAATAAGATTTGCGTGATATACATTTTTTTTATTTGTTAATTCTCGGTGCCTACGGGAACATACGAAATCCGGCGATAAATGGCCTCTAGATGAATCTTGGAATACATAATCTGAACTAAGTTAAATCTACCCGTTCACTTTGATACAATGGTTTTTTACGTGTTACCAACAATGTAAAAAGATCAAGTATCCCAGAGATGGCGAACCTATGACACGTGTGCCACAGGTGGCACGCGAGACAATTTTGCATGGCACGCGAACGAAGAGAAAAAAATAAAAGTGATACTTACTAACTTACTAACCATCACGCCATGTCCCCGGAGGGGTAGGCAGAGAGGATGGATCGCCATACTGGCCTGTCCTGGCATACCTCTCGGGCTTCCTCTACATTCATACATCGTACCATGCACGCACGTCGATTATTCCGACTTCGAATGTGGCCGCTTTTTAGTAATTGATTAATTTGGTAATGCCATGTTTTCCTCGGTCGTCATCGGCTTCTTTTCCCACTCACGTTGCTTGTGTACAACTTTTTAACCATTCTACTCTCATCCATTCGTTCCATATGTCCAAACCATCTAAGGGATCCTTTTTTCATTTTATTCATGATGCAGTCATCTGCCTTACATTTCTTTCTTATTTCATCGTTCGGTATTCTATCATACAACGTTTTCCCGCACATTCTTCTTAGTGATCTCATTTCTATGGCGTTTATCCTGCTTTCATCCTTTTTTTGCCAGCTCCAAGCTTCACTTCCATACATGATGGAAGTGAAGCTGGCTCTAGGACTCCATTGTGTACTGCCATCTTTGCTTCTGTGGATATATTTCTATTTGCAGTATTGACTTTGAGCGCGCCATTGTGATAAGATTGCCATAAAAGTGATCATACAAAAAATTCAAAAAAGTTTTAGAAATAGTATGAAGTAATTAAAAAAATATTTAAATACCAATGTGTATTTTCTTCGTTCAAAGATTTAAGAATTATTTTGGAAGAAATTGAGCGAGATCGATTCGTTGGACCAGTCCAGAGGAATGCCGAAAATGAAATACTTACAACTTGGCAATCCATCCCGGAAACTGTTTCTTGTCTTAAAAAATTATCAATAGGCATTTTAATAATTTTTTCATCGACTTATTCCTGTGAATCATTATTTTCTTCAATGAACTTTATTAAATCAGATATAAGAAGTAAACTTAAAGACGAAAGTACTACTGCTTGTATTCTATTAAAAGCTACCAGCTATGAACCCTACCATATATATAAAATTGGCATCTTGCATCCAACAACAAAAATCTCACTAATTATGATGTTTTGAGGGTTCAACATTTTTATTTTTATTTTTTATTTTTTTATTATTTTACTTATACATGCTTTACATTAATTTGACAAAAAAGTTTATGGACTGTAGTTGTCACACTTGGCATGGCCTGTATCGTGACAACTACATTAATACAATTATATAATAGATTAAGGCTATTTTTTATTGATTTTTTATTTATTTTATCATTAATAAGTACTCAATTATTTTTTTCGATATATAATTGCTTTGTTTATATTAAAAATCTGAAGTTACACAAACATTTAATGCATTTTTATTTCCATGACATGTGGCACGCGACATATTATTATATTGAAAAAAAATGTTTTTGGCACTCAGGCTCAAAAAGGTTCGCTATCCCTGAAGTATGCTATTCAATTTCAAGAATTCCTTTTATTATGTGAAGTGGAAATGACTATGCTTTGATAATTTGTATAAGCAAAGGTAAACTTTGTAATAAAATGTGAAGTTGTTTTCTTCTTATAGCATGAATATCGAATCGTATTATGAAAGTTGATTAGCGCGTCATATTGTTTACTTTTTTTTATTTATTATTTTTTTATAGGTAAAAAACAGCGATTTTCATATATACACGTAGAAACAACAAAAAAGGCCAATTACATGCTACCGTAATACAAATATATGGAAGAGCTACAGTCTGGTGTAGAATTCAAGTGACAATAAAAAGGCGATAGATTGGGTACCTATCACATGTCATAAGATTCAGTATAATAGCAAAAATATATATTTTTAACAGTAATTAGGTTCAAACGACCTGTTGTATACAATAACAATGAATATACATCTTTCATATACAACATATTAGCATATCTTTCAAAAATTTGTCAGACGTGGTGGTCGTAAGAAGGGCGGAATGGGGAATGTTGTATTACATAAAGCGATCGCTTAACCCAACCAATGACAGGTCATACGTCCTGTAAACGCCTCGACCACCATATTCTGTTTCCAAAAAATAATTTACATCTTCGTCACTATTGAGATAAAATTAATCCTTTAAAATGACTAACCCGCAATGGGTTTAATTCAGTATTTGTATACATTCAATTTGTTGAATAAAAAAGTTATTTAGGAGTTAACGTACTAGGAGTTTGTCACGCCAAGTAAAAAAAAATCTTATAATAATTCGCAGTGTATGTACGTAATTGTATGTCATATATACATTGTACGCACTGCCCGAAACATATACAAAATTCAGAGGCTAAAGAGAGTTGTTGAGGCCGTCCTGACAAGCATTCAAAAGCACGAGGCGAATTACTTTGTTTCGCAGAAAATCATTTTCCTTCCTCCGCAAATCCTTTTTGTTCCAATCTAAAATGTACAATATACACAACGAAGTGTGCCGAATGCTTGTTATACGAATGTAGCCGACTGGTGGAAATTTTTAAACAAGTCTACGAAGTGCTTCAACATAAATAAACACTCGAATATATTATACAATATCACACACATAAAAATATTAACATATACGCTTGATTAAAAGCATTTCATGTAAAATAGGCTAACACGCGAATACATATATACTATTTTATATGCGTATAAAGAAAGCGCCTCCACGTGTGATGTTACTACAACACCCAGCGCCTCTGAAAACGACACAAAGTCGCCCAAACCATCCATTACAATAGCAAGAGAATAATGGAGATAAGGCTCTTTTAACCCTCCCTTTCCTGTGATGGGTATCTTCTACACGTTGCTTCTAATAACCATCAATATCTTTATAAATATAAAAAACACAAGGTTAAAATTTTATTTATTTCTCCATCTAAGCGCTCAAATTGGATAAATCTGGTCAAGCCATGTTTTCCTCGGTCTACCTCGACTCCGTACTCCATTTACATCGTTAACGTATGCTTTCTTAACCATTCTTTCTCCATCTAAGCGCTCATATGTCCGAACCAACGCAAAGATTCTTTCATAATTTTATTCGTAATATAATACTTTCTTCATCTCTACATTCCTTTCTTATATCGGCATTTGAAATTCTGTCGTTTATCGTTCTAGCACAGATACGTCTAAGGGACCTCATCTCTACCGCATTTATTCTGCTCTCCTCCTTTGTCTGCCAGTTCCATGCTTTGCTTCCATAAGGGTTAGAACTAGAACTCCATTGTGGATGGCCATTTTCGATTTCATTAATAATGATGATATACGATTGCAATTCGATAAAAAGATTTTTATACGAATTCTGAATAATTTTCTACGTCGACAGATTGATAATGTAACATCTTGCTCTTCAATATTACAGACCAAACATAAAATTCCGAGAAATAGCTCAGTCAAGTTTTTGCGGTAAGGAAAGAGAGAAATAGGGGTTAGTTTTGGCGAATGGGGACGAACGAGGGTAGGACAAGATGTTTTAAATATTTGATTTTCATTTCATTACCGTAAAATGTTGCTAAATCAATGTTTTGATACTCAACGAGTATATTAAGAAAGCTCTTTAATTAAAAAAATATTATATCTCAAGAATTAAAATATCACAAAAGTTCTTGAAAAATAAAAATGAAAATGCCAGGTCTACCAGCAGACTAAAAAAAATAAAATATTATATTTTAATCCAATTAGTTTAAAAATAAATACACTTACTTTTCAAATTATAGTGTATAGAATCGAACGTGTATAATGTTGTTCAATAGTGTTCTTGTACCGACCCTTATGTATGGAAGCGAAGCATGTATCTGGCAAAATAAGAATGAAATTAGAATAAATGCAGTAGAAATGAGATCTCTTGGACGAATGTGTGAAAACTGTGTATGATAGTGTGTCGAATGAAAATATAAGAAGTGGATGCGTAGCGAATGAAAGTGTTATAAACAAAATAATGAAAGTAACAATTAGATGGTTTGAACACATGGAAATATTGAATGGTAAAAAAAGTTTATGTTAATGATGTGAATAGAACTAGAAATTGAGGAAGACCACGATGTTGCGCGATCTGATACATCAAATATTGAATGTCGGTCACGCGAGGAGTCGGAGAAATTGACGTGCGTGCACGACACGATGTATGAATGTTAAGGAATCGAGAGAAGTATGTCCGGAAAGCAAAATGTGGCGGTCCATTATTTCTGCCACCCCTTTTACGAGACGGGGTGATGGTTAGTTAGTTTAGTGTATAGAAATGTCATCTGTAATCAGTTTAAATTCCATTATACTTAAAAGCAAAATAAAAAAATAAGTAAAGTTTTCCATTTAGTGCTAAACATCAATGTTCAAGAAACAGTTCATGAAATTTAAATTTATTAATCAAGACTATTTAAAAAAAATATATATATATTTTTAATATGTTCAGTAAGTTTTATGAATAATATAAATACAAAGTTTTACACCTATGATCAAGCAACTGTAAAGTTGGCTTATTTTGTTTATTGAAATATAACTTTGATGTACAGAATATCCACTATTAAACCGCGAAATCATTTTATCACAAGACCGTGGAAGAACAAAGAAAACGAAATATAAATGGATCCCATTTTTCAAAACTGTAGCAAAACCTATTGATTCGGATAATATGCTTTTTTATTCACGTGCTTTAAATTCACTTTTAAAATCGGCGTGGATAAATTAAAGCCTCCGTATTTCAGCGAAATAATTCAGAATCTGCTCGCACCACCGAAACACGAAGATAAAACATTTCGCTTTTTTCCATCACAAACCAAGCAAAGGCGAACGTAGGTGCTCGATTTTAGACATGCCTTTGTGAGATCTCTACCAGGGCCTACACGTAAAGAAAATAACCAAAAAGGTTTTATAAGAGAATATATAGAATACTACGCTTTTCATGGATCAATTTGATCAACAATGTAAGATAATGATAATGATAATAAACAGAGCTAACCAACTCACAAACACGGGTCTTGGATCAGATTTAGAAGTTGTGATTGAATTTGTCTATCTTGGATCACTAATAACTGACTGGGTAGATGTCGGAGCGAGATTTGACGCAGAACCTAAATGGCTAAAACTGCCATTACAATTCTCACCAATATGGCAAGACAAATATCTCTTATAAGACCATGACTAGAAGTTCAAAGTCTTGTCATGGAAAAATTCTTGTGGAGTCTTAAATACCTTATCACGACCTCTAGATTGAGAAACGATTGCTTAGGTTATTTAGTATCACCTGATGATGTTGACATTTTATATTTTAACAGTTAATAATATTGAAGTAATATAGTGTTTCGGTCAAAACACTTGATCATTTAAACAGTTAAATAATAAATTTAATATATTGTTTCTTGAACAATGATGTAATACTCCATATTAAATAATTAATACAAATGAAAACGTCAGTTTTCTAGAAGTTTTAATAGATTTTATGGGAATGACATGTTTCGCCCTTCTAAGGCATTATCAAATGTTAAAACATGTTAAAACATTTGATAATGCCTTAGAAGGGCGAAACATGTCATTCCGATAAAATATAATAAAACTTCTAGAAAACTGACGTTTTCATTCGTATTAATTAATAAATTTTATCTTAAGTTATTAAAAATATGAATTACAATTCAATAAAAACTACAATTTAATAAATTACAAATAAATGAATTGTAATTTATTAATAGTTAGTGGAGTGTAGCGTATCAATATTCTTTTTATTTATTGTTTCTTGATCAATTCAATCAAACTCCATATTAAATAATTAATATGAATGTCATTTGATGATAGCTTAGAAGGGTAAAACATGTCATTCCATCTAAAATATAATAAAACTCCTTGAAGACCGACGTTTTCATCATTCGTATTAATTGAACAATGAAATGATGCAAATGTAAATTAATGACAAGTTATTTTTATGATGAATAGTTTCGTTGTGTAATAAACGCGTGTTTGCCTTAAGTGTATAGCCTGCTATTGCATGAAAAAGAGAAAGCTTTCACTCTGGAACAGAGGGCGAACAAGGATTGTCCATTTTTGGGCTCTTATAGTGATGCGTGCTACAGAACAGGAGGAGAAGAGAGGGACAGGCTTGCTGGACGTGGGTCGCGTCTGCTGATCGTGGAAGTGTTTTAACTTAATGCGGGATAACCGAACCGAGCGGCTTCATCGCCCGAGACGCATTAACTTAGACACTTACACAACATAACCTTAAAAGTTGCGTAAGAACTTGCCTTTCATAATTTAAAAAAAATACATCAACAGGTCAAATGTTTAGCATATTATGGTTAAGAACCTGGTTCCTAACCATAATATGCTAAACAACGATATATCTTTGTTTCCAAAACCATTAACACTGATAACGTTGCCTAAAACTCTTAAATGCTTGAAATAATTTACTTAGGAAATTAAAAAACTTTGTTTAATCCATTATTTAATAAAAAGCATTAAAAAACACGACATGTTTCGGAGGATACCTCCATCTTCAGGTGTCAAAATATAATAAAAACTAAACAAAGAAAGGCTAATAAAAAACGCATTTAAAATTTGATACAATAATTCTAATTTAATAATTAACCTGTGCTATTTGTTATAAGTAGTAGGTACTAACAATTATTTTTTAACAGTAAGAACTAATAAATAATAATACTCGTAATACATGATGATAATATTAAAAAAAAAATTTTAAAAAAACAACAACAAAAAATGTAATTTTGAAAAAACATGCATTTGAAAAGACATAATTTATATCGAAATTAATAAATAATTAATTTTTGCATTTGATTAGGAATGGGAGCTTGGGTGATTAAATGTAGACAAAGTATTTAAGGAGTAAAAGGAGTAAAAGGAGGAATCTGATTATTAATTATGTTTTCACCCAATTTCACCGACTTAAGGATTTCTAAATATTCAAGTTTGTTTCTTCTTCTTCTTCTTCCTGTGCCGTGTCAGGTCCCCCCGACGTTGGCGGTCACTCCGGCGAAAACCTCCCTGTCCTGCGCTGCCCGAAACAGGTCATCCACCGTCCTCATTCCGGTCCACTCTCTAATGTTGCGCAGCCAGGACATCTGTCTTCTGCCAACTCCCCGTCTTCCCTCTATCTTGCCCTCCAATATAAGTCGGAGGAGGCGGTACTTTTCTCCACGCAGCACGTGACCCAAATATGAGGCCTTTTTCACTTTGACATTCGACAACAGCTCTCTCTTGGCTCCGGCTCTCCTAAGTACTTCGACGTTACTGACCTTTTCGGTCCAAGGTATACGAAGCATTCTTCTGTGTATCCACATTTCGAATGCTTCCAACCGATTCATTACGTTCACTTTCAGAGTCCATGTTTCACTTCCGTATAATAGAGCTGACCATATGAAAGCTTTTATCATTCTTTGTCGAAGTTTAAGATTCAAATTATCGTCACAGAAGAAGGGTCTCATCTTATTAAATGCAGCACGTGCAACTTCTATTCTACATTTCACTTCTGTATCTGTTTGTTTAATTTATTGCTATTGTTAACTGTGTGTAGAAAATTTGTGTCATTTTTATCAAAACTATGGTCAAATTCAATACATCAATGGTTACAACAATGGTTAGCCATCTCAGAATAAACCGTATGTTTGGTGAAATAATTGAAAATAATTAACGCGTATAATAATGGATTTTTACCAGATTAAAAATACAACCATCAAAAATTTGCAGTGTCTTGAACAATTATGTTAAACTCCATATTTATACAAATTATTAATGAAAACGTCTATTTTCTAGAAGTTTAATCATAATAATGTGCATGACATGTTTTGCCTATTTAAGGCGTTTTCAAATGCCTTAGACAAACATTTGATAATCCTTTAGACAGACGAAACATGTCATTCGCTTGAATTAATGTTAGCATCATCAGGTTATACAATAAAATTAAAACAAACAATTTTAAAAATGCCGAAGTTGGGTATGTTTTTGAAATGTTTATATATTTTAGAATGTTATAAATATCAAATACAGAAATAGAAGTACTGCAGCGAATGAAGAAAGAAAAATAAATTATAAAGACCATAAAGCGCAGATGACCTGAATACTTTGTGCACTTATGAAAAACGATAAATACAAAGTGCTGCAACTGAGTATCCAAGGTATAATTAAGGGAAGTATCGAAAGAAGAAGAAAACCCTTTGTTAGAAAACCATCGAGAATGGTTCAGCTGCAGTACAACATCCCTGTTTAAAACTTTAATAAAAAATAATATACCCATGATGTTGTTTAACCCCCTAAAGAAAAAGAAGAAGCTGAAAGAAAAATGTGATACATTAACTGCGTTTTAAAATAAGTAGTTAATAATATTGAGGCATCATGGTGTCGCCAAAACAATGGATCATGTCATCATATTTATAATAAATGACCTGGTTTATTATAAGCTCTATGTCAAAACTATGGCTTCTGTAAATGGGCGATAGTATCCTTCTAGCAATTTTAACTTTGTTGACAGCTGCCAGAAGGAGAAAATTGACTTTTATCTTTCGAGCGACTCTAGTTTGTTTAGTTAATAATAAGTTGACACACACATGTTCTACGTGACATTTCCATGTGTTTAGTTTAATTGGGTTCAATTCACAACTATTATTTGAAAGTTATTTTGTATTCTGTATAATATATAATATAGTTAAAACTACTACAATAAACTCGAAGTAAGAGGTTCTTCTGCTTCTTCTTCTTTTGCAGCCTATTCCCATCCACTCCTGGACAAAGGCCTCCTCTATTCGCTTCCAAGTCACTCTGTCTTGTGCAGACTGCATCCAGGTTATTTCGACATGCCTGTTCAGGTCATCCTTCCACCGTAGTTGCGGTGGCCCTGCACTTCTCTTTGCCGTCCAAGGTTTTCAAGGCAGCAGTCTTCTTGTCCATTTTTCGTCCCAGCTTCTGGCTACGTGACCTGCCCATTGCCATTTTAAAATCGCTACGATGGATGATGGTATCGTTTCTGACTCTGTCTCTTAGGCTTATTCCTAACATGGCTCTTTTCGTGGCTCTTTGGGTCACTCGTAGTTTCTTGGGACTTCGTTTGGACAATGTTATAGGCAGAACGCAGATTTTCTCCAAAAAATGAAGAGGTTTTGCTTCTTAAAAATATTAAAATAATATTGTTAATAGAAAATGCTCTTCTTTCAATAATTATTTTTCTAGATTGAACATATTTAAAAAAAACAAGGATATTGCGTATAGATAGAAAGACTGCAGGTTTATTTCGAAGAACTACTATTCGTTGTCACATCATCGCATCGGTGAACATTTATTATACATCTCAGGAACATTCCCCGAAAAATCAAATCAAATCAGATCAGTTATTATCTCAACGGATATTACAAACAATATAAATAGTTTAAGGCATCTATTAAGCACAGGTAAAATATAATATATACAAATATAATACCAGGAACGTATGAGAGATGGTTCGACATTAGGAAGACAAGATACTCTCTTAAGTCAATATTATTTATCTTCCGAACGTACTTTCACTGATATAAAAGACTTCGATATTCGAGGAGACTGCGTTCAGCAGAATAATTACTCTTCCCACCGGTGTCACTGGTTGGTTCTGGTGGTCGGTAGGTAAAACAATCTACACTGTCAATTAAAATAACAAGACATATTTTTAAAAAAAGCAGAAAAAATTGCGTACACAAATTTACATTGATTAGTTCCTTATCCTAAGCAGATATCATCGTGTAGAAAGTTCTGCTGATTTCAGAACAAACTGTGTAAATGAAATTTCGAATTGTAATTATTTAATTAATAATGGAATTCAAACAAACTATTTATCCCGTGTCCCTTAAGTTTGATTGAAAATGTTTGCTAGTGAGATACAAATAATAATATTTGTGAATAATTCCACCAAATTGCGAGTTAACTCGTCGACCTTCAACCGAGCGATAATCTAAATAGGAAATTTAATTCGAAACATAAAGCGGCGGTAAATTAATATTTAACTAACTAACTAACTAACCATCACGCCGTCTCTCCGAAGGGGTAGGCGGAAAAAATGGACTGCAACACTTTTCTTTCCTGACATATTTTTCTCGCTTCCTCAACATTCATACATCGTGTCATGCACGCGCGTCGATTTCTCTGACTCCTCACATGGCGGACATTCAATATTTGACTATTTGATCGTGCCACGTTTTCCTCGGTCTTCCTCTATTTCTGGTTCGCATATATTTTTTTACCATTCATTCTTCATTCATTCTTTCCATATGTCCAAACCCTTCTAATGATCCTTTCATTATTTTGTTCATGACACCATCATTCTCACCGCATTCACTTCTTATATTTTCATTCGACACTCTATCATAAACAGAGTATCCAAACATTCGTCTAAGAGATCTCATTTCTACTGCATTTATTCTACTTTCATCCTTCTTTTGCCAGTTCCATGCTTCGCTTCCAAACATAAGGGTCGGTAGAAGAACACCATTGTGCACTGCCATTCTAGCTTTTTTGGATAGGTTTTTGTTTGGGATGACAACGTACAATTAATATTTAATTGTAATCAAAATTGTGAGATATTTAGGAACGCACTATGAAGCAAGCCAAATGTGAAAATAATGTACGAACAAACCATCACGCCGTTTCTCCGCACGGGTAGGCAGAGAGAATGAACCGCCACACTGCTCTATCCTGGCACACCTCTCTAGATTCCTCCACATTCATACAGCGAGTCATACACGCACGTAGATTCTTCCGACTAATAACATGACCAACCTTTTAAATTGGATTAATTTGGTCATGACATGTTTTCCTCGGTCTGCCTTGACTCCGTGCTTCATTGAAATCATTAACGTATACTTTCTTAACCATTCTTTCTCCATCCATGCGCTTCATATGTCTGAACCAACGCAGCGATCCTTTCATAATTTTGTTCATAATACCTTCTTCCGCTCTACATTCCTTTCTTATATCAGCATTTGAGATTCTGTCGTATATCTTTCTACCACAAATACGTCTTATGGATCTCATCTCTACCGCATTCTTCTGCTCTCATTCTTCTTCTGCCAGTTCCTTGCTTCGCTTCTAAACATTAGTGTTGGGACCAGAACTCCATTGTGAACGGCCATTTTCGCTTTTATTGATAAATTCTTGTTTCCAATAACTATTTTTAAAACTCCATTCACTTTGTTACACGCACCAACCATTCTTTCGACGTCACTATCCGTTCGGCTATCCGCTGTGGACATGCTACCTAAATACACAAATTCACTCAAATTCTATTCGTTCACACGTTTTTTTGTGAAAATGATTTTTTGAACACTATATTATTTAAAAAATATAATATATATATTTTTTGTAACGACTGCTGCTTCTCCTTACGTTCTATTGAAGAGTGAAATAGATTTGATATTTATTTGCAGTTTGATAGTGTTATTAACAATAACAACAACAAGAAACCATCACGCCGTTTCCCGGAGGTGTAGGCAAATAGAATGGACCGCAACACTACTCTATCTAGACACACCTCTCTAGATTTTTTAATATTCATACAGCGAGTCATGCAAATAGATCGATTATTCCGAACTCTAACTTGGCTAACTTTTAAAACATTCATCTTCATTTGTGTCATACGTAGAATGGCCCCTTAATATTTCAACTTTTTATTTTTTTGTCTCACCCTTTCAGTTTTTTCCCAACTGATCTAAAATTAATGTCAGAAAAAAATTGGTAATTCCAGTGTCCCAGAGGTTGTGAAGGTCGTCATTTATAGAAAAATACCGTTTTTCTATAAATTTATCAGAAAAAATAAACTTTAAAACATTTTGAATGTATACAAATACTTGTAGACGAATACTGGATTTTACCCATTGCGGGTTATCATTATTTTAAGGATTAATTGTATCTCAATAGAGACGAAGATGCAAATTGGAAACAGAATATGGTGGTCGAGGCGTTTACAGGACTTATGACCTGTCATTTGGTTGGGTTAAGCGCACGCTTTATGTAATACAACATTCCCAATTCCGCCCTTCTTACGACCACCATGTCTGATAAATTTTTGGAAGATGTATATATGCTACAATGTAACACCACATATCACTTTTTTTTTAGATCAATCTACACTAGCGCCATCTATTAAGAACACTCGGCGTTCCATTCCATGTTAACTCGTTTAATTAATATACCGCTTTCAGTACAAAATTTTTGAGATAGAATTTAATACAATTAAAACTATAGCTAATAATAATAGTTACAATAATAATCTAATCGATTACATTTTAAATTTGAAAAAAAAAAAAATCATCAAAGCAATTTGGTACTCTCCACCTTCTGTCGGTAATAATAAAAATAATAATCAATAGCATAGAAATTTGCACATAAATAATTTAAGAATTAGAATTTCAAAAGCATTTCCGTTTAATATAAGACCTGCGTTTTATGCTAATAACAATTTAGGTAAACTATTAATAAATAATAAAGACAAACGAGATTAACTATTTCAAATATTTGTGAATGTAAACTTATACTTGTATACGAAATCCTGGATTTTCACCAAAGGGTGGTTAATTTAAATTTAATTGTATCTCAATAGAGACGAAGACGCAAACTGGACACTGAATATGGATGATCAAGGTGTTTACAGGACTTATGACCTGTCATTGGTTGGGTTAAGCGCACGCTTTATGTAATTACAACATTCCCCATTCCACCTTTGTTATTATGATCATGCATGACAAATTTTGGAAGATGTATATATACTTCAAATCCATATCTATCTTCACGTGTCAGTTTCAATTGGCCATCTATGTAGATTTGATTGCACTTGTGAATCTTTTCAAGATTAACCTATACAACCAACCCACTAACGCCATCTATGGAGAATGATTTTTTCAATATTTCAATCGGGAGTTTATAAATTAAAATGCAATGATTGCTTTTTTTGGTACATAGGTAAAACAACGCGAAATTTTAATTAAAAAATTAAAGAATATTTAAGATGCCTATCTAATAATAACTTTTCGGAATTTGCAAATCATCTCATTGAAAGAGATCATTCGTTTGACAAAGATAACGGCGTTGAAATTTTACACAGAAATAATAGAAATGTATAATAATTTTACATAATCTAGAAATTTCGGAAATCAAAAAGGCAATTAAAGACAAAGAAGATATTATAAACAACCAACTAAATTTAACTTCTCCTTTCATTGGTTTATTTCCCCTTCCCCTATCTCATAATTCCAAGTAAACAACAATTCACCCTGCCACTAACTTTAACTTTCCCCCCTTCACTTTTCACTCGTCATTTAGTATATAAGTAATAACTCAAAATTATTTAACTGTTAAAATGTATACACCAAAGAAGGGAAGTTTGTGTCATAAAACATGTCTGTGAGAAGCGCAAAAAAGTGTTGTGATAATACAATGTTTCAAACATAAATAACTACTCGTATATGATTTTGTGTCAAAAAACACACTGAATTTTTTAGCGGCTTAAAATGTCGTCCGATTTTATTGATCGTGATCTTGCGACATGGAACTTTTTTCACGATTGTCAACATGACCTTACAGTAGTATATCGGACGTATGCAAATAGATTATTGTTTTATTTTTTATTATTTTTATTTCATTATTTACAAATATTTTTGTCAATATTAATGCTTGTAATTTTATATTAATTTAAGTTTTAATTTGTTTCTGTCATTTGTTATTTGTTAAAATAAACAAGGTGGTCGGAAAGGAATAGAAGCGCATAGTAACGAAGATGTGTGCAGTGGCTCTGACAAAATAAACCGAGAGTATTCTCGGAAACGGTGGCCGTTTGTCGCGCCATTGTTAACAGCCAATCATAACGCCGTGGCAACAGCAGCCGCGAAAAGTGTACTGAAATTTTTAGAAACGGTAGACCGTTGCCAACGCTATCGCTAGTTGCTTGGTGCCGCAAAGGTTATATAAGCCGGTCGTGTTTGGAATCGGTACTCACTCTCACACACGCACTCACTCGCCGCGCGTCTGGAAGCTTTAGCGCTCCTGCCTACATTAAAACCAGTCCTTATAAGGGCTTTGAGCTACTGCCACCATTCTCTTCGCTTCAACTCCTGCACTGATCGCCGCAATATAATAAAACTTGGTTTTATTACACACAGGTATCATCACGCCGTATTCTCCGCTTTCACCATCTACACTACATCTGGAGACGAGCAGCAGTCAGCGGCCTAAATAAATATTAATAGTACGGGGGGAGCAATCTGTCCCGTACAAGTAGTAAGAAACCTTACAGTTATCAATGATATCGCAGAAAGAGAGGTGAAGTTCATGTAAGAATACAGCAATATTGTAGCACAAGATGAGTAGCAAAAGCAAAACCTATTGTTAGTCGTGAAAATACTATCGTAGCCATTTACCATACCGCTCAAAGCATTCATTATAAATAAATTAATGAATCTTTAAAATTAAAATTTGATGTTATAAAAATCCATTTTCAAGGCTGAGGAGTTCTAGGCATTCTAAATTTGAAACGTAATTAATAAAATAGTTTTTTTGCAAAAATTTAAGAATTTAACCCTTAACGTACCGTGTTCAAAACAAAACGCTCGCTCCCATGTGTTAAGTTCAGTTTACCGCTAACTTTATCTAAATATCAAGCATATGACTAGATAAGAAAAGGTTTAAGAAAATCAACTATAGGTTTTAAGAAAATCAACTTTAAATTGGCAGTGGAAACTCAATTGACCACATGGCAACGCGACGGTTAACTAATTTTGTTCAATTTTCACCCCCTTAAGGGCACGTGTTATTTTTAACCGTCGCGTTGCCATGTGGTCAATTGAGTTTCCACTGCCAATTTAAAGTTGACTTTCTTAAAACTTATGGACCCTAATATTATAAAAAAAATTGTAATCCTCCATTGAAGTGTTCTCAATATTTCGTAATAAAAAAAAAGCAAAAAATTACTTCCTTCATCCCAAAAAAAAATATTTTCTAAGACTGCCCTCACCTTCATTCGTGTTAAGGTAGAATTTGTTGTGCTAATATTTACAACTTTATCAAAAGTGACAAATACTTACTCGCTGTTTTGAACGTATTATAAATTATATCTTTGACCTTTTCAATAGGTACGTAATAATACCGACTGGATGAAAACGCAGCACGTAACTTAATAATATCAGAACTGTGAAAATATTAACACTTTACCAAAAGGGACAAATATTAATACGTACTCGTTGTCTTGAACGTACTATACATTTTGCCTAGGTGCCTTTATCCTCGCCCCGCCGGCCGCGGCGCGCAGACAAGTTTATACCCGATGTCCAGTCGCCCGTATGCTGTGACGCATTACATATCAGAAATCGCATGGTTCCAGAAAAAAATTAATAATGATATGTTTTTCAAATAATCCATGTATGTTATAGATATCGATCTATTCCTAATGAAATTCCCTACAAGATGACATAAATTAAATTTTGATTCATCTAGTCATATGCTTGATATTTAGATAAAGTTAGCGGTAAACTGAACTTACCACATGGGAGCGAGCGTTTTGTTTTGAACACGGTACGTTAAGGGTTAAATAAAAATTAGATTAAACAAATACCAGTTACTTAGAAGCCTTAATTGAGAAGAATTGAGGGGTGAAACGTTTTAAATTTTAAACAAATTAAAATAAAAATAGTTTTTGCGAAAAATTAAGAATTAGACCCTTATGTATGGAAACGAAGCATGGAACTGGCAAAAGAAGGATGAAAGTAGAATAAATGCAGTAGAAATGAGATCTCTTAGACGAATGTGTGGATACTCTGTGTATGATAGAGTGTCGAATGAAAATATAAGAAGTGAATTCGGTGAGAATGATGGTGTTGTGAACAAAATAATGAAAGGATCATTAAGATGGTTTGGACACATGGAAAGAATGAATGAAGAAAGTATGGTAAAAAAGTATATGTTAAGAAATAGAGTAAGACCTAAGAAAACGTGGCACGATCTAATAAAGTAAATATTGAATTTCGGCCACGTGAGGAGTCCGAGAAATCGACGCGCGTGTATGACACGATGTATGAATGTTGAGGAATCGAGAGAAATATGTCAGGAAAGAAAAGTGTGGCAGTCCATTATTTCTGTCTACTCCTTTGGGGAGACGGCGTGATAGTTAGTTAGTTAGTTTTTGTTATATTTTCATATAGAGCACATGTTTTTATTAAATAAAAATGACAAAAAATACCAGTTACTTACTTGCCCTTAACGAAAATAATTGAGGGTGAAACATATAAAAGAAAAAAAAAATGTCTACATGCTTAGGGCGACTCTAAATTGTTACATGTAGTATAATTGTGTGAAACAGGTGAAAAATTATCTGTCACATATGTTTTCTTATCCTGTCAGATTCATTACAACCATATAATATGTTTACAAACTATGCTAGAATTATTTCTGAATACTTTCCGAATGTGCATGATCGCTTTTTCTTGTATTCTGTATCAAACGAGATCTTTTGGTCTACGACATGTTGTTTAAACCCAATAGTAACTTATTATAATGGGGACTTCACGCCCTAGTTTGATATCACAAAGGGTGTTAAGCAGGGCTGCGTGATGTCTCCACGGTTGTTCAATCTGTATATGGACAAGTGTATGAATGAACTTAAAGGTATAAATGCTGGTGCTAAGAGGAGTGATCTGTCTGTAAATTGTCTGCTTTACGCGGACGATGCCGTTCTCGTTGCGGATAGATGCGTCGAGAATATATGAGGTATGCAAGTCAAACGATTTATTGATGTCGGAAAGTCAAAGTTTGAAAGGGAAGAGCAAATGACAGTTTGAAATATTAGCGTGAACGAAGATAACTTGGAACAGGTGAGGGAATTTGTGTATTTAGGTAGCATGTTCACAGCGGATGCCCGAACGGACAGTGATATTGAAAGAAGGGTTGGTGCGGGTAACAAAGTGAACGGAGCTTTAAAAATAGTTATTGGAAACAAGAAAGCGAAAATGGCCGTTCATAATGGAGTTCTGGTCCCAACCCTTATGTATGGAAGCGAAGCATGGAACTGATAGAAGAAAGATGAGAGCAAAATAAATGCGGTAGAGATGGGGTCCCTAAGACGTAAGTGTGGTAGAACGATGTACGACAGAATCTCAAATGCTGTTATTAGAAAGGAATGTAGAGCGAAAGAAGGTATTATGAACAAAATTATGAAAGGATCGCTACGTTGGTTCGGACATATGGAGCGCATGTTTGAAGAAATAATGGTTGAAAAACATATACGTTAACGATGTAAATGGGGTACGGAGTCGAGGTAGACCGAGGAATACATGGCATGACCAAATAAATCAAATTTTAAAGGTTTATCATGTCAGAAGCCGGAAGAATCGACGTGCGTGTATGACTCGCTGTATGAATGTGGAGGAAGCTAAGAGAAAGAGAGGTATGTCAGGATAGAGAAGTGTAGCGGTCCATTCTCTCTGCCTACACCTGCGGGGAAACGGCGTGATGGTTTGTTGTTGTTGTTGTTGTAGTAACTTATTTTTTTAATTTGTCGAGTCTCTAATGTCTAAAAAGACTCTCCTGTAAATTGTGGAAAAATGACATGTGTGCTTTTGCCAAATAGGAACGGAAGTGTGTTTGTGGGTAGGTACTTAACAGATATTACCTATTTCAATAACGAGATCGAGAATATCTTGAGGCGGGAGCAAAGCATTCTTGGAATCACTCTTAATCATCATTCTAAATCGAATTCGTAATTGGACTTCCCCGGAGGTTATTGAATTTCCTAGTTAATTACATTATCAATGTACGATAAGACTACATTTATTTGTAAGTAATATCATTTACGCATAGAAGTTTTGACGCGTAACTTATAATAATTTAGTCACACGAAGAGATGAAACGTAACACGTGACTCAAAATAATATTATTTCGTGTGTATTTTTTTCAACGTTCATACATTGACATTATGACGTTTAGGTGCCAGCAAAACTATTTGGCATTACATATAAACGTTTTTTTTTATGCAACAGGTCGTTCAAACCCAATTATTGCAAACAATTTGATTTTAGCTATTATATTGCTCATGGCTTCATAAATCGCCATTATTGTCACATGAGTCTTCACCAGACCAAAGACAGTGTAATAATCACACTGTTATCACCGTGAATCGAACTCGGGACCTTCTGTGTGGCAGATATAGGTCTTGCCACTCTGTCACGAAGGTCGCCTGTGTTATGCAGCTAATGTTTATAAATATAGTGTTCAAGAAACAATATGTTTAAAAAAAAAATTCTTAAAAATAGATGTAAATAGATGATAGATGTAAATAGATGAATATTTAACATTTCAGTTGATTTAAAACGCCTGTTTTCAAGGAGTAAGTTTTATTTTATTTTATAAGGGTGATGTGTTTTGAATCGCTATTATATTTGATAATGCCTTAAACATGTTACTCCTTAATATTTTTGGGTTAGGTCTTTTGATCTGTTACTCTCTGCGTCAAGTTCTCTAGTTCTTTCTTAAGAATTGGACTGCCAGCTGTCTTTCCATACTTTTGGAGGTCGTCCATGAGGGCAGCTCCCTTGAGGTAAACCGCGCTTTGTTGCTCTGGTGGCATTTGATTCTGCCATTCTGGTCATCTGTTCATTCCAGAACCTTCTTCTCTGAGGTTGTCATGTTACAATATCCGCGTATAACTTTCAGTTATTCTTGTTCTTCCTTGTTGTAGACCTATGTGGTCAATTCTCTAGAGGTCTAGAGTGTTGCTCCTCCTGTGAGATAGGCTCCCAGCTGTCCTTCCATCTTTTAGGAGGTCTTCCACGAGGACAGATTATGTAGTATAATCTAGGGGAGTCTGGTGGTGTCCATTCTTTGAACATGACCGTACCAGTCCCTTTTTCGATGTCTGCCCCATCTTATAATATCCCCAACCTCACATATCAGTTATCTGTATTTCGTATTATGTCACGAAGGGTTTTGCCAAAATTGCTTCTAAGCTTTGTACGTGCAATTCCAATTAAATATAATAAATCTTCTAGAAAAGACACGTTTTTTTATTAATATTTTATACCGCAAAATCATTTTTTCATTTCATTTATTCATTTTGAACATATCTAAAGCATTACAGAATTTTTTTTCCAATACACTAAAGATACACAATAATAAGTTATACATAATAGATTAATAAAAAGAGCGAGAAACATAAGATGCATGACAAATTAAAAAAATTAGATATGTCTAAAATATATAAATGAAATGAAATAAAATCAAAAAAAGTATGTCATTACATCGAACTGCATTGATAACCAAAAAAATAATAGTAACATTTTCAAGAAGGGTTGGGGCAGGCAACAGAATAAATGGTGCACTTAAAGTTGTCATCGCAAACAAAAGCCTATCCAAAAAAGCTAAGTTGGCAATGCACAATGGTGTTCTTGTGCCGACCCTTATGTATGGAAGTGAAGCATGGAACTGGCAAAAGAAGGATGAAAGTAGAATAAATGCAGTAGAAATGAGATCTCTAAGACGAATGTGTGGCAAATCTGTTTATGATAGAGTGACAAATGCAAGTATAAGAAGTGAATATGGTGCGAATGAAAGTGTTATGAACAAAATAAGGAAAGGGTCATTAAGATGGTTTGGACACATGGAAAGAATGAGTGAAGACAGAATGGTAAAGAGGGTATATGTAAACGGCGTGAACGGAGCTAGAAATAGAGGAAGGCCGAGGAAAACGTGGCACGATCAAATCAATCAAATATTGAATGTCGGTCACGTGAGGAGTCAGAAAAATCGACGTGCGTGCATGACAAGATGTATGAATGTAGAGGAATCGAGAGACGTATGTCAGGACAGAACAGTGTGGCGTTCCATTCTTTCTGCCTACCCCTCCAGAGAGACGGCGTGATGGTAAGTTAGTTAGTTAGTTAGTAACATTTTCAATAATCTGTTATGATTATTAAAAAAATGGAATATCATATAATTTATTCATCTTAAAATTATGTTTCACTAATAAGATGATGACCGAGGAATGAATGAATATGAAATTTTAATAAAAAAATTACACATTCATAATTGAATATATTTCATAAAAATAAAAATAATGTATCATATTTAAATTATAGAAATCTCTTTCAAATTCACCTCCATCCTTCTGGCTACATTTTCTTATATGAAAGTTCCCATCGGTACCATTCTGTAACATCTTTTTTATGAAAGAAAATTCTTATTTCCTAATAAGATTTTCCTCATTTCCTTGTTTTGTATTCAAGCCGTACCTTGTTTACCTCTTAAGTAAGGTTTCGACATTTCGAAAATACATATTTTTATTACATAACCAAAATTAATTGTATGCTTTGTCAAATATATACCATATTTTAACTGTTAATAATGAAAGTAGAATAAATGCAGTAGAAATGAGATCTCTTAGACAAATGTGTGCATACTCTGTGTATGATAGAGTGTCGAATGAAAATATAAGTAGTGAATGCGGTGCGAATGATGGTGTTATGAACAAAATAATGAAAGGATCATTAAGACGGTTTGGACATACGAAAATAATGAATTAAGAAAGATTGGTAAAAAAATTATATGTTAACGATGTAAATGGAACCAGAAATAGAGAAAGACCGAGGAAAACATGGCAAATAAATCAAATATTGAATGTCGACCATGTGAGGAGTCAGAGAAATCGACACACGTGCATGACACGATGTATGAATGTTGAGGAAGCGAGAGAAATTTGTCAGGAAAGAAAAGTGTGGCAGTCCATTCTTTCTGCCTACCCATTCAGGGAGACGGCGTGATGGTTAGTTAGTTAGTTAGTTTAACCGTATATTTATAAAAGTGATAAAGAATTCGTACGTTATAGATTTTTCATATTCAATGAATATGACTTTTTAAAACATAAACAATGAGAGTTTTAATAAAGTAATAACATAATTAAGATTTACTCATTTGTAAATTAGCCAGTCTAAATAAACTGTGTTTTAATAACAAAAACCACCAACGCTAAGAAATTCTATAATAATACTCGTATATATAAAATAAAAAGCCTTTTTTTTTCATATGTGCAAGAAAACTGATTTTGTATTTGATGCGCAATTTTTATTCGTTCTTATTGATCGATTATTCTTTTAAAGACCCCGCGAACCCCGGGCAATGTGGCACATATTACTAAGTGTAATAGCAGATAGAGAGAGGACGAATGGCGAGCTTCCAGCGCCATAAAACTGGATACACCCAGGTAAGGGAAGGTAACCCAGACAGAAAATCCTCCAGAGAAAGCAAGGGGATACCTCTCTGGATATTTTTCCCCAGTTCATCACTAGGGTGATAGTTATCGTTAGGGAGACCTGACAGGACACAGAAAGAAGATATATATAAAAATATTAGTACTTTAAACAAATCTCGTCTTCTTCTTCTTTTTGTCCTGTCACCTCTGTGATGCATAGGATCTTAAGGAACCTTCTCCACCCGACTCTATCGCATCGCATGCCTGATGCCTAACATCATCCCAAGTGAGGCCTGCTGCCTTAACCTTGTCCTGCAGGGTTCTTCTCCAGGTGGCTCTAGGTCTGCCTTGCTTTCTCTTTCCCCCCATAGCGGACCAGTCTAGTGCACCCTGAGCGATGCAGGCTGGGTTCCGTCTCAGAGCGTGACCGATCCACTGCCATTTGCGTCTAGCGACTTGTTCTCTAATTGGCTTTTCGCCTGCCATGGTCCAGAGAACGGCATTTGACACTGTTTGGGGCCAATAGATTTTGAATATTGAGCGAAGGCACCTATTTATAAACACTTGGAGTTTACCAATAACGTCCGCGGTAGACTTCCAAGTCTCACATCCGTACAGCAGTACGCTTTTAACGCTACTGCTGAATACTTGGAGCTTGAGCTTTCTCGAAATGATACCGGAGCGACATACAGGGCGAAGCATAGCGAAAGCTCCCCTTGCCTTGTTAACTCTGCTGGCTACATCTTCCTCCGTACCTCCTGAGCCTGCTATCATACTATCGAGGTAACAAAAGCTGGTCGTGGTCACAAGGGGGACACCGTGGAGCAAGATTGAGGTGGAGTCATTTGTGAACACTCGTAGGTCTACTGTCTTGGACATGTTAATCTTGAGACCTACTTTTGCCGCTTCCTCGTGAAGTCTACGTGAAGCCTCCGCTCTGCATCCACCCGGTTTATCGAAAGCAAACAGAGGTCATCAGCATAATTCAGATCCTCCAACTGGGTATCACGTATCCATGGAATGCCACGAGGACCGTCGAAAGAACAGCGCAACACATCCTCCAGCACCACTATGAAGAGCAGGGCTGATAGTAGACATCCCTGTCGCACTCCCGCACACAGTTTGATGGCCTCGGAGAGTTTGCCCTGGTGCACTATACGTCAAGAACAACCGTCATACATTGCCCTGATGACATCACAATCTTCCGTGGGACTCCTTTGCGAATGAGAGTTGACCAGATTGAAGTCCACGATAATGTATCGTGTATTATAACAAATAGCATTTTATAAATACCATCCACTTTAACTGAGCCGTACATTCCTGAAAATTTTCCTCTCAGTGAGGATGACATCAAATTATTTATTATAAACGAAATGCTATTTGAAAGTACGTAGTAGTAATCGTAATATGTTATTTTATTCATTGAAAATCCTTACATAATGATTGGTTCTACAAATAGTATATTGTGAATATTCCAAATTCAAGTCATTTGTTCATTGGACACCTGAATTTGTTCCCATCAACAAAACCACGATATTATAATTCCGTTTAACGTGCTACTTTAATTTTACGTACATAAAAAATACTTTACTTTGGGAATTAATTAAACATCGTTTAGACCACTTTTTTAATAAAAAAAATATTAAAATACACGACATGTTTCAGAGGATACCTCCTCCATCTTCAGGTGTAAAAAATATAACCAAAACAAAATAAAGGAAGACTTATAAAAACGCATTTAAAATTTAATACAAAAATTCAAAATTACAAATTAAGTTCGACTATGTGTTATAAGTAGGTACTAACAATTATTTTTTTAATACTAAATAACATTAAATAATAATTATACATGATGATAATATAATTTAGAAAAAACACATACATTTGAAAAGAAAAATTTATATAAAAATTAATAAATAAATAAATGATTAATTTGCATTTGGTTGGGAATAGGAGCTTGAGAGATTAAATGTAGAATATGGAATATTTTTTAATAAAAAAGTGGTCTAAACAATGTTTAATTAATTCCCAAAGTAGATTACTATGGAATTCCACAGTGTTAATGCCTTAACTTTCAATAATAATAAAAATACTTTAATTAATTATTAATATACCATTAACTGATTATCTAAATAAGCTGATTTATGTATTCCGTGTACACAAAAATTAAAAAACAAGTGTTAGTGAAAAACATGTTATGTCAATTATTGTATTTATTCTTCGTGACTAACACACATTTTTCAACGGTTTTATTTGGATAAAAAAAAACTGTTTGAAGGGAAATTACACTACGGGTCGTTCATGACATAAAATCTAAAATAAATAGGTTTTCCATTACGTTTTCATTCTTAGATTAAACGTTGAAAATATAAGTATTCTTAAAAGGGTACAAAAATATTACCGTAAATCAATCCCAGCTGTCAGGCAAAAAAACTCAATCCCGTGATAGGATCCGATTCGATTTTGTAGAATTAGTATGCCTCATGTTTAACGTGAACTAAAAATAATTTACGACAGACTGAAACGTAATGGATAAATGGAAAAAATATTCAAAGAGATTTTTACTACAGAGGTAACCACAGAAAAAATTGTAACATATACATTATGTATTTTTTATAACATACTATCTTATACAAAATTTTGTTTGAATGTATACAAATACTAGTTTTTACCCATTACGGGTGTATTAAACATTAAGAATTAATTGTATCTCAATAGAGACGAATACGTTAATTATTTGGAAACAGAATATAGTGGTCGAGGTGATTACAGGACTTATCACCTGTCATTGGTTGGGTTAAGCGATCGCTTTATGTAATACAACATTCCCATTCCGCCCTTCTACGAACACCACGTCTGACAATTTTTGAGAGTTGTATATATGCTAACATGTTAAGAAACATTTCACATATTTTAGTTCAATCTACACTAGCGCCATCTATTGCCTATCTACATTTATTTCAAAAGTCTGCAATTTTTTAATAAAACGAAAAACCAATTGATCAACGTGGTCAATATAAAGGGGTTTGATAATAAACCGCCCCGCTTGCCTAGCGGGCTAGCGAGTTTCGCAGTCACGCGACCTTTCTGTGCCTTTAAATAAAAAAAAGTACCAACAAGCTGACAGTTACAAAAAGAGTATTAGATATAGCCATGTTGGGTATTAGTCTACGGGACTGAGTCAAAAATGAGGACGTGCGAGTCAGGACACAGGTTTCCGAAAGGTATCCGCCACCCTTAAGTGGCGATGGGCGGGACATGTCGCTCTTGACCCAGATGAATAGTGGATGAAGCGATTGCAGTGCTGGTGTCAGAGCGTGAAGTTAGGGGCGCACAGTTGCGTTGGCACAACGATATCCAGAAAAGTACGGGATTCAGATCACTCAAGATAGAACAGTTTGGAAAATATTAAAGGGCAAGTTTCAGGTGTGGATAGCAACAACAGGCTGATAAAGAAGCAGAAGAAGACTCCTAAATATGTGGAAGCTTGACATCACACCAGCACACTCGACACGCAGCAATGTGTTTCTGCCCTAAAACGTTACAAATAGTCGTATTTTATTAATATTTTTACGAGGATTCTCAATAGCCGACCTTTTTTCATCAAATATAGTAATGACAAAATAATTTTATATACTATACCTATATAATAAATTTAGCTAAAGTAATAAACATGTTTTAAATTTTTGAGAGAAGGATGCTGCGCAGAATTCTGGGACCTGTGAATGATGGCGAAGGCTGGAGAGTACGGCATAATGACGAGCTGTACTATATTTACAAAGCTCCCAATCTCTCCACACAAGTCAGACTGAATAGACTGAGATGGGCCGGTCACGTGCAGAGGATGCCGTCATCGCGAACCCCAAAAAGATTGCTGGAGTGGCCTACATCCAGGTGGTAGAAGACCAATTGGACGACCAAGGCTGCGATGGCAGAATGAAGTTGGTGCGAAATTGTTACGAGTGTCAGATTGAAGGGTCGAAGCGGAGGACAGGAGGAGTTGGAGGCGAAGAATACTGGAGGCTAAGGCTCGATATGGGCTGTAGGGCCATCGAAGAAGAAGAAGAATAAACATGTTAACTAACTAACTAACCATCACGCCGTTTCCCCGGAGGGGTAGGCAGAGAGGATGGATCGCCACATTGTTCTATCCTGACATAATTCTCGCGCCTCTTCTAAATTCACACATCGTGCCATGCACGCTATCGACTGTTCCTACTTCGAACATGGCCGCCTTTCAGTAATTGATTCAGTCATGCCATATCTTCCTTGGCCATCCTCGACTTCTTTTTCTGTTCACACTACTTGTATATATCTTTTTAACAATTGTTTCCTCATCCAATCGTTCCATATGTTCAAAGAAGACTCCTAAATATGTGGAAGCTTGATGTCACACTAGCAAACTTGACACGCCACAATGTATTTCTGCCCTAAAACGTTACAAATAGTATTTTATTTTATTAATATTTTTACGAGGATACTCAAGAGCCGACCTTTTTTCATCAAATACAGTAATGACTAAATAATTTTATGGACTATACCTGTATAATAAATATAGCTTACGTAATAAACATGTTTATGTTAGAATATACATCCTGCATTTAATATTTATGGTATATCAGTATACAAGTATTATTTATAAATAATAAACTACTGGGTCTTTGATATCGACCAAAATAATTTGGGACAACCCTTCCGCTATTATTTTTTTCCCTTGAGGTATTTCACGAATATTAAACTCCAATCATTGTTCAAAATTAATCCCTCGAGAAATTTTCACTCAAAGATTAAAGCTGGATCTAATCATACAATACACTGCTTTCAGTGAAGTATTAAGATTTAAATAGATAATACGAATCTTGTGAAAAATAAAAAATTCTTATTAAATTGAGTTTTCAGTTTGAAACCGTAATGTAATACGTGAATTATCACCGCAGTAAAAATAAAAAAAAAGGTTCTAAAACATTATTTCTATAACACAAGTAGCCAGAATCTCGTATTTTATATGACAGTAAAAAAACATTTATTATTTCTTGAACAATGACATAAAACTCCATATTAAATTATTTTTACGAATGGAGACGTCTGTTTTCTAAAGGTTTTATTATAATTTTTGGGAATGACATGCTTCGCCTTTCCAAGACATTATCAAACATATGATAGAAAAAGGAAACATATCATTCTCATAAACTATATGAAAATGTCTAGAAACAAGATGTTTTTTTGTATTAATTATTTTTAGTCCTTATTACGGATTTATTTATTATTTTTATTTATTTAATTAATTTATTTTTATTACTCCGTTTTCTAGCAATGTATGATAATTGCTTAGCCTTTCACATTGCAATAATAAAGTTTTCTGTTTAATGCTTACACCTAATCTTAATAGATGGCGCTAGTGTAGATTGAACTAAAAAATGTGAAGTGTTTCTCAACATATTAGCATATATACATCAATTTGTCAGACGTGGAGGTCGTAATATGGGCGGAATGGGGAATGTTGTTAACATAAAGCGATAGCTTAACCCAACCAATGACAGGTCATAAGTCCTGTAAACGTCTCGACTACCATATTCTGTTTCCAAAAATAAAATAAAAATTACATCTTCGTCTCTATTGAGATACAATTAATCCTTAAAAATGATTAACCCGCAATGGGTGAAATCCAGTATTTGTCTACAAGTATTTGTATACATTCAAAATGCCTTATTAAATTATATAATGTATATCTGAGACCAACACCGTGGATGAATGCCGCGTCTCCCGCGTCTCCCGCGGAGGCGAACAGAGGAGAGTGGAATGCCGCATTGGAACGTTAAATATTAGAGGGGGTATGAAAGAAAAGATGAATGAGATGTGTGTAGAGATAGAAAATAAGAGTTTAGATATTTTATGTGTGACTGAATGCATGATGAAAGAGTGTGGATCCAAGGAGCATGCAGATAAGCTTGTTCTGTGGTCGGGAGTACCTAAAGACCACAGAGCATGTCAGGGCGTGGCGGCGGTGCTAGCTCCAAGGATGATAGAATGTATGAAAGGGTATGAATGTGTTAGTCCAAGACTCATGTGGATTCGCTTCAAGATTGGGTTAACGAGAGTATTCCTGTTGATTGGTTATGCTCCCGTCAACAACGAAATTGAGGCGATCAAGGATGAGTTTTGGGATAAGGTGAGCGAGACATTGATGTGCAAGAAAGACAATGAAAGGTTAATAATTGCCGGTGATATGAATGGTTGGGTGGGAATTCGAAGGAGTGGATATGAGGATTGCCTGGGAAGGTTTGGAGATAGAAGAATAAACGACAATGGAAGGAGACTGCTTGGAGTGTGCATGGAATGGAGTCTCTTTGTGTCGAACTCCTTTTTTGATCATAAGAGAATCCATCAATATACTTGGGAAAGAGGAAATGAAAGGTCAATTATAGATTACGTCATTGTTGACTCTAGATTGCGGGCGGATACTATTGATACGAGGGTTTTCAGGGGAGCCGAAATGGAAACGGATCACTTTTTAGTAGTGGCAAAAGTGATCCTTTTCCGGGGATGGCGAACCAGAAGAAGCAAAACAGTGGCCGCACCAACTAGAGTCAAAGTTGAAAAACTACAAAACAATGACGTAAGAGATAATTTCGTGAGAAAAGTGAACGAAAGATTGTGTGTGTCTGATGTAAATTTGTTGAATGTTGACGATACCTGGGAGTATTTAAAGAAAAGTTTGTGTGAAGCAGCGAAAGAATCGTGTGGTGTATGTGTACAAGGAAGAAGGAAAGGGGATGCGTGGTGGAATGATGACGTAAAGAGTGCAGTTAAAGAGAAGAAGGATGCTTGGTTGAATATGCTTTCGATAAATAAGAATGACAGAGGTAAGTATGAAAGTGCAAAAGATTTGTATAAGGTGTGCAAGAAGAAAGTGAAGTCGGTAGTGAAAGTGCAAAAAGAAAAGCTGAGGGAGGAAGAAGGGCTCAAAATGACAAAGAACTTTGGGGACAATATTAAAATGTTTTGGAAGGAAGTGAAGAAAGCCCGAAATCCTCCTGAAAGCGGATGTGTGAAAGCAATTTTAGATAGCGAGGGAAGAATGTTAACGGAAAGTAAGATCGTACAAGAGAGATGGATGGAGTATTTTAAAGAAATGTATGGTGGTGATACAAGTGTTGATGAAAGCATTAGAACTGGTGTAAACGCGATTGGTATAAATGACAATACAGAAAAAATAAGTATGAATGAGATTGAAAGATCTGTGAAAGCAATGAAAAGTGGAAAAGCTGTAGGGTATGACTGCATCGCTATAGAATTTATCAAAAACGGTGGCGAAGTAGTTTCCGCATGGATATGCAAACTGTTCAACCAATGCTTGGAGGAGGGTTATACCCCACTCGACTGGAGGAGAGCAGTTATTTTGCCTCTGTACAAAGGAAAAGGATCCCATATGGAATGTGGAAACTACAGAGCTATTAGTATTTTGAGTGTTGTTGGTAAAATCTATGGCAGAATTTTAATAGAAAGAGTAAGAAAGACGACGAGTGATAGAGTTTGGGATGTGCAAGGCGCTTTTATGAATGGCAGAGGATGCATGGATCAAATTTTTGCACTTCGTACAGTGACAGAGAAGTTTATGGCCAAAAACCGTAAACTCTTCTGTGCGTTTGTCGATTTGCAAAAAGCATATGATCGCGTAGATAGAGGTAAACTGTGGGAAATATTGTCGGAATATGGAATAAACACAAAACTGATCACGGCAATTACATCGCTGTACACAGAAAGCACTGCTAGTGTCAGAGTAAATGGGGATCTTACAGCCTGGTTTGATATCAATAAAGGTGTCAAACAGGGGTGTGTAATGTCTCCATGGTTGTTTAATCTATATATGGACAAGTGTATGAAAGAGCTGAAAGGGTTGGAAGCAGGTGCAAAAATGGAAGGTGTGGCAGTAAGCTGTTTGTTGTATGCGGACGACGCTGTGCTACTTGCAGACAACGAGCACGAACTGCAAGCCCTGGTGTCTAGTATGTATGAGGTATGCAAGCGATACGATTTGATGATGAATGTGAATAAGTCTAAGGTAATGATTTTCGAAAAAGAAGGAAGCATGACAGTCTGCAACATTAGTGTAAACGGTGAAAATCTGGAACAAGTGGATGAATTTGTTTATTTAGGAAGTATGTTTACAAAGGATGGGAGGGTGGAGAAGGATATTGAAAGAAGGGTTGGGGCAGGCAACAGAATAAATGGTGCACTTAAAGTTGTCATCGCAAACAAAAGCCTATCCAAAAAAGCTAAGATGGCAGTGCACAATGGTGTTCTTGTGCCGACCCTTATGTATGGAAGTGAAGCATGGAACTGGCAAAAGAAGGATGAAAGTAGAATAAATGCAGTAGAAATGAGATCTCTAAGACGAATGTGTGGCAAATCTGTTTATGATAGAGTGACAAATGCAAGTATAAGAAGTGAATGTGGTGCGAATGAAAGTGTTATGAACAAAATAAGGAAAGGGTCATTAAGATGGTTTGGACACATGGAAAGAATGAGTGAAGACAGAATGGTAAAGAAGGTATATGTAAACGGCGTGAACGGAGCTAGAAATAGAGAAAGGCCGAGGAAAACGTGGCACGATCAAATCAATCAAATATTGAATGTCGGTCACGTGAGGAGTCGGAAAAATCGACGTGCGTGCATGACAAGATGTATGAATGTAGAGGAATCGAGAGACGTATGTCAGGACAGAACAGTGTGGCGTTCCATTCTTTCTGCCTACCCCTCCGGGGAGACGGCGTGATGGTAAGTTAGTTTTAAGTTAGTACCGCAAAGCGAGTGTTACAATAATTAAAAATTGGCATTTATATTATTTTATAAAAAAAAATTTAATATGACATTTTTTGCTGATAAAAATATTTATTTTCAATTTATCAATCAAATCAACCGAACGTAGAATTTTAAAATTAAAAAACAAAATAAAATTTCAAATGTTGTATTTGTATATGTTAATTATATTTTGATTGATGGATAAACTAGAGATATGTTTATGTACCGACAAGGTGTTATTTTGAATTTTTTAGAATATAATAAACTTGTGTGTGATCCATCATGATACAGTAAATTAGATAAAATGCTGGGCGCACACCAGAATTACAAAAAACGCGCTCAACGCGTCAAAAATTAAGACATACTCGTATACGAGATCGCGAAGAAGAAGAAAAAAGAAGAAAAAAAAGAAGAAAAAGTAGAAGAAAACTGTTTTCAAATCAAATCAGTTTATTTTCTCAAAAGACATTACAAACATTTTTTATAGTTTAAGGCATCTATTGAGAACAGGTAAAACATAATAAATATGTAATACCAGGAACGCATGAGAGATGGTTCGACATTAGGAATACAAGATACTCTCCAAAGTCAAGAGTATTTGTGTTCTGAACGTACTTTCACGAATATGAAAGACATCGATCTCCGAAGCGATCATGTTTAGCAGTTTGACTGCTCTCCCCACCGGCATCACCAGAGGCAGGTTGGTTCTGCATGTTGGGAGATAAAACAGTCTGTGCTGACGCTGTCGAAGATAACCATCCGGAACATAAAGATGGATAGCCTCCAAAATGACGGAATTCTCAAAGAATCCCCTGATTAGTCTAAAGAAATGGGTAAGTGAGCACCCATCCCTTCTTATCTGTAAACTATTGGTCCGCAGCATGCCCAAGAGGAATGCGGTGGGATAAAGCCACGGATAGCTACCAAACTCCCTCATGTAGAGATATCTCAGAAATCTTTTCTGAACCCTCTCTAACATGAGCGAGTATCTCGCCTCGTGGGGACTCCATATCACCGAGCCACACTCGAGCCGGCTCCGGACCAATGAGTTGATCTTCCTTCCTTCCCTCCACTGCTGGATATAGGCTTCTTCCAATCTATTCTACTCGTCTCTATCCTGCCCCCTTTGTATCCAAGATTTTCCAACCCTTTTGATAATATCATCGGTCCATCTCATCGGTGGCCTTCCGACACTTCGCCTATTTTCCCATGGTCTCCAACTGAATATCTTGGGTGCCCATCTGTTGCCACCCTGTCTAGCCAAGTGTCCAGCCCAATGACATTTCAATTTTGCAACTTGGTCTGATTTCTTCATTTCTTATGCGGTCTCGCAAGCTCACACCAAGTATCTGTCTTTCCATGGACCTCTGTGTACACTTAAGCCTGTGGACACTTTTTGCTGTAAGAGTTGTCGTCTCTAGTCCGTATGTCATCATGGGCAGTATACACATGTCGTAGATCTATCTTTTGAGACAAACCATCATCATTTTCAAAGACATGTCTCAGATTACCAAAGGCAGCCCCACCCAGTACAACTCTTCGAGGTAGCTCTGCTGATATCTATTTTAAATTTATCAAATACACAAAATAAAAGCCTTAATATTTATTGCGTTCTTCACCATTTTTTCCTCGGTACACACTTGGAAGAGCGTAAAAAAATTGAAATTCAATTATCTGTTAATTCAGTTATTTTGTTGGAAAAGGAGAAAATTCTACGAACTGTTATTGGATACAACAAAGGGTCCTTTGTAGTATATACGAAAGATTAAGCAATGAAATTATAAACCTCAAAGTGAAGGTAAAATGAAAAAAGGTTTAACAAGGAAGAGAGAAACAACGTTTAAATATTTTGATTTTGTGAACGGGATAGAAAATTACTGTTTCTTAATATTCACAGAGAAGCGGGTACTTAATTGAACTTGGCATTCTGCATATTGCATTAAAATAGAACGCTATTTTATTTTATTTTTCAACTGTTCCATAGATTTATGCAACATTAAAATGTTTAAAGATATTTACAACATATTAATATATTTTTTAATTCTTCTGTATTTGAAATTTTAAATCGGTTTTAGTATCAATACTGATGATCAAAAATCCTAACACTGAGAGTATTCTGCATTGAGGAATTCAAACCTATTTAGATAATCAATCATTTATAAACTTAATCCATTGTTTTAACCGAAACACTATGAACTTCAACATTATAAAATATTTAAATTTAAAACACTGTTATATTGTATCACAATTTATTCTAATAAATTTGCCGCCACAGTTTTTTCGCCAATCTATGTTGCCATCATCAGGTGTTACAAACAACTGCGTTTTACTTAAGACTTGCATTTTAGAACGGGTTACCCCAGTTGGGAGGTATTAAAACCATGTACTTGGTAAATTAAATGATCAATAAAGTTGTTTGTAACACATGATGACGACATACTATGATTGGCAAAACATGTGTCTCAGCATAAAAGTGGAGTTGGTAAAAGGTAGTTGTCCTGGCTGCGAAATATAAGGGACAGGAAATTGACAGAAATTAGGAGAATTGAGAACCTGTTTGAAGTGGCGTTGGACAGAGATGCTGTCGCTATATTGATAGCCATGTTAGGGGGATGATTAAAATAAATCGTGATACGTTATAAAAGAGTTTTAAACTAAAACATTGTATCATTTAAAAACATAAATTCAATGAATTCTAGATGTGATGAAGTTCTGCCAATAATATTCATCAAACGACAATTTTTTTTGGAAAACGTCTGTTTTATTGAAGTTTTATTACATTTTATGGACAATACATCACATTAATCTTAAAATATAAATGCCATTCCTATAAAATATAAATAAACTTCTAGAAAATAGACGTTTCCATACAAATTATTTGAAATTTAAATACGAGTATATCACGTTAGCCAGGTACCACGGTTAAAATATTGTACACAAGCAGTGTGAGTGGAAAGAGAAGCCGTGGAATATCAATAAAATTATAGCATAACCAAATTAACCGGGTGGTGGTCTAGGGGATAGAACGCCTGGCTACTGGGGAGTTGGAACTCCTCAGTTGGGACTCCTCCAGGGGACATGGGTTCAAGCCTGGACAACGACCAGATTCCTTCTTCATAATAATGAGCTATTTTCTGCTCACACTGTAAACTAAATTCTAATATCATTGATATAAATCCTTGATGTTAGTCTTTTAAAAACAAATTAAATACTAAAAGGGCGGCCACATTCGAAGTCAGAAAAATCGACGAGCGTGCATTTTACGATGTATGAATGCAGATGAAACTACTTGGTTATGTTAGGAAAGGGCAGAATGGCAGTTAATTCTCTCTGCCTACGCTTCCGGGGAAACGGCGTGATGGTTGGTTAGTCAGTTAGTTAGTTATTAGCGAGTACCATGCAGTGAAAAAGGCTTGTAATGTATTTGGAATCACTGATTTCTAGTTGATTTGATTTGATTTGATTTAAAAAAAAACGAAATTTTGTAAACACACACATGCCTCAATTGCTTCTTTTTGGCTTGTGTTGAGATACAAAATAATCTTAGTATAATGAATATGCCACTAATTTAATCACCTTCAAAGTAATTCTTTGTTCTCAAGCATACAAGATCAAAGGCGATTCACAAAGAAGTATTTATAACTTCTAAGAATTTCATCAAAATGTCTAATGTTTTTATAATAATAAAATGTTGTACGACGGTTCATAAAGAATTAAAAATATAACATGTAACAATAAAAAAACGTTAGAGATTTAAGCATATAATATTATTTATTCAGAATAATTCAACCCTTAATTGGACCATGGAAAAATACTTCCCATTTTATTTGTATTAAAGTTTTTAAAAGCAAATTAACTTTTACGATTTGTATAAGTTTTGATTTATTCTTATGACATATGATAGGTAGCTAATATATCGCCATTTTATTGTCACCTGAATTCTATACCAGACCATTGAAACTTTATGTTATCTATGTTCCTATTAACAAAGCTTAGGATTACCTATCTTGGACCCGTGAGAGAAGGACAGCTATGGCGTATTCCACGCAATGGTGAGCTGTATTCTATGAACCAAGCCCCCAACATCTCCACGCACATAAAGCGACATGTACAGAGAATCCCGAACTCACGAGAAGGGTGGGAAGGCTAAGATGAGGACGAAATAAAGAGCTGAGGATACGTTTCTTGATTTGAGCGCTGGTAGTAGAGAGAATAATGTTTTGTTGCCAATTGTGATTCTTCTTTCGATTTACATAAAAATTAACACATTCGTTGATGAAAAGATAATAATAATAATAATTCAAAAGAAGTATGCTGATAAATAATTTTCTGGTGTATATAATTGTATCTCTTCATTGAAAATACAATAATTCAAAATAATATGTTTCCTTACGCCCAATATAGGGTTAATAAACTGCTTTACTGAGTAGACAGGCTGACATATATGTAGTGCGTTTTTATTACAAAAAATGAATCATGTTGTTTTCTACTTAACGAGCCGCCGAAACCGGTGGAAGCCATAAAACTAAGTTTAATGAAACCATTTATACAATAATTTTTTTTTTTAATATTATATATTTTCATTACAAATTTCTAAGAGAGAGAGAGAGAATATTGTATAAGTTTTGTTTATAACTATCAATAAAAAAGTTCGTTCACAATACTGTCTAATTGAAAATCGATTTTAATATTTCCTTCACAAAATGTTTTATCGATGCTTCCATACAAAAGGTGTTTCTATCACGGACCATTCTTATTTCAAATTTATTATCTACGTTTTAGCTAATGGAACGGTGGTCTTTATAATATTTCACGTAAATTGTACGTGCCGTGGAACATCAGTGTTGCAATATACAAAACCGTTTCTTTCACTGAGTATTCGGGTAGGCGGCCCGTCCTTTGGGCGCTCAAAAATGAAAAGGTGACAGTGGCAGAAAGTTTTGAACGTTCTTAAAATTATAAAATAATAATTAATTATAAAATAATTAATATATAATAATAATGTTACGATATCATATAAAAAAGTTGTTTCACGGTTGCTATTCGTTTTAGTCCTAGTCTTTGCAATACATTATTAATATTTTTTAAATGTTTTGAAATGTATTCATTTTTGACTAAATTTAAATATTATTTTAAAATATATGTATTCAATTCCCATGCTCGATATGTTCCCGTTACATCTCCCCTCTCCTCAATCCTAATTATACCCCTTCACTCGATATGTTCCCGTTACACTCCCCTCTCCTTATTCCTAATTATACCCCTTCCACTTTTATACATAACTCGATCTCCATTTAGTATTTAAGTGATCGGTCTGTTTTATTTGATTGTTAAAATTGTATACATTGATAAAGGTAACTTGTACCTGAAACATGTCTGAGTTTAGTGAAAATACAAAGTGTTGTGATACTAAGTATAATTATGTTTATTCAAAAAGATATACGTTTATCGCAGGGCTAATCACAGTAAAATAACAGATGATTACGAACACCAACAGAATCGCCTCAGAACTCGGACTTCCCATTGAACAACGACATAGACATCGATTTCTATGACTTTTCACGTGGCCGACATTCAATATTTGATTTTTTTGATCATGCCACGTTTTCCTCAGTCTTCCTTTATTTTGATACTTTTTTAACCATTATTTCTTCATTCATTATTTCCATGTGTCCAAACCATTTTAATGGTCCTTTCATTATTTTGTTCATAACACCATCATTCGCACCGCATTCACTTCTTATATTTTCATTCGACACTCTATCACACACACAGAGATTCCACCGTAGATTTGTCTAAGAGATCTCATTTCTACTGCATTTATTCTACTTTCATCCTTCTTTTGCCAGTTCCATGCTTCGCTTCCTTACATAAGGGTCCGTACAAGAACACCATTATGTACTGTTATTTTAGATTTTTTAGATCATTTGTGTACATTAACGTAACTCCGCCGCTGGATTACATCATTCAACACTTTTCAACAAGTTAATGTGATGACAAGTACATAAAACGCGAAAACTCTGTTTAACATTTTTTATTGAAATCCTTGAAGCGAATTACTATTTTTTTTTTCTTCATAAATTTACATACAATTCACGGACCGCCATTGGCGGATATCCGCGGAAAGCGCGACAGGCGGGAAATTCAAAAGGCTGCCGTGAAACCTTTATAGCGTCACACAAAGAATATTTCCGTCATCACTCGGCGAGTGTAACAAGCCCGTAAGTACATTAATTACAGCCAAGGGGGAGTAAGGGGGATCCTATTGACTCTTCGAGCGGTGCATGGCCATCACCGTGGTGATGGCCATGCTACGCTGGAGGATTGATCTGATCCCAAGTACCTATCCACACCTCCTCGACTTTGGTCTCCCCTGGAAACTATGCGAAATGTTAGAGATCGAGTGTGAATACCCTCGGTGGATAATATTGATGCATAGGCTAACGTGGAAGGACACCTCGCCAACCCGTCTGGCAAGCGTGGCGTTGTAATGCCAACCACCCCCCGTATGACATGTCATACATGGAGAAGTATGGGGGAGGCCTTTGTCCAGCAGTGGACGACAACGGCTGTTAAAGAAAGAAGAAGAAAGAACGTCCTTTCTGCAGCTCGGCCACCCCGCCCACATCTCCCCCCATTCTTAAGAGGCTCAGATGAGAGAACTGAAGAAGAAAGTCTAAAAATAAATGTAAAAGAGTTAAAGTCCATAGTATTTTAGAATGAATATTATTCATTACAGACTGGTCGAGGAAACGAGGCAGACCTAGAGCCACCTGGAGAAGAGCCCTGCAGGACGAGGTTAAGGCAGCAGGCCTCACTTGGGATGATGTTATGCATCAAGCATGCGATAGAGTCGTGTGGAGAAGATTCCTTGAGGCTCTATGCATCACGGAGGTGTGACAGGACAAAAAGAAGAAGAAGAAGACTGGTCTCACATATATTCACCGTAAACATATATATTATTCGATGACGCTTCGAATATTAATATTGATGGATTTGTCGTTTCTTGAAATGTAAAATTCTATATTAAATTATTGATACGAATGAAAACGCCTGTTTTTATATTACTTTTATTATATTTTATGGGAATAACATGCTTCACCGAAAGTCATTATTAAATTTGATATTGACTTCACAAGGCGAAACATGTCATTCCCGTAAATATAATAAAACTTCTTCTAAAACTTCTTAAAAAACCAGACGTTTTCATTCGTATTTATTATTAATTTTTATTTGTTTATTACATTGTAAATAAAAATCCTCTTTAAAAATATGAAATACGTATTGTACAATATATTCTCGCTGTCTGTGTAATAATATACTTCGTGGTCGAGTGGTTAGTGCATTGACTGCCACCCCGAAGGCTCCGGATTCGATTCCCGGCGATGGCAGTGTGATTGTCACACTGTCTTTGCTCTGGTGTAGGATTCATGTGACAATAAAATGGCGAATCACGATGATAGCTATAATATCCTTTACATCGATTTGGCTCATTCTGTCATGATGTAAAGAGCGATTCAACATAATAATAATAATAATATTACTACATGAAAATTAAAAATCATGATATAAAAAATATCTAAAAAAATTTAATAATGTGAACTGAAAGACAGCATTTCGGGTAAGAATAATGTAGAATAAATTAGAATATTATTTTCAAACGTTAAATATTTACAGGAATTTTATAGGTTCATCGGATAATTTTAAATTACGACGTAAATAAACAAATGTTATTTTTATACATCTTTTGTTAATGATTATATAATGTAAATAATTCTTAAGTTTTCTTCCTTTTTTTAAGATAATGAAAAAAATTGTAAATTACAAGTTATTTGTTTTTATTAAAATATATATTAAGTTACTTTTTTTATTAAATTGGTTGTGTTAAAAATAAATATAAGAAGTGAACGCAGTGCGAATGAAAGTGTTGTGAACAAAATAATGAAAGGAACATTAAGATGGTTACAACATCCAATAAGGACGGGTCGATGTTGAAATGAATAAAACGAGCTGCATAGAAGGTATTAACAAAATTATATTTTTATTTGAAAGGCCCATGTATGACATTATGTACAAATATAACATCGTACGGCTGCGAGACATGGTGCCTATCCGAAAGGGATAAGCGGAGACCAGAGGTTTTTGAGATGTGGTCCTATAGAAGACTCTTTGGAATTTCCTGGAGAGACCACATCACGAATGAGGAAGTTCTTCAGGGAATCGAAGGAGGAAGGCACCTGCTCAGGACCTTGTCCGAAAGGCGTGCAAGATGGATCGGCCGTGTAATGCGTCAAGAGGGTCTCTTGCATGCCATAATGGAGGGTATGATCGAGGGGACAAACTCTAGGGGACGCCCACGCCGAGAGTACCTGGAGGACCTGTTGGTGGACGTGCGCTGCTCATCATATGCAGATCTCAAAAGAGCCGCACAAGACAGGGAAGAATAGAAGAGAATAATAGAGGAAATTGCCGCAAACCAATCCCAGGATTGAAACCAGAGAAGAAGATGACATTGTTCAAATGTTTTCCGCAGCTTTGCACGGTGGCACGGATCCGAGACGTCCAATTTTCAATGACTCTGCCGCACAGATCCGACTGAATTTGAGCGATGACCTGGGTTATGTTGACTTTGAGGGCGTCTGTTGATTGCAGCCTATTGGCATAGACCTGTGATTTCAGAAAACCACTAAAAAAAAGTCTAACGGGGTTATATCGCACGATCTTGGTGGCCAATTTACGTCATCTCCGCAAGAGATAACCATATCGTCAAATCGTTCTTGCAGAATATCCAAAGGCAAAACATGTCATTCCCATAAACTAAAATAAATTATCAGACTTTTTCATTAGCTAAAATAAATATTTTTAACGTGCGAAATCAGATACGGCATCATGTTTAACATCAATGCTCAAGCAATAGTGAATACATTCATCACGATTTACAAAAAAATGACTACGTTTCATATTTCAAATCTGACTCTGGCACACAGGCCCATAGCGGAACACAGTTAAATACATATCGATTCGATAAACCTACATTTCCGATAGGACATCCCGCTTAGTCGACATTTTCTCATTACCCGCCAATCCTCATACGAGCATAAATAATCAGTAGATACTACACTAGCACTCGTTCCGTGGGGATAATCTAATCTAAACGGAAATAACTGTATACTCCTCGACTCTCTTGTCAGTGAATATAATGGACCAAATAATTAAATTATATAGGTTCTGAGCAATCAAACATTACGCCGTTTCTCCGAAAGGGTAGGCAGGGAAAATGCACCCCCACACTACTTTTTATTAACATCTTCTTCTTCCTCAGCCTATTCCATTTGCTTCCTTGTCACTCTGTCTTGTGCAGACTGCATCCAGGTTATTCCACGTGTCTGTTCAGATCATCCTTCCACCGTAGTTGCGGTCGCCCTGCACTTTTCTTTGCCGTCCACGGTCTCCAAGTCAGCAGTCTTCTTGTTCATTTTTCATCTAAGCTTCTGGCTACGTGAGCTGCCCATTGGTACTTTATAGAGTTGCCAGCCGTTGGATAATGTCAGTGACCTTTGTTTTTTCTCTCACCGTATCGTTTCTGAATCTGTCTCTTAGACTTATTCATAACATGGCTCTTTCCATGGCTCTTTGGGATATCGGAAGGAAAGTTGGAGCTTTAAACAAAATAAATGGTGCACTCAAAGTCATTACCGCGAATAGAAATATATCGACTGAAACAAAGATGGCAGTGCACAATGGAGTTCGAGTGCCGACCCTTGTATGGAAGTGAACCCTTGGAGTTGGCAAAAGAAGAATGAAAATAGGATAAACGCCGTAGAAATGAGGTCACTAAGAAGAATGTGCAGAAAAACAATGTATGATAGAATACCAAATGATCAAGTAAGAAAGGAATGTAAGGCGGATGAATGCGTGATAAATAAAATCAAGAAAGGGTCACTAAGATGATTTGGACATATGGAGCGAATGGATGAGGGAAGAATGGTTAAAAATATATATACAAGTAGTGTGAATAGAAAAAGAAGTCGAGGAAGGTCAAATAAGACATGGCATGACTAATTAATCAATTAATGAAAGTCGGCCATGTTCGAAGTAGGAACAATCGACGAGCGTGCATGTCACGATGTGCGAATGTAAAAGAAGCGCGAGAGATATGTCACGATAGAAAAATATGGCGATCCATCCTCTCTGCCTATCCCACAGACACAGACTACACCTTTCATAACAGGACAAGAACTTCCCTTCTTCATTTTATGAATTTTAACAGTCAAATCAACACCTTAAGTTTATCAAACAACAACATTAGATTCGTTTACTAGACTTGCGTGAGAATACTGATAAAATAACTTTCGTAGCGCCCAAAAATGCGAAATTATTTTGGTGATCAATTGTGTTTTGATATAATAAATCATAAATACGAACCCTTCAATGGTTGATAATCGATAATGGAGTCGATCGCAAGAAACCCATCCGTAAATGTGATTACTTCTTTGCTCGAATGCTTCCTTCGCAGATCGAGCGCCCGTGTACGCGGGGCTATTGCCTAGCATCCCACTATTTATTCGAGATTTGCATGAAACAGTGATCAAATAAAATTTCGTCTCACCCGAATAAATTATGACGTGGCGACGCAGCGAGAAATTTAATGTCTCTACATATTGAAATCCAGGGTCCTGTATTCCAGGCACGCGCCCTGCTCCTAGAAAGTGACTGAAATAAGGACCAAATGAACTAGCGCGCGTTAACTGTGGCCACTGAGTAATGAAACATTTTATTCCATTCATTTTAATAGTATTCCTACAGATTTATACGCGATAGACCCATTTGCTTACTTATGTCAATAAAACCTTTCCCGAAGTTTACTCTGGCGGAATTGCCAATCATTAAAATATAATATTTTAACTAACTAACTAAAGGGTAGGCAGAAAGAATGGACTGCCACACTTTAATCGATGCGGCACTCCATCCTTCGCTTTTCGCCCCCGCGAGAGACGCGGTGTGATGGGTTGCGAACCTCATCGCCACCAATAGGCATCTCCCGCGCACACTTCGATCGTTCAACGTCTACATAATAAATCTAAAACAAATTTTATAAAATACAATGATATAAAATAAAATAACATATAAAAATAAATACTATTATAGGTGCTATCCGTGAAATATTTACGGAAGTAAAGATTTTCTACCCTTTAAAAACTTGATTCACTGTACAATCGTAATCAGTCTTCTTCTTCTTCTTCTTCTCCTTATAGACCTTTGGTCTGTTCCTGAAATCAGGCTGGCCTCTCTTGGGAGGTTGACTATCTCTCCATCTCTTCGGCGGTCTTCCGGGGGAAGGCAGCCGGCAGGAATCTGATGCGCCACAGCGTGTGGGATTCTGGTGGGATCTGCAGTATCTTCTGCGTTGTCTGCCCCATCTCATGATATCCTTCACCTTGCATGAACTCGCGGATGGTCGTGTTCGTAATCAGTAATAATCAGTTATAAATTTTAACTTTTAATGTAAATCATTATATGTATTCTCCAGAGTGTTGTTCCTCCTATGAGGTAGACTCCGAGCTGTCCTTCCATTTATGAGGAGGTCTTCCTCGAGGACGAGTCCCAAGAGACAGATTATGTAATGTAATATATAGGAGTCTGGTGGTGTCCATTCTTTGAACATGACCATACCAGTCCCTTTTTTGTTGTCTGCTCCATCGTATAATATCCTCGACCTCACATATCTCTCTTATTCTGGTGTTCCTCGCGCAAACTCTCAGTGTCTTCATCTCGGAAGTCCTCAAAACTTGTTTGGTCCTTACTGTGTCGGCCCTTGCTTCGAAGCCATATTATATTATTGGTCTTACGCATGCTTAATAGATTCTCATCTTACTTTTAATGGCCATGTCTTTGTTTTTCCATATTGTGGATTTAAGAGTACCAGAGATTGCAGCAGCCTTGTTTACTTGTTCTTGTTTTTTTTTTTTTTTAAATCACCAAAGATTTAAATCAATGATATTAGAATTTATTTTACAATCTTTAATGTGAGCAGAAAATAGCTCATTATTATGATTTCTTCCCGCAGATCAGCTCCTCCCACCAGGTCTATGCCTAGGTACTTGAAGGTAACCAGGTTACATATTTTGGTTTCACACACATATTAAAAATTTCACAATTATCAACACCAAATTGTCTCCTTTTGTTTTGTCCAGAAAAGTTCTCGGCCATGCGCATCGTGTGAATCTAAGTATTCCACTCTCGCCCTCTTGTATTCAAAATATTCTCGTACTCTTTCTTGATGACATTCGGTTTTTGCCTATGTATATACTATGTTAATAAATGAATGGTTGAAGTAAAATACACACAAAATCCAAATTAAATCTTAGTATGCAATTTCGTATTATAAGACATAATGTGTAGACTGGAATTTTTTTGTTTCGTTTTTTTTTGTACGTAGTGCCTATTTTAGGATATAAAATAATCAAATAATTTAACTGAAATCTCTTGATGGAAGTTCATAATAAAAATACTTCCATTTTTGTCTTTATTCGACAAAGATCAGTCCTGCTGGCACCAGTTTCCAGCGAGCCTAGCAAAACCAATTCCGAAATAAAGACAAATGTAGACATAGTTCTTAAAAAAACATCGTTTTATTTAATTCTTGTATAAGAATGTATTTTACATTACCTAATACTAGATAAGAAAATGTCCTATAATGACGCTTCTGGGACTGAAAATTTTCAATTATTTACATAATTTTTTTACTTTTTAAATAGTTCATTGTTTTGGCCGAAACACTATGATACTTTAACATTCTTCTTCTCTGGTTTCAATCCTGGGATTGGTTTGCAGCAATTTCCTCCATTATTCTCTTCCATTTTTCCCTGTCTTGTGCGGCTCTTTTGAGATCTGCATATGATGAGCAGCGTACGTCCACCAACAGGTCCTCCAGGTACTCTCGGCGTGGGCGTCCCCTAGAGTTTGTCCCCTCGATCATACCCTCCATTATGGCATGCAAGAGACCTTCTTGACGTATTACATGGCCGATCCATCTTGCACGCCTTTCGGACAAGGTCCTGAGCATTATACACTGCTTAATTTTAACATTATACACTGTTTAATTTTAAAAAAACTTTGTTTTATGTATCAAAATTGCATTTTTATTTTTTGCGACAGCTGTTTCATCATTTGACATCATCAGGTATTACAATAATATGTCAAATTAAGTATTGATATATTATTGTAACACCTGATGATGTCAACATAGGTTGATGAAACAGCTGTAGCGAAGAATAAAAATACAATTGTGATACATAAAACAGAGTTTTTTAATTTAATGTCGGACACGTGAGGGGTCGGAGAAATCGACGTGCGTGCATGACAAGATGTACGAATGTAGAGGAAGCGAGAGAAGTATGTCAGGACAGAACAGTGTGGCGTTCCATTCTTTTTACCTACCCCTCCGGGGAGACGGCGTGAAGGTTAGTTAGTTAGTAGTATACTACTTTTTATCACTTAAAGTTGTCATCGCTAACAAAAACCTATCAAATAAGCTAGAATGGCAGTGCACAAAGGTGTTCTTCTACCGACCCTTACGTATGGAAGCGAAGCATGGAACTGGCAAAAGAAGGATGAAAGTAGAATTAAAGCAGTAGAAACGAGATCTCTTCGAATAAGGTGTGGAAACTCTGTGTATGATAGAGTGTCGAATGAAAATGTAAGAAGTGAATGCGGTGCGAATGATGGTGTTTTAAACAAAATAATGAAAGGATCATTAAGATATTTTGGGCATATGGAAAGAATGAATGAAGAAAGAATGGTAAAAAAAATATAAATATTTACGATGTAAATGGAACCAGAAATAGAGGAAGACCGAGGAAACCGTGGCACGATCAATCATCAATCAAATATTGAATGTCAGCCATGTGAGGAGTCAGAGCATGTTGAGGAAGCGAGAGAAATATGTCAGGAAAGAAATGTGTGGCAGTCCATTATTACTGCCTACCCCTTCGGGGAGACGGCGTGATGGTTAGTTATTTAGTTAGTTAATACTTTTTACTGTAATTACGCAAGTATAAACTCTGTTTACTTCTATACTCTGTGTTCGTGTAATAGTTTAGCGACAAACAACTGCAGAAACCCTTTGAGGTATTATTAATTCGTAATGCGGAGTATATGAAGAACGAAATGACTGAGAGTCTCGATATTAGAGCGAAATACCGAAATATCGAACCTCGCCGTTGCTATTGAGGTGAACTCTGAACAAAGTTTGAATACATTGTGTTAAGCAGAAGTTTCCGTAACGACTCTGCTGTAGACTGTAATTAAAGGGCTTGGTACTACAACGCTATTAGAGCGTGTCTGCGATATTCCGACTAACTCCTAATTAAACAAATATAAGAACAGCTGGTCGTAGACCTACCGCGCAATTTTTGCAGAATGAAAACAAGGCAATACCAGGAAAGCCTCGCTGCCTGGTACGGTTTAGTATCGGTAAACCTGTTTTTTTATTAGTGCCTTTTTTTACATGGCTGTATATATCTTTGTATACTCACAACAACAGCAATTGCCGGTGTTAATACATGACAATCAATACTTCATAGTTGTTTAAACTTATTTTCGTTAGTTAAATTTTAGATTTGTCTTTTTCTTTTTTATACCTATAGTTTGTATACCTGTATACAACACTAAATGTAAAAATAAAATTACACGTTAGACATGTTTCGGACAACCGGTCCTTCTTCAGTGATACATATTATAAAGATGCATATTTCAAATATTATAAAATTGTTTACAAAAATTATCAGTATTGAAAGATCTGTCAAAACTGATCTTATTTGAAAACAATTTTAACTTACTAACTAACCATCGCGATGTCTCCCCGAAGGAGTAGGCAGAAAGAATGGACTGCCACACCTTTCTTTCCTTACATATTTCTCTCGCTTCCTCAACATTCATACATCGTGTCATGCACGTGCGTCGACTTCTCTGACTCCTCAAATGGCCGACATTCAATATTTGATTTATTTGATCGTGCCACGTTTTCCTCGGTCTTCCTCTATTTCTGGTTCCATTTCCATCATTTAAATATATTTTTTTTAGCATTCTTTCTTCATTCATTCTTTCCATATGTCAAAACCATCTTAATGATCCTTTCATTATTTTGTTCATGACACCATCATTCGCACCGCATTCACTTCTTATATTTTCATTCGACACTCTATCATACACAGAGTATCCACACATTCGTCTAAGAGATCTCATTTCTTCTGCATTTATTCTACTTTCATCCTTCTTTTGCCAGTTCCATGCTTCGCTTCCATATATAAGGGTCGGTAGAAGAACACCATTGTGCACTGCCATTCTAGCTTTTTTGTTTATCTTTTTTGTTTCTAGCTCATATTTAATTCGATTTTTTTTAAGTTAGTGTTATACTCGTATATGCAAAGTATATAAAAATAAAAAGACAAATAAAACATCTACAACACAAAGATGGCGAACATAGAAGAAATATAAATCTATTATTCTTTACCGTTTCAAAGGCGAGTTAGATAACGTCGGCCCAGAAGTCCGCCAGCTGGACCGCACTGCCAACCCGGATCCTTCTTCGGGCATGTCTCAGGTCAGCAAGGGCACTCCATTATGTGCAGCATGGATTGCTCCATGCCACAGATTCATACCGCCTTGAAGGATACCCCGTATCATCATGTTGTTCCTGGATGTATCGACGCGTGTGCGCAGTAGGATATAAGGGTCCTCCAGGTTTTCCACGGTAACTCGTGTCTCGGCAGTAGGATATCTCATCATCCAGTCCAGGTATCAACAGTTCTCCCTCCATCTATCCAATCTCTGAAACAGATTAAATAATAGTTTTATATACAGTGCTTTTGTAAGATTATTAAATCCTTACATTGATAAGTGTTATGAACAAAATAATGGACTACATATCTGCCGCGCTTACGATAAACGCATCAACCAAGGTTTTTGTCGAAATTGGGATATTACATTATCTGGTATCAGGAAAACGAAATCTACAACTTTCTCAAAGCGAAATTTCATGATTTTTTCATTTTCTCGGTTTTTCAGTTTTCATAAACGCATTAACTAAGACTTCGAGTGCAGTTTTACTTATCAAGAACGTACTAGCTGTAGTTAGTACAGACTTGTTTTCTAGCATTCAATAGCTTCTTAGTCATAAATGCACTTTGTTTGAGGAATCGCACTAATTTTACAAGATTTTACAATATTTGTATTCAAATAGCATTATGAGATCTAGTTGCACTTATCATATGTATTGTTGAAGAATTGAGGTATAAGCTTACTATATAAAATGCATTAAATTGATTTACTAAGCACAAATGCATCAACCAGGGTAGTTGATGCGTTTATGACTAGTTATTATGGCCAAAGAGTATTAGAGGCTGCTAGCGATAAGTACTTTTTTTTTTAATTATATGTACCCAATATTTTATTTTTATATATGTTTGTATTTTTTAGTATTTTTTACCTTTTTCTCTTTGTTTTGGTACAACTTTCATGTTGGTATCTTATGTAGTTCCTGAGATACAAGCAAAATAAAAATAAAAGTTTAAACGCGTTTTTTCTCGAAAAGCGTCAAACCCTAGTTAATGCGTTTATCTTATGTGCGGCAGCTATGTGGTTTTGACACATGGAAAGAATAAAGAAATAATGGTAAAAAAGAATATGTTGACGATGCAAACGGAACTAGGAAAAGAGAAAGAGAAAAACGTGGTAAGATAAAATTAATCAAATATTGAATGTCGGCCACGTTAGGAGTCGGAGAAATCGACTTGCGTGCATGACATAATGTATGAATGTTAAGGAAGCAGGAAAAGTATGTCAGGAAAGAGCAGTGTGCGGTCCATTATTTCCGCCTATCTCTTCGGAGAGACGGCGTGATGGTTAGTTAGTTAGTTAGATTTACAATGATACTATTGAACTTTACAAAATTTACATCAAATTACTTGAAATAAAGAGCGTCCTTTAATACAGTATTAATTTTGAGTAATTACACATATCCGTTTAGTCCATTGTTTTGGCCGAAACACTATGATGCTTCAACATTATCAACTATTAAATTAACAATACTATTATAATATCACAATTTTTATTATACACCTTTTAACCGTCGCGTTGCCATGTGGTCAATTGAGTTTCCACTGCCAATTTAAAGTTGATTTTCTTAAAACCTATGGACCCTAATATTATATAAAAAATTGTAATCCTCCATTGAAGTGTTCTCAATATTTCGTAATAAAAAAAAAGCAAAATCTTACTTCCTTCATCCCAAAAAAAAATATTTTCTAAGACTGCCCTCACCTTCATTCGTGTTAAGGTAGAATTTGTTTTGCTAATACTTACAACTTTATCAAAAGTGACAAATACTTACTCGCTGTTTTGAACGTATTATAAATTATGTCTTTAGCCTTTTCAATAGGTACGTAATAATACCGACTGTGGATGGAAACGCAGCACGCAACTTAATAATATCAGAACTGTGAAAATATTAACACTTTACCAAAAGGGACAAATATTAATACGTACTCGTTGTCTTGAACGTACTATACATTTTGCCTAGGTGCCTTTATCATACGTAAAATCTCGTAAAGTCTCGCCCCGCCGGCTGCGGCGCGAGACAAGTTTATACTTGGTGTCCAGTTGCTCGTATGCTGTGACGCATTCCATATCAGAAATCGCATGGTTCCAGAAAAAAATTAATAATGATATGTTTTTCAAATAATTCATGTATGTTATAGATATCGATCTATTCCTAATGTAATTCCCTACAAGATGACATAAATTAAATTTTGATTCATCTAGTCATATGCTTGATATTTAGATAAAGTTAGCGGTAAACTGAATTTACCACATGGGAGCGAGCGTTTTGTTTTGAACACGGTACGTTAAGGGTTAAGAATGTCGCGACAGCTGTTTCGCCAACCGATGTTGGCATCATCAGGTGTTACAACTATTGTTTTAGTTGTTTGTAACACGCGATGATGCCAACATCGGTTGGCGAAACAGCTATCGCGACATTCCCAAAAAGTGTATAAAATTTATTTTTGATATTTTAAGTGTTGTAAATTTAACAGTTAATACATTTTTATTATTTCTTGAACTGTGCTGTAAAACTCCATATTAAATAATTAATACGAATGATAACGTCAGCTTTCTAGAAGTTTTATTGTATTTTATGTGGATGACATGTTTCGCCCTTCTAAGGCATTATCCAGATTTGATAATGCCGGGCGAAACACGTCATTCCCATAAAATATAATAAAATTTATAAAAAAACTCACGTTTTCATTCGTATTAATTAGTTAATACTTTAGTAACATTTTTATGTTTTTAAATAGTCTCGTCACTTTGCCACCAATTTTATGTTTTATCCTTCGGGTGAGGATTTTTGGGATGGAATAACTTCCAACACGACAATTTTTTAAAAAGAGAACTGTTTTCAAGATGTTACAAGTAAGAAATTACAATGGTATAAAGATGTGTTACAAGTAAGGAGTTGCAATTGTATCTAGACGTGTTACTATTAAGGAGTTGCAATTGCATCTGATTTAATCCATGATGCGGTTCAGCTTAAATAGTGCGCATTTCTTTGTTCGATGACACGTGAACCTGTGGGAACAGATCAATAAAAACATTCTCGGGTTCGAGCCCTTATGTTTACAAAAATATTAATATTATAAACAAACTTTCAATAAGTCAGACGAAGACGTGGGAACAGTTCAATTAATGCATCTCGTGAATCCCCAAATGTTTACTTAATATAATATAAACGAATCTTGATTCAAAATACAGACGTAGGAAAGTGATTCGTGGGAACGGGTGGTTAGGTACATAACAACATTTTCATCTGAAATACGTTCTAAATGACCCAACCATTTTATACCCTTTAAAGGTAGCCTGTAATCTATTAGATTGAAAGTCATGCCCAAGATTTCAGTATCATTCTGGAAATCACGTTGTCTTTCATTCGATTCAAACAAATTTATTTGGGCAGAGCCATGTCATTCACTAAAAAATATTTCCATTACTCAGCGAATGTTTTTGTATGCGGCCGGGTTAAGACGGATTCAATTAATTCTCTTTTTGTTTCCATTAGAGTCTATTAGCGCGGGCGAAGCTTTCCATTTAAACTCGAAATAAAATTTATATAGGCGGGGAAAAAATGTGCAAATCCTAATCCCGCTCGCCGTCGTCCCACTGATTTCGTTTCTTGGTCCTTTTTCTCTTTTCTGTTAGTTAATGACTGAGAAAATAAAGGACTCGAGCAGAAATGCAAATGGTCCAAACTAAATTAAAACCTAACATATAAACCGGGGATATGTTCGCCCCAACTCGATCCACCTAATGATGTTCGTTATGTATATTTAAATAAACTTTCTAAAATAAAATACCAATTCGAAACACGCCTAACAAACTAACCATTACGCCATTTCTCTGGAGGTGTACGCAGAAAGCACGAAAAAGATTTAAATGATTTCTAAAACAAAATTAATAAAGTACCAACAGGAAATCGATCTCCAGGAAGACCACCCAAAAGATGGCGAGATAGTTGAACATCTTCATCCTATGAACACGCTCCGTAAAAAAACAGGACCCAGTCCTAAATAAAGCAAAAAACCAATGACACAAAACCACCACGAAGTTTTTCTGCAAGGGTACGCATAGAGAATGTACCGCCACACTACTCTATCCTGACATACCTCTCTAGCTTCCTCCACATTTATACATCGAGTCATACAAGCACGTCGATTCTTCCGGCTTCTGACATGACCAACCTTTAAAATTTGATTAATTTGGTAATGTCATGTTTTTCTCAGTCTACCACGACTCCTTACTCCATTCACATCGTTAACGTATACTTTTTTAACCATTCTTCCTTCACCCATGCGCTCCATATATCCTAACCAACGCAGCGATCCTTTCATAATTTTGTTCATAATACCTTATTTCGCTCTACATTCCTTTCTAATATCAGCGTTTGAGATTCTGTCGTACTTAGTTCTACCACACATACGTCTTAGGGACATCATCTCTACCGCATTTATTCTGCTCTCATCTCTCTCCTGCCAGTTCCATACTTCGCTTCCATACATAAGGGTTGGGACCAGAACTTCATTGTGAACGGCTATTTTCGCTTTCAATAAAGCAGAAGAAAAATAATAGGAGTTTAATATCATTGTTTAGGGAACATCATCTAATAATAATCTATTTTATCATAATTACCTAGCGATCAATACGATATCGAGAGAGTTTCTCTGTATTCACATATCCGGGATGCCTGTCAGTCGTGACACTGGGGATAATCTGAGATAATACGAAGCTCTTCAGAAACCACCCGAATTACTCAGCATACAGCATCAGTACCAAACTTAAGCATTTAAATAGACCGCGGCGTGTAACAGAACCGATAATGCTCAGACGCGCTGACAAGGGTTGCTTAGAAGGGTTGTAAAACCTAATATAACCTTAATTAATGTTATTAATGAGGAAAAATTTACTCGCACAGAATTAATTTAATTTGTCCAAATACTTTCTATTCAAAACACTCAAATCTTCTTCTTCTTCTTCTTTTAATAGATCTGACGATCTGTGACACAGAAATCATATCTCGTCGGATGATGAGATCCAGCTGTCCTTCCATCTCTTAGGCTGTCTTCCAGGTGGGCAGTGGCCGGAGGGATTTCATAAGCGGCTGTATATGCGAGTCTGTTACCATCCATTCGGGCTACATGGTCCCTCCAGTATCTTCTTCTGGATCTACTCCACTAAACGATATCCTCTATTTCGCAAGTTCTTCTTATGTCTGCGTTGCGGACACGATCTCGGAGGGTTTTTCCAGTAATTGATCTTAGGACCTTCATCTCCTCAAATCTTATATACAAATAGATTTTTCATGTATTTGACGGTCTCATTTTTTAAAATATATTATATATAATACTTGATATTTGAACCGGTTAATTCTATAAAACGAAATAAAAGGTGTTTAGAATTATTAAAAAAAAATCAAAATTTCATATTCAAACAAAGTTTTTATTTATTTAATTTTCTATTTGAAAACATTAATAGGAATCAAAAGAAAATCCTTAAATACCAACAAATATAGGATTAGGATAATGTTATTTAATAAGTCAGGTCAGACTAAAAAGTCTGAGATGGGCCGGTCACGTGCAGAGGATGCCGTCATCGCGAACCCCAAAAAGATTGCTGGAGTGGCACCCAGGTGGTAGAAGACCAATTGGACAACCAAGGCTGCGATGAGAGGATGAAGTTGAGAGAGATGGGGCGAAGTTGTTACGAGTGTCAGATTGGAGCGTCGAAGCGGTGGAGTTGGAGGCGAAGATTACTAAAGGCTAAGGCTCGATATGGGCTGTAGGGCCATCAAAGAAGAAGAAGAAGTTAGTTTATAAAAATATGTGTGGACAATAGAAACATATCCAAAATGAAAGAAAAACAAAGAGAATCCACTTTTTTTTAAAATGAAACTGCTGATTTAAATATTTAATGTAAATGTAATATTATGATTGTTTTTAAAAATGGAAAAAAATTATGAAGATAAAATGATAAAGAAAACTTTAAAGTTATTGATGTAAACGGAAAAAGAAATAGATGAATACCGAGGAAAACGTGTCGCGATCAAATAAATCAAATATTAAATGTCGGTAATGTGTGTCGGTTTATCGTCATTCATGTATGACACGATGTATAAATATTGAGAAACCGAGAGAAGTATGTCAGGAAAGAACAGTATTCGAGGAGATGGCGTGATAGTTAGTTAGTTAGTTTTTATTTATTTATTTTTTAGTTTTAATCTAAGGGATAGGTTTGCAGCAAAGTCTGTCAACATTTTTGCTGGTTCTTGGAATGCCACTTGGGGCTTTCTAATGTAGTAGTTTCCCGTCCTTTCCATATTTTGTACAACAAGTTATTTGAATATTATATAAACTGTACACTTTTTAGCTATTGATTCTCATGACATGCGATAGGTACCTAGTATGTATTATATATTTTTTATTGTCACGTGAATTCTGCCAGACCAAAGACAGCGTGAGATTTTTTTTTAGTTAGTTATTAATATTGAATAAAAAATCATTTCCTTTTTACTTCTTACAATATATTTTTCAGTAAGATGTGTTGAAAAATGCATTTTCTTACTACCATATTATAATATACCTTATATTTAAAATGTTCTCTGTAGAAGTTTTCTCGTTTTTAAATAAAAGAATCCCGTGTTATAATTAAAAACTGTGTGTTTTAAAAATGGAATCACTCAACAATGGCAAAGATAGCGGTTTATGTAAATATGCTGAACAAGCGGGTGCATTTGTTTTTATTCCATTTAAATACGTTCTTTTCCTACGGGAAGCCAATTTAATTATTCCGTCCAACCCGACAGTGGTTTCCATACAAGCAAGTTTACTTTTTATATAAGAGAGATTTTTACTGTTTCGGGTACTACATACATACAATCTTGTTCTTTTTCTTCAAACTTCTTCCCTCCACTGCTGGATATAGACCTCGTCCATTTATCTCCATTCGTTCCTGTCGTGTCCTTTCTGCATCCAGGTCGTCCCGGCTATTCTAGATTTGATATAATATGCCGTCATTATAATGTAAACGGGATTGTTTTATCGGTTTTAAAGAGATATTTGACTTATTTAATAGATCTATCTATCTATCTATCTATATAAATAAAAGGCAATCTTCCGGGTGTGTGTGGACTATTTCTGAGGTTATTCCTGAGCTGATCCTTCTGAAACTTGGAGAATGGACTAAGTGGAATTCAGCGGTCGTCATAGGCATATTTTTGTTATTAATCGAGCTCTAATTAACTTTATAAATTAATCAATTAATTGAAAATTTTCGTAGTGCAAACGAATATAGACCTTAATGTTCGTATCACCTGAGTATCAATCTTTTGAGTCTATATTCGTTTGACATGGTCTGGAGAGAATTCAGTCTCCATGTAATTTTGTGTAGTGGCAACAATGTGTTTTTCTTTCTGACAGTCCAATATATTGCGTTTTACTTTGGGATGTATAATACTTAATACGTTTTACTTATTACGTACTAAAATAATTGGTTGTTTAATTGGTACAGTCTATTTTATATTTATTTATTTTATTGGCCATATTTTAATGTACATTAATGTAGACAGGTAATTATGCTTCCAAATTTTGGCGAGTATAATTTTTACGCGTCATTTTGAGGTTATGCACGAAATCTTATTTTTTCGTGTGGCTGAAATTTTTTCGTTTCTCTTACGTTCGACGGTGATTACTTAATGATATTCGTTTTCTAGAATTCTAGCCGTTCGATTGGTCACGTGGTCTCCTGTCAAAACGTAATTTACGTCGTAATATTTTGTAGGTATACTCATATTTCTAATTCATATATATCTTCAAGTTATTCTATTTTGCCGTTGAAATGAATACATATTATATTTCCGCATTACATATTTCAAAGTTATATTTCTAAATAATATTGAATAGAGAAGAAATTAAATATCGTTTTACTTACGTATCATATCTATGTAATTTTAGGTTATGAAATTTCTGGGATTAAACATATTCAATGATAATTAAATTGCTTTCAGGTTATTTCAAAGGATGATAGCGAAAATATAAAATATTGGACGTCGAAGCTCTACAAGAATATGAAGAAACTTGCTTCCGTAAGTATAATATAATATTTATATTTCTAATTCATAAATATATTTTCAGTTTATTCTATTTTGCCGTTTTCTTTATACGCATACTTTCGTCAGGGAAATTGTTACATTACCACAGCAACGGTAAGAAAGATCTAATGATATACAATATGAATTACAATATGAATGAATGACACAATTCTTATGACTTTTTCCGTTTATTTCTAGGAAAATAAAGTAACAGATCAGAGATGGGACGAACATTACGTAAGCAGCGTGCAAAATAACTTCGTTAAATGGAATTAGATCAGTCAAACAACGGATGATCAGTGAATTAGATGTACCCTGGAGTGGCGAATGAGAACCGGCTCATTTTCACATTACACATAAGCTATTTTTAGTAGTTTTCATTCATATATGAAAATTACATTATTAATTTCAGGTAAGGTTTTTAAATTTACAGTTTATAGACAATAATTAAGCACACTCCCAAACGTGCCACCAATATATCTGAAATTTGTGTTGCTCGGGCTTTCACAGTAGCAGGTCGTCCGCCTGAAATATGCTTCCTGCACGCCTCAGATGCATTGACAATCCGACAGACTTTAAATCTCACCTAAAAACCCACCTTTTCAAAATATCGCATAAAATGTTAACAACGGTTGTCTGTATATCAATAAACAATATTATATCACATTTGCACAAAACATTCATATGTTTAGAGAAACAAAACTCTTGATTTTGTTGTCCATGAAATTCACATCAGAGCCAATAAAGTAACTTTCTACGATCGTGATTTCGCTGTTGTCACATGCACCTTTCATGACTAAAAACATTGTCAAAGCGCCCTTGAGGTGAGCTATTCACGAAAACGGCGATTATCAGTTCCGTAAGTTCAATGTTTATATTTTGGTATGTACAGGTTTAAATTTTGAATTAATTGGTTTAATTTGTTACATAAGAATATAGACAATTTATATGAAGGAGTCTGGTTGTAATGAATGCTTTTGTAAAAATTTTGTTATTTCTTTAGCACAATCATAACTGCATTGATTAGCATAGTTTTTGGTAGTTATTTTTGCCGTTCAGGTAATGTTTCTAAAATCTCCTACATATAATATTAACACATTTCCAAATGGTCTGATGTTTCCACGCAACTCTTGCAATGCTTGATCAAGAGCCTCGAGTATTTTTTTTTAATTATACTGCTTAGTGAACACTTGGAATTCATTAATTGTATGGAAATTGAAAATTTGCCATATGCGCCTCTTCGATGTCCGCCTTATGCCAATTCCAATATTTTTTTATTTTATTTCTAGGAAACAATATTAATTAATCAGAGATCGGAATGGAATCGGTCATATAGCAGGGACAACGGATGATAACATGCACCCTGGAGTAGCGGGGGAGCAACGGATACACAACTGGCAGAATTTTGAATGGTATTGCGCTATTTTATTAATGTTATTTAATTATTATGATTTTAATTAGTTATTTAAACTACAATTAATATGACATTTGATGAATTCAAACATAAAGGTGTTCTTTATACGCGTACTTTGGTCAGGGAAATATTAAAATTACCACAGCAACGATAAGAAAGTTCTAATGATATACAATATCTATTTATTCGTTTTACTTACGTGTCATTTTAGGTTATGACGTTTCGTTGTGTAATAATTAGTTAATTGGTATAATCTATTTTCATAATGTTATTTTAATGTAAAATTGTTCTGGCAGGGCGAAAATCTATATCTTTGGGAGTAGATATTAAGTTTTGATAAAATAATTGCCTGGTTGTGAGAGACCACTGGTCTAATGGGGATATTTTTGTATTGGGATTGAAATTATTTTGTTAATGAGCCATATTGGTGCATCTGCATGTTGCAATTCTTCTTTATTTTCCATTCCACTGAGTAATTCCAGCAGCACACATACCCAAATACACTATGAGTTACTTCAGCTGTTTTAGTTTTTCTCTGAAAACAAATGCTGTGATAGGTAAACATATCCTTATATGCAGCATTAGCTGCCTCAGTTGGAAAATTCCAGTAATATTAACCATTTTTGACCATTAAATTCTACATTATGCTGAGATTTAAAATATTCAAAGATAATTAAATTGCTTTCAGGTTATTTCATTTGCTTGAGGATGGGGAAGACAACGCAGAAGATAATGGATTGCGCATGTGCAGAGGATGGGGAAAACAACGCAGAAGATACTGGAGTTCGCATGTCCTGAGGATGGATCCCACACCTCGATATATGCGTATCACAAGACAATGTTGTTATCTTTATGAACTAATTTGGAATGGTATGTACAGGTTTAAATTGGATTAATTGGTTTAATTCGTTACATAAGAATATAGACAATTTATGTTTACTACTCCATGATACATTCTCATCTGTCTTACCTTTCCTGTATTTGGGGCTTTATTACAAAGAAGAAAGCTAATAAGATTCAGGTGATCCAAAATCGGGCTGTTAGAAATATTTTCCGTCTACCGTGGTACACTCATGTAAGGGCCCTATATTCTCAGACGAAAATAATTCCATTTCAAATCCATCCAAAATTAGAGATCACTAAAACTATAATACAAATAATAAAGTCATCAACGCGCTCTAATACTCGACCAATATTCAATACGGACGTACACCAACATGATACGCGCTCACAGAATAAGAAGCATTGCGTTCAAATAGATTCGGTGTAAAATCCTTACAATTTATAGCCTCTACAGAATTTAATAAACTCCCTAATGATTTAATAATGATGTCGAACCAAAAACTTCAATCTGATCAACTTAAAAGTAATTTTTACATTACATTTTTACATTTTTACATTACACATAAGCTACTTTTAGTAGTTTTCATTCATATATGAAAATTCCATTATTAATTTCAGGTAAGGTTTTTAAATTTACAGTTTATAGACAATAATTAAGCACATTCCCAAACGTGCCACCTATATATCTGAATTTTGTGTTGCTCGGGCTTTCACAGTAGTAGGTTCGTCCGCCTGAAATATGCTTCCTGCACGCCTCAGATGCATTGACAATCCGACAGACTTTAAATATCACCTAAAAACCCACCTTTTCAAATTATCGCATAAAATGTTAACAACGGTTGTCTGTATATCAATAAACAATATTATATCACATTTGCACAAAACATTCATATGTTTAGAGAAACAAAATTCTTGATTTTGTTGTCCATGAAATTCACATCAGAGCCAATAAAGTAAGTTTCTACGATCGTGATTTCGCTGTTGTCACATGCACCTTTCATGACTAAAAACAATGTCAAAGCGCCCTTGAGGTGAGCTATTCACGAAAACGGCGATTATACAAATTAAACAAACAAACAAACCATCACGCCGTTTCCCCACAGGGGTAGGCAGAGAGAATGGACCATAACACTACTCTATCCTGGCAAACCTCTCTAGCTTCCTCCACATTCATACAACGAGTCATACACGCATGTCGATTCCTCCGACTTCTAACATGACCAACCTTTAAAATCTGATTAGTTTAATTAATTTGACAAATTAATCAAATTAATCAGATTAAAAGGTTTTATTAGTTTTATCGTTTTTGTAAAGAATTTTGACAGGTGTAGAAATAAATTTTTCATTTGTTCCAATGACAATTTGAATAATTTCTTCAATATTATTTTTAAGTTCTTGCTGGTTAAGTGCCTTACTACAGATAATTTAAAAAATGGTGGATACGTGTAACATAAATTAAATAAACACAAATGTCCGGATCGTCCAAGTCAACATGTGCAACATCGAAAAAAACATTATGTGTTATTACATTATGTGCTAAATTAAAAAACAGTGGATACGTGGAACATATTATAAATTAAATAGACAATATGTGCACCGTCTAAAAAGAACATTTTGTGTAAAATTATTTTTATTTTGTTATTTTATTTTATATCATTGTATTTTATATTATTTGTTTTAGATTTATTTTGTGGGTGTTGGACGATCGAAGTGTGCGCGGGAGATGCCTATTGGTGGCGATGAGGTTCGCAACCCATCACACCGCGCCTCCCGCGGGGCGAAAAGAGAAGGATGGAGTGCCGCATCAGTAAAAGTGTGACAGTCCATTCTCTCTGCTTACACTTTCGGGGAGACGGCGTGATGGTTAGTTAGTTAGTTAGTTAATTTGACAAATTAGCCTAATTATTATTATTATTATTATTATTATTATGCATATAGCATGAACTGCCTTTTATATGAAGAATATCTTCAGCAAAGAAGTGAAAAACAGTTGTAATTCATTCATTGTATGGAAATTTAAATTTTGCCTTATGCGCCTCTTCGGTGTCCGCCTTATGGCAATTCAATTTTTTTTTTTTAAATTCCAGGGCCCAAAATTGATGAATCAAGGATCGGACCAAAGTTGCCGATGCAGCGTGTAAAATAACTAATGTTTAAATGGAATGGGATCGGTCATAAAGCAAGGACAACGGGTGATAAGATCTTCTGGCCTGGAGTGGCGAAAGAGAAACAGCTACACAAATTCTGGCAGATCACAAGCAAGATGGTCTGATGACATTAAACGAGTGGCAGGAGGTCAATGGCGCAGAGCGGCGAGGGATACAGTTGTGGAAGTCGGGAAGGGAGGCTTTTGTAGTATTATCATCTATATTACTATTCCACGCCAGCGGACTCGCAGTGCCGAAATCACGATCGTAGAAACTTACTTTATTGGCTCTGATGTGAATTTCATGGACAACAAAATCAAGAGTTTTGTTTCTTTAATATAATGAATGTTTTCTGCAAATGTGATATAATATTGTTTATTTGATTATTAAATTTCATATAAAATATTCAAAAAATAGTTTTTCAATTACATTAGTAATATGTATTCAAGTTTATAATTCACAGCGAGTTTGCTTGGATTGAAACTTTGTTTTAAAGATATAGACACACATTTTTGCATCCATACACATGGCATTTAATCCAATAAATAAACGAATTGTTATTGAACTTTAATTGTATTTGTTTAATATATATTGGGTTTATTTATGCACTCGAATTTAGCAATAGCGAAGCGTTGCCGGGTCAGCTAGTATTAAATAATAAAACACTTTATATTTAACCAAGGTGTGGTTATTATAATTGATGCCAACAAGTTTCCCTTGGACTCAAGCTTTCTACTACCCTGATGAAATTGGTTCCAAACGAAACTTAGTCAGCATCAATAATAATAACCATATCGTGGTTAAAAACAAAGTGTTTTATTATTGTATATCTACCATATAAGTTTAAAATGTCTTACCACAAAGTGAGTGCTTCATATGAAGATTTTATTTATTTATGTTATATTCAAATTCAAACAACTAATTTGTAACACCTAATGATGCCAACATCGGTTAACGAAAGGTCTGTCGCGATACTCAAAATGTCTTCTTCTTCTTCTTTTTCCTTATTGTGGACCTATGTGGTCTGTTCTTTTAGTTTAGTGTTGCTCCTCCTGTGATGTAGATTTCCACCTGTCCTTCCATATTTTAGGAGGTTTTCCACGAGGACGAGTCCCATGGGGCTGATTATGCAATGCAATATAGGGGAGTCTGGTGGGGTCCATTCTTTGAACATGACCGTACCAGTCCTTTTTTCGCTGTCTGCTCCATCTTATAATATCCTCAACCTCACATGTCTCTCTTATTTTGGTGTTCCTCACGCAATCTCTCAGTGTCTTACCTGCTATCGTCCTCAGTGTCTTCATTTCGGAAGTCCTCAAAACTTGTTTGGTCCTTAATGTGTCTGGCCTTACGCATCCTTTATAGATTCTCATCTTACTCTTAATAGCCATGTCAAAATGTGAATAATAAAAATTGTGATATCATAACAGTAATATAAACATTAAAAAATTTATTGAACGCTAAGGCATAGTATAAGCTTAGGAAATCGAAAAACTTTGTTAAATCCACAATTTAAAAAAATATATTAAAAAACACGACATGTTTCGGAGGATATAATAAAAAATATAATAAAAACTGTAATAAAGCGGAAGCGGATGTGTGAAAGCAATTCTGGGAGAAGACGGAAGAATGCTGACAGATGATAAGAGTGTACAAGAAAGATGGATGAACTATTTTAAAGAAATGTATGGCAGTAACGTAGCAGCTGATATGGATGCCAGAGAAAATGTAAGTGCTGTGAACACAAATGAAGTAAGTAGTACAGAAGAGATAAGCATGAATGAGATGAAGAATGCATTGAAAATGATGAAAGGTGGAAAAGCAGTTGGATATGATTGCGTTGCAATAGAGTTTGTCAAGAGTGGTGGCCAGGTGGTTCTTGCATGGCTTTGCGGACTCCTTAACCAATGTTTGGAGGAGGGGTATACTCCGCTGGACTGGAGAAGAGCAGTTATCATGCCTCTTTACAAGGGTAAGGGAGCCCGTGTAGACTGTGGGAGCCACAGGGCCATCAGTCTGCTGAGCTCCGTTGGTAAACTATACGGCAGGATACTGATAGAAAGAGTGAGGAAAGTGACATCTGGAAAGATTTGGGATGTACAAGGAGCCTTTATGAGTGGACGTGGATGCATGGACCAGATTTTCGCACTCCGCAGTCTAACAGAGAAGGTATTGGCCAAGGACCGAAAACTTTTCTGTGCGTTTGTGGATCTGCAGAAAGCGTATGACCGAGTTGATAGGAAAAAACTTTGGAAGGTCTTGGCCGAGTATGGAGTGGGCACAAAACTGATACGCGCGGTCGCATCCCTCTATGAGGGAAGCACCGCTTGTGTCAGGGTTAATGGGGCTGTCACATCTTGGTTTGACATCACCAAAGGTGTCAAACAGGGTTGTGTGATGTCCCCGTGGTTGTTCAATCTATACTTGGACAAGTGTATGAAAGAACTTGAAGGCATAGACGCTGGTGCTAAGATGAATTGTTTGTCAGTCAGCTGTTTGTTATATGCAGACGATGCTGTGTTAATCGCTGACAGTAAAGACAATTTGCAAGTCTTAGTGGCAAGGATGTATGAGGCATGCAAAAAGAGTGACTTGGTGATGAATGTGTCTAAATCTAAAGTGATGGTTTTCGAGAAAGAAGAATGTATGACGATTTGTGATATAAGTGCGATGGGCGAGAAATTGGAGCAAGTTACTGAATTTACGTATCTGGGAAGCATGTTTACAAGAGACGGAAAAATGGAGAAAGACATCGAAAGGAGGGTTGGTGCTGGGAATAAAATAAATGGCGCACTCAAAGTCATTACTGCAAATAGAAATATATCCACAGAAGCAAAGATGGCAGTACACAATGGAGTTCTAGTGCCAACCCTCATGTATGGAAGTGAAGCTTGGAGCTGGCAAAAGAAGGATGAAAGCAGGATAAACGCCGTAGAAATGAGATCACTAAGAAGAATGTGCGGGAAAACATTGTATGATAGAATACCGAACGATGAAATAAGAAAGAAATGTAAGACAGATGACTGCATCATGAATAAAATTAAGAAAGGATCCCTGAGATGGTTCGGACATATGGAACGAATGGATGAGAGTAGAATGGTTAAAAAGTTGTACACAAGCAGTGTGAGTGGGAAAGAAGCCGAGGACGTCCGAGGAAAACATGGCATGACCAAATTAACCAATTACTAAAGGCGGCCAAATTCGAAGTCGGAATAATCGACGTGCGTGCATGGTGCGATGTATGAATGTGGAGGAAGCCCGAGAGGTGTGCCAGGACAGGCCAGTGTGGCGATCCATCCTCTCTGCCTACCCCTCCGGGGAAATGGCGTGATGGTTAGTTAGTTAGTTAGTTAACTGTAATAAAGAAAGACTTTCTTTGTTTAGTTTTTATTATATTTTTACACCTGAAGATGGAGGAGGTATCCTACGAAATATAAGTTTAAACTTTTACAGTTAAAAATATAAAGGGTTTTATTATTTTATATCCAGAAATTAAAAAAGTATAACTACAAGGATTAATTGTATCTCAATAGAGACGAAGATGCAAGTTGTTTTCTGGGAACAGAAGGTGGTGGCCGAGGCGCTTACAGGACTTATGACCTGTCATTGGTTGGGTTGAGCGATCGCTTCACGTTTAACAACATTCCCCATTCCGCCGTTATGACCACCACGTCTGACAAACTTTTTGGAACTTGTATATATGGTAGGTTTCTACACCTATTTTCACATTTTTATGTTCACTCTACACTAGCGTCATCTATATTAAGATTAGAAAGCATTAAGCAGAAAACCTTTATTAAATGTACTGTGAAAGTCTATGCAAATCATGCAGTACTAGATTTCGCCTGGAGATGTCATTTATACAACAACATTTTGAATGTATACAAATTCTTGTAGACAAATACTGGATTTCACCCATTGCGGATAAATTATTTTTATTTTACAAGGATTAATTGTATCTCAATAGAGACGAAGATGCAAGTTGTTTTCTGGGAACAGAAGGTGGTGGCCGAGGCGCTTACAGGACTTATGACCTGTCATTGGTCTGACAAACTTTTTGGGAATGTTGTTAAACGTGAAGCGATCGCTCAACCCAACCAATGACAGGTCATAAGTCCTGTAAGCGCCTCGGCCACCACCTTCTGTTCCCAGAAAACAACTTGCATCTTCGTCTCTATTGAGATACAATTAATCCTTGTAAAATAAAAATAATTTATCCGCAATGGGTGAAATCCAGTATTTGTCTACAAGAATTTGTATACATTCAAAATGTTGTTGTATAACTACAAAGTTAGTTCTTCATATAAAATATTTAAAAAGTTATCAATAAAAGAGTTCTCACACAAATAAGTAAGTCCATTACCAGTTAATAGAATATAGTACAACTATTAATAGTATGGAATGGTTGTACGGAATGCCTGCTGCTTCTTAGTTCCCGAATAAATTCATTTATGTTAATTTTCTCCCGGCTACCTTAAGACATTGAGCAATTTCTGTCCAATTGTCGTGAAGAATACCTCCGGCGTACGTCGGTAGAGGTCGCCCTTGGCTCTTTGGTTTTCTCGATCCATTGAACCTAACGGGCTAATGAAACACACCCGGCAGCGAGGGTGGGTGCCATTTTGTGATTTAATTAGTTGGCGGAGGATCGCGGAGGTCTGACATAGGACGACTCGAAAATAGAGTAGGCCGGGTAGGGGACGTGGAAAGTCTTGTAAATCGTGATTAAAAATTGCAAAAACCCGATTCGGAACCATTCATTTGCAATAATTATTTACTATATAAGTCCCTTTGCATATTCAAACCGATAAAAATAATAAATTCTACGTATTTATTGTTTCTTGAACAATGATGTTAAACTCTATATTAAATAATAAATACGAATGAAAACGTCAGATTTCTGGAAGTTTTATTATATTTAATGTGCACACATGATGGCGATTTTATTTTATATATAATACTTAGAATCATTAGTCACCTTGAAATATGTAAAATCATTTGTAAACAATTTGTAAGAATACGTTTTTCTTAAAAAACACTTTATTTCGTCCTACCTCAAATAACTTATTTTTGATTTATATAAAATGGTTTTGTATCCCCTAACTATGCATATTGCATAAAATTTCTCAACGAGTTCCTTACTAACGACTTCCTCAACATTCATACATCGTGTCATGCACGCGCGTCGATTTCTCTGACTCCTCACATGACCGACATTCAATATTTGATTTATTTGATCGTGCCACGTTTTCCTCGGTCTTCTTCTATTTCTGGTTCCATTTACATCGTTAACCTATATATTTTTTACCATTCTTTCTTCATTCATTCTTTCCATATGTCCAAACCATCTTAATGATCCTTGTTTTAACTAACTAACCAACTAACGATGGAGATCCTTGATCCTTGATCCTTGTTTTAACTAACTAACTAACTAACTATAAAGAGAAGGACGGAGTGCCGCATCAGTAAAAGTGTGACATTCCATTCTTTCTGCCTACCCTTTCGAAGAGACGGCGTGATGGTTAGTCCTTGCTTTATTTTACTCAAATTAAAAAAAAAATGTTAAGTAAAAGTTAAGAGCTTTGATTCACTAAACTAAAGCAGAATTTTCGAAATTTTAAGCAAATACTGACGTTAGCAAGCAACAAATAGGATAAAACTAATTTTTGTTGTGAAACGCTTTTGCGTACCTAACCCTAATGACTAATTTACGTAATTACACCAGATGATACAATACAACTTCAATTAGCATACAACTGAGATTTTAGCTTAGTAGGCACCCCTCAGTAGCCACAGAAGCGGAATATTTTTTTTGATATTGTCCTTCTTCAGAATCTACAATGTAAAAAATAACGTTTACCTGAGAGAACAACACTATTGTTAATGAAAAAAATCTGCTTTTCATGATAAGATGTATACAATATATGTGTGTGGGTATAATGTAATACATTTCATCGTCAGCCTGTCTCCATCCACTGCTAGGCGTAAGCCTCTCCACCCCCACGCCATCTATTTCGGTATCTTGCCAATTTTCTTCAGACCCTTCAAGCCGTTCGCACAATATGGACGACCTTCGTGGCAGAGTGGTAAGAGTTTTGACTTCCATGCCGAAGGTCCTGGGTTCGATTCCCGGCGATAGCAGTGTGATTGTCACACTGTCTTTGGTCTGGTGTAGAATTCACGTGACAATAAAATGGAGATAGATTGGCTACCTATCACATATCACGAGAATCAATATAATAGCTAAAAAATGAAAAATAAATTATACAATAAATAATTGGGTCCAAACGACCGGTTGTATACATAAAAAAAAAAATCATCGCTTTACCTGGTGGTCTATCTCCCGACACTTCTCCGACCCTGCCTTGGCCTGCATTCAGTAATCTTCTGGCTCCATCTTCCATCATCCCGTAGGCATACATATCGGTGACCCTGGTGCGTCTTCTAATCTTCACGTTGGTTATACGTAACGTGACTGTTTTTTTCCCCTAAACGGGAACAGCGAAAACAAAGGTTAAGAAATTCATAATAATAATAAATTTGGATAACTTTAAAGATACAAAAAAAAAATTTTTTGTTAAAATTTAATAGTTTATTATAATATTAATTATTAATCAAAGTTGGCACCTCGATAAAAAAAGTGCGTGGGTGGCCCGGGTGATTTTGGCTCTTGATGTTATCTGAAATCAAAAATTCTTGAAAATTCTTAATCTAAAGACATGTCATTCTCGTCGGAACTACTGAGATATTTTTTCACCCCTAACTTTTTATTTTACAACCCCTTCTTTGCTGACTTTTTTTTCAAAGTCCGCCATTTTGTTATTTATCCATGAAATTTAACTTCTGTAGTTCCGACCAGAATGACATGTCTTTAGATTAAGAATTTTTAAGAACTTTTGATTTCAGATAACATAAAGAACCAAAATCACCCGGGCCACCCACGTGCTTTTTTTTCGAGGTGCCAACTTCGATTAATAATAATAAACTATTAAATTTTTTCAAAAAAATTTTTTTTGTATCTTTAATATGTAAATAAAATCATCCGAAATTTCCAAAACGATTCATTTTTATTTTCCTACAAAAAACGCCATCCAAAAATACATGAAAATCGGCTTAAGTTACCAGACTACTACCTTAATAAGATTAGAAACAAACGAACTTTTACATTTTGATTTATATAGATAGATAAAAACACTGATTTGAATGCAACGTTGTGTCGACATTTCAAGCATTCGGTAAATCGCTTTCGGAGATTTACGATTTTGAAAACGAACATTTAGATTTTTTCTTATATAGATATAAGGCGCTTGTACAAGTATAACTTCAATGTAGGTAAGGTATATTATTGAATATTCTTGCTTTAAGTTGCCGCGCGGTAAAGTTCTGGCATGATAATCACACAGTTCTGTAGGGTACCTCTCAGGGGGACGTCTTCGGGCACAGACGCGAGATTGCCCCAATTTGTTTCGTATTACGCTCGTACCGCCCCCCGGGTCCCTTATGCATCGCCCCTGTACTCTGCGCCCCCGCCGCGCGTCATTTCAGGCATTTTGTCACATTTATGGCATAAGTTTTCCCCTCAGATAGGCGCTAAAGACTTCTTTTTTCGCTGTAATCGTGTTTTTAGTAGGTAAAATGTGTAATATGTTTTATATGCGTAATTCTTTATGTTTTCTGTAGAGAATATTTTATTTTAAACTTGTTTAATTTTTAGACAATTTTATTTTCGAATCTGACGAAAATAATACCGTATTATTAGTCCATTTAATTTTGTTCATAACATTTGATAATGCTATAGCAAGGCAAAACACGATATTCCCATAAACTACTCATACAATAAAGCTAAAACATTTATTTATTATTTTTTTCTTCCATATTGAATAATAACTAAGTATGAAATCGTATGTTTTCTGGAGATTTTTAAAATACTTTTATGGTAATGACATATTTAGCCTTCCTAAGCAATTACCAAATGTATTTTGATAATGCTATAGCAAGGCGAAATATGACAATCCCATAAACTACTCGTACAATAAGGATTCTAGAAAACAGATTTTTTTATTTGTATTATTTATTTAGGTAAAATACTTTTTTTTAAATATATTAATACTTTAGTTTGTTAATCATCATACAAGTAATTTTACCAACACTTCATTACAATTTTTAAAGATATATTTCGGATAGTTATAATCCTTCTTCACCAAAAAGGGTGATAATCACTAGAAATCTCTCTGTGCAGAGTATAACTTTGCGTTGTGAAATTACAATACGTTTAATTTATTAAAATACAGCCGAACTCGGTAACGATCACGAAATAAACAATATCTCAGATGTAACGAGGAAACAGCTGCTTCAGGTCTTCGTGAGATGGATATTTTTTTAAGCATTTAAAAATACATATTCTCTGATTAAGCGAGTAATGCTATAACAAATTTAGACGGTCCCATCTTCCTCGTAATAACCAAGTTCTACTGTGCAGTGAAACCTGAATAGGGACCAGGCATACGATGGTAAATTAACCAAGTTTTCCAATTATCCAGTTTTTCAAATATCCAGGTCCAGATTGTGTTTTGATTTTTTAACCAGGGTTTGTAACCATATAGACAGAAGAGCAAACAATCAATTCATAGATTGATGCATAAATAATCGATAAAAATTTAATATTTTTTTAAAAGTAAATTATAATTGTACATACGTGCATACCTACACAAACAATAATTTTAATTATTGTGGCTTGAAAAAATCAGTTATATGGGCCTGTTTCACACGCTTAAATGTTGCACAACTCTTCGTGAGATATATCGGCGTCAAATTCTTGGATTAGTTTTAGTTTCGAGCTCAAATCAAGGCCGCAATATTTACGTTTGTGAAACATTGCGATCTAAAATGGACCATCATCGATGAGTACAGAACAAATACTGAGGAGTTGTCAGTTTACAGAGATCGAGAAGGCAGTGCTCTCCAATTATAAGGGTCGAGAAGGCAGTGCATTCCAATTACAGAGATACTCTCCGACCACATACAGAGGTCGAGAAAGCAGTGCTATCCAATTGCAGAGGTTCTCTCCGACCAATTAAATAGGTCGTGAAGGCAGTGCTCTCCAATTACAGAGGCTTGGGGCCAGAATGTCGAGTTTTTTTTCATTCAATTAAAGAGGTTTTAGTGCTCTAAGGGGGTGGGACCGGAAATTTTCTGCCAATTATAGAGTTTTGCCAATTAACCAGGTTCCAATTATTCAGATTCTACTGTATATACAAATTAAGTTAATCAATTATTAATTAATACATCGTCGTGTTTTAAAAAGCTAATTTTAAATACAATATCTCAAACCTTCAAGTTGATAATTGCTTCAAGTATTTACGATCGTATATTAAGGTAAAGGAAAATATTGGATTGATATTGTATTATTATAAAATAGCATAGTTTCATGCACAATACATATTTCTGTGTACTTATTTACTTAAGAAAGCTCCACTGGCAATAGTACCTAACGAACTAAGATGTTCGATATTCGGGATACAGGTTGTATTACGACGAAAATATTTTACTTCAATATGTTTTTGTAATAATTGAGTGTAGATTTTCTAAAAGTTTTATTGTGTGTGTCGTATTGAGTAACATATTTCGTCTTGCTAGGGCACTACGAAATAAACTTAAATGTGAAAATTCCTCAACAAAGTGACATTAAATATGTCACTTCTATCAAATACTCGTATATCAAAACTTCTAAAATATATATGTTTTTCTTCAATATTTTGGACTTGATCTGGAGTTTTACATCATTTTCCATGTAACGATATTGAAAAAAAAATCGTGTTTACTAATATGTAATTATATATTTGATAATGCTTTTGTAATGTGAAACACGTCATTTCCATAAAATATGATAAAATAAAAAAACACGTTTTTTTGAAAACTTTCTGAAAACACACGTTTTTAGTCGTAATACTTATGGCAATTTTATTTTATAAATAAAACTTGGAATCATTGGTCACATTGAAATATGCAAAATCATTTGTAAACAATTTGTAAGAATATGTTTTTCTTAGAAACACATTATTTCGTCCTACCTCAAATAACTTTTTTTTAAATTTATAAAATATCATTTAGTATCCCCTTACTATGTAATCATTGTCATAAAATTTCTTAACGAGTTCCAAGAAACACTTTCCAATATTTCTGGACCTACCCAAATAATTATTTGTTAAAAATGTATAAAGTCACATCAATTTTCGTCAATTACCATATTCTGCCCCATTTACTAGTGTATATAAACAGCAATGAGCTATAATTTCACATTTGATAATGCCTTAGAAGGGCGACACATGTTATTCCCATAAAATATAATGAAACTTCTAGAAAACTGACGTTTTCATTCGTATTAATTATTCCACAATGACGTTTTTATCGATTTAAACACTGTTTTTCCACTATTTAGTTAATTTTCACGACATATTTCAAACACTTCATCATGATAAGAACAATACAATTTAGTTTATATCTTTCTCCCTGTTGTGAAGCTGTAAAACCTTCGAAACATGTCGAGAAAAGTAAACTCAAAAGTGGAATAAACAGTGCTAAAGTTAATAAATACGAATAAAAACATGTTTCACAATTAATGATGCCTTAGAAGGGCGAAACATGTTCCAAAAAAAATATAATAAATCTTCTGGAAAACGGACGTTTTCATTTGTATTAATTATTTAATATGGAGTTGTACATCATTGTTCAAGAAATAATAAATAGTTCTAAAGTTTTTTTTTGTGAATGTATACTTATACTTGTATACGAATACTGGATTTCACCCACCGTGGATTATTAATTCATGATTTAATTGTATCTCAATAGAGACGAAGATGATAAAAATTAATCTCCATAGATGGCGTTAGTATGTGGATTATATAGAGTAATCTTAAAAAAAGATTAACATATGTAATCAAAATCTTCATAGATGGCACATTGAAACTGACATGTGAAATTAGGCATAGATTTGTAACATATATACAACTTCCAAAAAATTGGCTTACGTGGTCATAAAGAAAAAGGTGGAATGGGGAATGTTGTAATTACATAAAGCGTGCGCTTAACCCAACCAATGACAGGTCATAAGTCCTGTAAACACCTTGATCAACCATATTCAGTTTCCAGTTTGCATCTTCGTCTCTATTGAGATACAATTAAATCATGAGTTCTAAAGTTTATAAAAAAAACAATTATTGCTGTAGAAAACTTGAATGATAATAATAAAATAGTCACTAAGTGCCAAAAATATTTAACGAATCAGCATATTTAGATTTTTTTGTACTTTTTTGATACTGCATAATTTACCTCAACCATTCACTTAAACATTATTATATTGTATACAAGTTTATATATAATATCCACGTTTCATACTACTAAGATAAGAAAACATCACGTTTTCTGTGTTTTTTCTTCAATATTCCAATTGAACGCTCTTGCGTATTCATCGTTTTTTCCCCGAGCTTAACTCGGTACACATCTCTCACCCAAATGTTGGGACAGACAAAAATATACAAAGTCAAATATTTAGGGAGCGAATGCTTGCCTTTATTCTTACAGACTTTTAAAATATTAACTCATTCCGCCTTCATCTCTCATTCGTACATATAATACAACGGTTTTTCGTTCTTCAATATCCCCTACATTATTATTATTATGATTATTATTATTTTGGACATTAAAAGTAAATACAAAGAACCAGTCATTTGAAATGTGGCTTCACCGAAGTATGTTCAGGATCCCATGGACAGACAGAGTGACGAACACAGAAGTCCTGAATCGTGCAGAAGTAAATAGAGAGCTGCTGATATTGATCAAAGTCCGCAAGATTTCATATCTGCGTCACGTTCTACGAGGAGAAAAATATCGTCTGCTGCATCTAATTTTGAAGGGGGCAGGGAGAAGGCAGATCTCATGGCTGCGCAATGTGAGGAACGGACGGGAATCGGAACTATGGAGGAGCTATTCCGGACAGCGCAGGATAGGGAAGAGTTTACCAGAGTGATCGCCAACGTCGGGGGGACCTGACAGGGCACTTTAAGAAGAAAATTATTATTTTGTCGAATCGCTCTTTACATTATTACAGCGCAGGCAAAATTTGATGTGTAGGGTAAAGTTATCTATTCTCGTGACATGTGATAGGCAGCTACTATAATACTCGTATATCACCAGTTTATTGTCCTGTGAATTTTCCAAGAAAGTGTGACAATCACGCTGCCATTGCCAATAATCGAACCCGGTACTTTCGGGGAAGAATTTAGAGCACTTACCACTCGGCCACAAAGGTCATCAAACAATCAATCGTGAAATTTCAAATTAAAGATAATTATTTTTCTTTATTTGCCTTCACATTATGTTGTGGATTCATATTCGAATAAATATAACTATACCTCATTTTTCTTAACAGTTTATTACACTTTTGAAATGTAAGAAGTAATAAAGTTATGATTTATTTTTTGAATCATAATTAAATAAAACAACGTTTTATATTAACTACTTCCACTTTTGTCTTTATTTCGACAGCAACCAAGAGACTGGTACAGTTCTAATGTGTCTCACCTTCCAAGGACAGGTACCAGTCTGTCGACGTCAGCTAGCCTGGCGAAACCGGTCGCCAGTTCGGGGGTGGTTCATCTTAGAACTTCCATCAAGAGATTTCAGTAAAATCATTAGATTAGTTTTTATCTGAATTTCAAAGAGACTATGATACCCTTAAAGGATTGCCAACTATATTCGAATAGACATTGACGAACAGAAGTTATTTTGCAATAAAGTAAAATACTTGAGAAATAAGCAGTTAGTAATTTTAGCAATGAGTAAGCACTTCAATTATGTAAAATAGCGCAAGAGTCGGCTTTTAACGAACAAAATCGTAATATATTTTCGGGCTAAATTATAACGGACAACATAATCCTACTTGCCGGAGAAAATAACAGTTAAGAGATGTTTAATGTTGTAACGGTGGTGTGTAAATCAGTGTTTTCTTAACTGTGGGGAGCTACCCCCACCCTGTTAAGGTGCGAGGCCTCAAATAATAGCTATATAACTGGGAGGGTTAATAAATAATACATTTTCATAAAAAAAGAATATATTTTTATATTTTGATAGACGACCTCGTGTATTTAGGTAGTGTGTTTACGGGAGATGGGCGAGTGGAGAGGGATATTGAAAGAAGGGTTTGGGCAGGCAACAAAGTGAATGGTGCACTTAAAGTGCATCGCAAACAAAAACCTATCCAAAAAAGCTAGAATAGCAGTGCACAATGGTGTTCTTCTACCGACCCACATGTATGGAAGCGAAGCATGGAACTGACAAAAGACGGATGAAAGTAGAATAAATGCAGTAGAAATGAGATCTCTTAGACGAATGTGTGGATACTTAGTATATGATAGAGTGTCGAATGAAAATATAAGAAGTGAATGCGGTGCGAATGATGGCGTTATGAACAAAATATTGAAAGGATCAGTACGATGGTTTGGACATATGGAAAGAATGAATGAAGAAAGAATGGTAAAAAAAATATGTTAACGATGTAAATGGAACCAGAAATAGAGGAAGACCGAGGAAAACCTGGCACGATCAAATAAATCAAATATTGAATGTCGGCCATGTGAGGAGTCAGAGAAACCGACGCGCGTGCATGACATGATGTATAAATGTTGAGGAAGCGAGAGAAATATGTCAGTAAAGAAAAGTGTGGCAATCAATTCTTTCTGTCTACCCCTTCGGGGAGACGGTGTGATGGTTAGTTAATTAGTTAGTTAAAAAGAATATAACAATACGTGTAATTTCATCTACTACATATTCGCCTTGTTGTGTTGTGGATTCATATTTGATTCATTTGGATCCAAATTTTAATACTTATAATACATCGAAAATGTTGGGTCACAATTAAAAAAAAAACATAATTGTAAATGTGAATATGTTTTTTTGTAAATGTGATCCTTTGATCATTTTGTAAATAATTATTTTCCGGTCTACATTCATAATATCAATATTCTGTCGTACATCGTTTTACCACATAAATTAAGGATAGAAAAAATATAATAAGCAATACTCGTAAAGGATAGAATCAATTATTATAAATTGAGCTAATTGTTAAAAAATTAAATTAAAATTAAAAAGTACTTAAATACTTTGTCTACATTTAACCTCCCAAGCTCTCATTCCCAATCAAATTCAAATTAATCATTTATTAATTTCAATATAAATTATGTCTTTTCAAATGTACGTTTTTTTTTTAATTAAAATTTTTTATTTTATTTTTTATTATCATCATCTAGCATTATTATGATTTAATATTATTTATTAGTATTATTTATCATTCTCCATAGATGGCGTTAGTGGGTCGGTTGTATAGGTTAATTCTTGAAAAAATTCACTAGTGCAACCAAATCTACATAGATGGCTGACTGAAACTGCCACGTGAAGATAAATATGGATTTTGAAGTATACTCGTATATACATCTTCCAAAAATTTGTCATGCATGATCACAAATAACAAAGGTGGAATGGGGAATGTTGTAATTACATAAAGCGTGCGCTTAACCCAACCAATGACAGGTCATAAGTCCTGTAAACACCTTGATCATCCATGTTCAGTTTCCAGTTTACGTCTTCGTCTCTATTGAGATACAATTAAAAAATTTATTTATTAGTTCTTATTGTTAAAAAATATTGCTTAGTACTTAACAAATAGCCCAGGTTAATTTTTAAATTTGAATTATTGTATCGAATTTTAAAAGCGTTTTTTATTAGTATTTCTTTGTTTAGTTTTTATTATATTTTTACACCTGAAGATGGAGGTATCCTCAGAAATATGTCGTGTTTTTTAAATATTTTTAAAATAAATAATGGATTAAACAAAGTGTTTTTCAATTTCCTAAGTATATTACTATGTAATTCCACAGTGTTAATGCCTTAGCGTTCAATAAGTATTTAAACGGATTAAAATATGACAAGATATCTTATTATTCTCAAACAACTAGCACTACACTTTTACGTTATGAAGAGGTGTGCCTTTGCCCTATCTTAAGAGAACTAAAAAGTTTCCACTCTACTATAATACATTAAGTAATTTGTACGGTTCCTTGAGAAAATTGAATGTTCTAGGGGGAACGAAACATCCAACAAAAGAAATCCCAAACCCCAAGATAAACATTTTGATCGCACATAATCCCATGAATAAATGCAAGGGATAAATTACCATAACAAATCAGTGTATTTAATACAACGTATTTACTGCAATCTCTCATTAGTAAAGTGATATTTTGTTTTTTTAGAAAAACATTCCATTATTGAAAATTAACTAACTAACTAACCATCACGCCGCATCCCAGAGGGGGGGACAAATAAGTCGATTGTTCCTACTTCGAAAATTCTGTTTTTGAAGATTTTATTATATATTAGGTCCTTACATATGAAATTGGCGTTTTGCCGTACTGGCAACTTTGATCTCAAATATCTTCTCTTGGGTTAGGAATTCCAAATCCAAATTTATACAGCTATTTACTCAAGTATTTGTGTTTCGAAAATTATAATTCATATGTTTTTTCCTCAATTGTTTTTTTACTCTGCGTCACTCAGTTTACAAAATGGAAAATTTGAAATATCGCGTTATTTACGAGTACGAGTTCCACCGTGGCACCAGTGCTGCAAAAACGGCTCGAAGGATTAATGATGTGTATGGCGACGGTGCCGCAAAAGAAAACACAGTGCGTTTTTGGTTCCAACGTTTTCGTTCTGGAAATTTCGACCTGCAGAACAAGCCCCGTGGACGGCCGGAGACCAAAGTTGATAATGAAGAATTGAAGGCTATTATGGAAGCGGATCCATCGCAAACCACGTCCGAGTTAGCTGCAGGCTGCGGTGTTAGTGATAAAACTGTTTTAATCCACTTGAAGCAAATTGGGAAGGTGAAAAAGCTTGAAAGGTGGGTACCTCACGAATTGAATGAAGCAAATCAACAAACGCGCGTTGACTGCTGCGTTGCATTACTCAACCGGCACAATAATGAAGGGATTTCGAATCGAATCATTACCTGTGATGAAAAGTGGATCCTGTATGATAATCGGAAGCGCTCATCGCAATAGCTGAACCCTGCCGAACCAGCCAAACCACGCCCCAAGCGAAAATTGACTCCAAAAAAGTTACTTGTGAGCGTTTGGTGGACTAGTGCTGGTGTCGTTCACTAAAGTTTTCTTAAATCTGGCCAGACGATTACGGCAGATGTCTTTTGTCAGCAACTGCAAACCATGATGGAAAAGCTAGCTGCTAAACAACCGAGGCTGGTTAATCGCTCTAGGCCACTGCTGCTTCATGATAACGCTAGACCACACACTGCACAACAGACGGCTACCAAATCAGAAGAGCTTCAATTGGAATGTCTAAGACATCCACCGTGCTCTCCGGACCTTGCCCCAACAGATTACTATTTTTTCCGAAATTTGGGTAACTTCTTGCAAGGGAAAAAATTCAACTCCGATGGGGCAGTCCAAACCGACTTCAAAGATTTTATTGATTCCCGTCCGAATGGTATTTTTAGTAAAAGGATCGATGAAATACCTATGAAATGGCAAAAGTGCATAGATAGCAATGGTACATACTTTGATTAAATAAATATATTATATTAAAAAAAAATCAACTTTATGTTCCTCCTATACAAAACGCCAATTTCATATGTAAGGACCTAATATAAAGTGTCTCAAAAGAAAGTTAATATTTAGTGAATCGACTTAAAAAGTTAAAAATTAAGCCATTTATCTAAAAAATGTTTAATAATTATCAGAGTACACAGTTTGGGAATTTACGAGTATTTCTTAAAAATAATATCGTCCAAATGTTAACCCTCGAGTTCGCGGCACTCATTAGTCGATGAGTAAAATTTCTTATGACAGCCAGGCAGGTAGACTCCGGGATGACTGCTATTTCAGGACGAATATTTTCTTTCAAATGCGCTAGAGAAGTTGGTTAATTTGCATAAACTTTAAATTTGAAATAACCCTACAGGAAAAAGTCCATGGGGGTTAAATCAGAACTGCGTGGAGGCCAATTTGTGTCACCTCTCCTGGAGATGAATTTGCCATTGAAATTTTCACGAGATATTGGTCATGTGTGACGTTACTCCGTCCTGCTGGAATCATATTATTTGATTATACCATTGCCAGGAAATTTTTGCAATTCAGTCACTAAAAAGTCATCTAACATCTCCACATAACGCTCTGAATTCAAACATTTCATGTAAGACACCTTGTATTAAGCATCAATGAAATAGGTTGAGGATGAGGTTTCTTTTAAACATAATCCCTTACTTAGAGAGAAGCAAGCTAGAATTTAATGGAAAATGATTGTGGGTTCAAACCCACATTGGAAAATGGGACTTAATAATAAAATTAATTTGACATAAAAAAAAATAATGGACAGGAAATATTTTATGAGGTTCTATAAGTTTCAACACCTTCGATAGACTCGTCATATTGTATAATATTGATGAAAAGCTCCCCCTTTAAGACGTTTTATTACATTATATGAGTATGAAACCTATCCAAAAAAGCTAAAATGGCAGTGCACAATAGTGTTCTTCTACCGACCCTTATGTATGGAAGCGAAGCATGAAACTGGCAAAAGAAGGATGATAGTAGAATAAATGCAGTAGAAATGAGATCTCTTAGACGAATGTGTAGATCCTCTGTGAATGATAGAGTGTCGAATGAAAATATAATAAGTGAATGCGGTGCGAATGATGGTGTCATGAACAAAATAATGAAAGGATCATTAAGATGGTTTGGACATATGGAAAGAATGAATGAAGAAAGAATGGTAAAAAAATTATATGTTAATGATGTAAATGGAACCAGAAATAGAGGAAGACCGAGGAAAACGTTACACAATCAAATAAATCAAATATTGAATGTCGGCCATGTGAGGAGTCAGAGAAATCGACGCGCGTGCATGACACGATGTATGAATGTTGAGGAATCGAGAGAAATATGTCAGGAAAGAAAAGTGTGGAAGTCCATTATTTCTGCCTACCCCTTCGAGGAGACGGCGTGATGGTTAGTTAGTTAGTTAGTTATGAATTGTTTTTTGAACAATTATATAAAATTCCATATTAAATAATTATTCTGAATGAAATACCTATTTTATGGAAGTTTTTTTATAATTTATGGGATTTAATATAAGTCATACATTTTGCTCCATTTACATCGTTAACGTATACTTTTTTTACGTTAACGATGTAAATGGACTACGGAGTCGAGGTAAACCAAAGAAAACATGGCATGACCAAATTAATCAAATTTTAAAGGTTGGTCATGTCAGAAGCCGGAAGAATCGACGTGCGTCTATGACTCGCTGTATGAATGTGGAGTAAGCTAGAGAGGTATGTCAGGATAGAGTAGTGTGGCGGTCCATTCTCTCTGCCTACCCTGTGGAGAAACGGTGTGATGGTTTGGTGTTGTTGTTGTTGTTTATATTTTGCCTTTCTTAGGCATTATCAAATTCAACATTTGAAATTGCATTAAAAAGGCAAAACATGTCTTCCCAAAAATACAATTAAACTCCCAGATAACAGAAATTTTCGTAAATATTAATTAAATTTAAAAAAATAATAAATATGATTCATTTCCTTAGAAATATGTATGTCAACAAGAATATACTCAACAGTAAAAAAATGGTGTTTTAATTCAAATAATTTAATTTACAATTCTCGTTGCTGAAATACGAGTACAAAGCATCTGTCGTAGAAGTAAACTTCAAACTCCGCCAGCCATAGTCTGCAACGGTTATTAAGACAACGAACGGAGACTACGCAAACTTCACGTCAAGCTCGGAGTTTGTAGGAACCTTCGTCTATTTCGAATTCGATAAATCATTGATCATTATACTATGACAGCGGCAATCCTTGCTCTGAAGCCCTCGCGGGACAGGGAAATTGGCGGTTTTCACAAAAGTTTGTTCTGCAAAACTGACTGCATCGATTTATGTTATTCAGAAATCAGAATGTGAAATATTTAAGCTTCGTAGTGATTCAACCAAAACGAAAATAGGCAAATATTTTATGTATCATACAGAATTTCATAACGCAGAGATTTTATACAAAATGCATTTTCGTCATTTTATATAGAATGTGATGGACAATATTATGGACGCGAAACATGGAACTGGCAAAAGAAGGATGGAAGTAGAATAAATACAGTATAAAAGAGATCTCTTAGAAGAATGTATGTTACTCTGTGTATGACAGAGTGTCGAATGAAAATATAAGAAGTGAATGCGGTGCAAATGATGGTGTTATGAACAAAATAATGAAAGGATCATTAAGATGGTTTGGACATATGGAAAGAATGAATAAATAAATAATGGTAATAAAATTATATATACGATGTAAATGGAACCAGAAATAGAGGAAGACCGAGGAAAACGTGGCACAATCAAATAAATCAAATATTGAATGTCGGCCATGTGAGGAGTCAGACAAATCGACGCGCGTGAATGACACGATGTATGAATGTTGAGGAAGCGAGAGAATATTTCAGGAAAGAAAAGTGTGGCAGTCCATTACTTCTGCTACCCCTTCGGGTAGACGGGGGAGACGGCGTGACGGTTAGTTAGTTAGATAGTGACATTGCTCGAAAAACGCGAAATACATCACTCGCATACGTCACTCCAAAATATAATTAAACTTCTAGAAAAATGGCGAAATTTTAAATAATGAACACTCACACAGTCATAATAAATTTTGTAATAATTTTTTTTTAAATGTGGATGCCTGTCTTAGAAGTTATTAGTAATAAATGTAATTAATACGAATGAAAACGTCTGTTTTATAGAAGTTTAATTACATTTTATGAGAAAAAAATGTTGCACATTTTATTCTGACATCTCAGACATACGACCGACGCCCTTCGTGGCCGAGTGGTAAGTGCTTTGACTGGCACTCCGAAGGTTCCGGGTTCGATTCCCGGCGATGGCAGTATGATTTTCACACTGTCTTTGGTCTGGTGCTGATTTCACGTGACAATAAAATAGCGATAGATAAGCTACCTATCCCGTGTCACGAGAATCAAAATGATAGCTATACCCTTTACATCAATTTGTCTCGCGCTGTAATGATGTAAAGAGCGATTCAACAAAATAATAATAATAATAATAATAATATCTTAGACTTTTTAGGTGGCTGAGATTTAAAATTTGATTTAACTGATCCTGCGAAATGTTGGGCAGTCTTCAATGTTCATATGAATAGCAAATATTTATTGTTTATAGAAAAATAATGTGAAACTCCATATTAAATAATAAATATAAATATTTTCAAGACATTTTGTAAAAATTTATGGGAATGATTCGTTTTGCCTTTCTAACGCATTATCCAGAATTTGTATTAATTATTATTATATTATAATTTTTTTTGAATGTATACAAATACTTGTACACGGATACTGGATTTCACCTATTGCGGGTTATCAATTCAAGAATTAATTGTATCTCAATAGAGACGAAGTTGCAAATTGGAAACAGAATATGGTTAATCAAGGTGTTTACAGGACTTATGACCGGTCATTGGTTGGGTTAAGCGCACGCTTTATGTAATACAACATTCCCCATTCCACCTTTTTTTTCTTATGAATTATTCTTATTCATAAGAAAAAAAAAATAGTGTAAAAAAAAATTAAAAGGTGGAATAGGGAATGTTGTATTACATAAAGGGTGCGCTTAACCCAACCAATGACAGGTCATAAGTCCTGTAAACACCTTGATCAATCATATTCTGTTTCCATATTGCATCTTCGTCTCTATTGAGATACAATTAATTCTTGAATTATTATTATAATTAAAATGTAATGTATTTCCTTCAAATTATTATAAAATCTCCAGAAAACAGACGTTTTCATTCGTATTAATAATTTAATATGGAGATTTACATAATTGTTAAAGAAACACTAAAAAAACAAAACTTAAAGATAATAAAATCAACATTTTATAATATGCCCTTTGCTTATACCCATATATAAGATAGATTTTGGTACCCGTTCCGTTTCCTATTTTTGTAAATTTAATAAAAAAGTAGATTATCGAATAACAATTCATATTTTAAAAAATTAGTTTACGGAATCCAACGCATAGACAACAGACTTCATACTGTATTAAAATAACCATCGATTGTTAATTAAATAATTTTTTTTAGAATGCGCTAGTATTCTTTTTTTGAATGTCAAAGGAATTTTTGTTTTAGCATTAAAAAACAAAATATCTGTAAAGAAAAAGCTTAAATCGAGCTTTCAGCAGAGCCGCGCGAGGGGGATTCCTTCGGAATAGTGTTGAAAAGCGCTTATTCCCTGCTGTGATGGTCTCGTCAAAATAAATGGAGTAAAATTCATTTGATTACTGATGAAGGCCCGACCTAATATCTCTAAAAACAAATTTAACAATTCCATGAAGAAACTGCGGAGAAAATTTATATTTTTCTTAAGAGCCTATTAAAGCGTTTGATACAGAAAACGAGATATAGCGACCATACACTTTCGGAAGATATTCAGGAATGATTACAGCATAGATATATATAATGAAAATAAATACAAATATTGTCTTGTATAATAAATATTTTTAAATTCAATTAATTTAAATCTTGTATATTAAAAACTGCAGAGATGAAATCTTTAAACGTACGAGTGTTAAAATGCTAACGATTTGAATGGAGTCGTAGGAATAACTAGGCCATAAATTATTTAATTGTGTGTTTATTATGTGATTGTCGACCTTCGAGTGGTAAGTGCTTTGACTAACACACCGAAGGTCCCGGGTTCGATCGCCGGCAATGAGAGTGTGATTGTCACATTGTTTTGGGCTGATGTAGAATTCACGTGACTATAAAATGGCGATAGATTACGTACCTTAACACATGTCACGCTGTAATAATGTAAAGTGCGATTCAATAAAATAAAATAAAAAGCTGTATAAGATAGCAGAGGAAAATATTATGAACAAAATTATGAAAGGATCACTGCGTTAGTTTCAACATATGGAACGCATGGATGAAGGAAGAATGATTAAGAAAACGTACGTAAAAGATTGGAATGGAGTACGGTGTCGAAAAAGACCGAGGAAAACATGGCATGACCAAATTAATCAACACTTTCAGGTCAGCTTTGTGCCACGATCGTGTTGATTGTTTTGCTGTATGGTATGAATTTGGAAAAGGTAGAGAGGTTTGTCAGGTTAGAGAAGAGTAGCTCTGCCTATCCTTACGGCGAAACGTATTTATGTTTTGTTGTAGTTGAATTCTTGTTCATTGTTTGCGAATGGCTTACAAGAGTATACAGACTAGTTTGCGTATTTTAATATCCGTAACGACACTACGATTCGCCTGAAATTACTCGAAAGTCTGTGTAGCCGTATATGGTAGTCGGTTTATTATGTTACGTAAGAGTTTATTTGGAATAACTCCAAATGGCTTATGTGTCTGGCCTGACTATGTAAGCAAAACACCATATCGGAAATCGCTTCATGTTTGCGAGCTGGTTTAAATGCTTGTATTTAAACATAGGACTAATATTATACATATATTCTGCCTTACCGTTAAATATGAGTTTAAATAAGATATGATTCGGGTGGTGGTTTAGAGAACAGAACGCTTGGCTCTTGATCCAGGGGGCTTGAGTTCCAGCCTGGACACGACCCGATTTCTTCATTATAACAATATGCTATTTTCTGCTCATATTGTTGGTTGTATAATAAATTCTGATACCATCGATACAAATTATTGGCTAGTCTTTAAATAAAAAATGATTCTCGAATTTTTTCTAACTTTCAACTATTTAATCGTAGAATTGATTTTGTTTATTTTAATTAATAAATACCAATAGTGTGGAATCTGATTTTACGGATTTTTTGTATACAACAGGTCACTTGAACCCTATTACCTTATAAAGTTTGTTTTTTTAAGCTGATATATTGATTCTCGTGATATGTCATAGGTAGCTAATCTATCGCCATTTTATTGTCACAAGCATTCTACACCAGACTAAAGACAGTGTGACAATGACAAGCTTCGAAATAGTTTAAAATATCCTAAACTAAAATGAATAATTAATTGTGACTGGGTGCAGAAGGCGTAAATGAGATGATGATGGAGTATGTGATGAAGTATGGAGGAAGCCTCTGTCCAGCAGTGGACAAAATCCGCTGCATAAGTAAGAAAACGGTTATATTTTGATGATGAGTCCACATTACATTTGAAATGAAATAATGAACGTCCATTATTTTCACGAAACTGGTATTTAAAAAAAAGTCGTTCATTGGTATTTTTCATTACAATTTCATTTTAACTAACGAACTCGAATTCATTATTTTTCCTGATGATTAATGTGTAAAATCTTCGAAACACGTCGAAACGAACACGAAAAGTGAAAAAATAAATTTATTGTTTAACTTTATGGTTTTCTAGAAGTGTTGGTATAATTTATGTGAATGTCATTTTTTGACTGTCTACAGCTTTATCCAATGCCGTAATTTGATAATATTATAGATGGACGAAACATGTCATTCACATAGCTTATAATAAAAGTTGTATAAAACAGACTTTTTTATTCATATTTATTATCTAATATAGAGTTTAACATCATTGTTCAAGAAACAATAAATATCATATTATCAGTTCATAAGCTTCTGGTACTTTCTTCAGTCCTTCAAAATACCATTTATTTTCAAATTCACACTATCAATTTTTAACGGGTTATATTGATTGACACTCTGGTATTGTAAAAAAAAAATTATAAGCAACATATTTTATATAAAGACCAGAGCGAACGTTAGACAAGCCAAGCTGACTAATGTGTTATAAGACGCCTCTCTTTGACGGGATGCCTTAGCAGTTTTTAATCTAGCTTAGAAACAGATGCGCTAACATCTTACCCTTCAAATTTTGTCACTTAAAAGGCAATATCGTCAGAACTTGCCTTTCGAGTGAAACAAATTGATCATTTGGCTGTTGCCATGGGAACGCAGATAGGTGACAGATGTTGAATATCAAAGCTTACATTGTTTATCACTATGATAAAATATATTTTATAAAAATAATGAAAATCAATAACTTTAATATAGATGATGGTTTCCAATGAACACATTTTTAAATATGTTTATAAATCTCTTAAGATATTATTTATTATACTGAAAAAAGAGTAATAATCTAAAATTATCATACTGAAGCATCATTTGACAAATGGGTTTTAATAATACCTACTCAAGTCAGAAAACATATAAAATAATAAAGACCACTTTTAAAGAGATGTTTTATTAAATGTGTTTCAATTATCATAGTATTATAGCAAAGAACGCAAAAGCTATCAACGAAAGTGAAAATGGCCGTTCACAAAGGAGTTCTGTTTCCAACCCTTATGTATAGACGTATGGAACTGGCAGAAGATGGACTAGAGCAGAATAATTGTGATAGGGAAGTAGAGATATGTGTAAAAATGTATAACTAAGTTTTTTTTATTACTATCATTAATTAATTATTACTTAAACAATGGGGTTAAACTCCTAATTAAATAATTATGAATGAAAACGTTTGTTTTCTAAAAGTCATATTATAGCCCTGTCGCTCCCGGCCAACTCGTTTGTGTGGGTACAAACATATATTTATTTTTTTATGAAAATATGTTATTAATTTATGTAAATAAACCCAACCCACACAATTGTGTGGGTGGGTCACTTTTCTGAAAATTTGCAATTTTTTTTTAAATTTTTAATCATATAATAAACCTAATTGAAACAAAAAAAATAAGAAAAATCTCAGGATCGAAATGGATAGTTTATGGGAATGGCATGTTTTTTCATTCGATCATGCCTTGAAAAAGGCGAAACATGTCAATCCCATTAACTAAAATACTACTAACTTCTAGGAAAGAGACTTTTTCAATTATATTAATTAACCAACTAACTAACTAACTAACCATCACGCCGTCTCCCCGAAGGGGTAGGCAGAAAGAATGGACTGCCACACCTTTCTTTCCTGACATATTTCTCTCGCTTCCTCAACATTCATACATCGTGTCATGCACGCGCGTCGATTTCTCTGACTCCTCACATGGCCGACATTCAATATTTGATTTATTTGATCGTGCCGCGTTTTCCTTGGTCTTCCTCTATTTCTGGTACCATTTACATCATTAACATATAATTTTTTTACCATTCTTTCTTCATTCATTCTTTCCATATGTCCAAACCATCTTAATGATCCTTTCATTATTTTGTTCATGACACCATCATTCGCACCGCATTCACTTCTTATATTTTCATTCGACACTCTATCATACACAGAATATCCACACATTCGTCTAAGAGATCTCATTTCTACTGCATTTATTCTACTTTCATCCTTCCTTTGCCAGTTCCATGCTTCGCTTCCATACATAATTAACATTAATTAACTATCATTAATCGTTTTACTAAGTGTTTATAATTGTATTAAAATTTACATATTTTTGTAAAAATTGCAAAAAGGTATTTATCAAGTTGAACTCGAGATTCAATAGATTATAATCTTGCTTAATACTAACTAACTAACTAACCATCATGCCGTTTCTACGAAGGGGTAGGCAGAGAGGATGGACTGCCAGACTGCTCTGTCCTGACATTCCTCTACATTCATACATCGTAACATTCACGCTCGTTGATTTTTCCAACATCGAATATGGATGCCTTTTAGTATTTGATTGCTTAATTGTTATTTTAAGGTACAGATCACATTAGAGATACTACATTTACGTTATGAAACCAATCAACGTGATATTTCCTGCTTGTAGCACATGGTTTTGTGAAAAACATTTCCAATATGTGAATACCCTTTTCGGCGGGATTTTTGTCATATTTTTTTATCTCCCGGGAAGTTAAAGGCTGGAAATTGATACTCTCCCATATGATCCATTTATAAGCAGAACACACACTGGTTGTGACGTTAGACGTCTGAATTGAAATAAATTTATATCCAGCAGTAAATATGTCGGAGGGCTAATAAAGAAAAAGTGTCTCTCCGCGTTGGGGTCTCGAGGGGGGAAATTGAGATGTTATTCATTCAATCAAATCTACATACTTCACTATACACAGCTAGTTAGGGAAATACGCTTCCGTTGGAATGACTTGTCCAATACAATTATGTTATTTAACATTCATTATGCGGATTACTTCATTGGCAGTAAAAAAATATGGTCTCGAACTGCAGCTGACTTCATTTGCAGCTCAGACAGAATGAATAAAGAAAGAATGGTGAAAAAAGTATATGTTAACGATGTAAACGCAACTAGAAATAGAGGAAGACCGAGAAAAACGTGACATGATTTTCTTATTCTTCTTCTTCTTCTTCTGCTTTATTAAGAACTGTGTTCTGTTATTTCTCGGACCTGTTCCTGGGATGCAGATGTCCAACTGTCTCGCCATATTTTAGGTGGTCTTCCTGCAGGTCGATTTCCTGCTAGTACTTTATTTGCGGCTATATTTATCACTCTTTCAGTACATACTCTTAAATTTAAATTATTTGTTTTACTACCAATGAAGCCAGTCGCACAATGAGGGTTAAACAAAAGGATAGAGAACCTCCGATAGTTACAATGTCCCTAAGGAAAAAAAGTCCATTAAATCTCGTAGCTCTTCGGGGAGTTTAAAACAATTGCCGACTTTGTGATTTGTTTTTTATTTGTCTTCCTCGTGTCCTGCGTGAGCCATTGGTTATTCTTGGACCTTTAAATATTTTTGTCAAAATGACATTGCACAGCATCCTTATGTGTAGAAGTGAAGCACGAATCTGACAAAATATTGTACTACTAATTATTTATTGTTTCTTGAACAATGATGTAAAACCCAGTGATTAATACGAATGAAAACATCAGTTTTCTAGAAGTTTTATTATATTTTATGGGAATGACATGTTTCGCCTTTCTAAGGTATTATCACATTTGATAATGCCTTAGAAGGGCGAAACATGTCATTAAATATAATAAAATTAAAAAAAAACTGACTTTTTCATTCGTATTAATTATACAACTTATTAGATTAAAATAAGATATTTAAGAAGATTGTTTAGTAAATCTGTATATATTTTTTAATTTTACATAAACTTAAGGCGTTAACACTTTGGAATTCCATAAAGACGAATTTTTATTAATTCAATCGTATACAGATTTTTATGAATTAAAACACTGTTTTTTCCACTTTTGAGTTTATTTTTCTCGACATGTTTCGCCGGCTTACACCTTCATCATCGGGAGAACGATATAAACTATATTGTTCCCCCGATGATGAAGGTGAAGCCTTCGAAACATGTCGAAAAAAATAAACTCGAAAGTGGAAAAAAACAGTGTTTTAATTTATAAAAATCTGTATATGATTGAGTGCTAAATGCATACGTAAAAAGTGAATGAAATTCAAATGAAAGTGTTGCACAAAATAGCCAATATAAAAGCTAAAATTGCTGTGAATATCGCCGTACGTAAGGATTATAGAACTTTTTCAAACGCAGCCTGAGGTAAGCTGCCAAAAGTTTAACAGAAAATACATATATGAATTATTACAAATTGAATTGGAAGAAAATACGAAAATTTTATTTTAAAAATATTACGGTACATATGAGGACAAGTTAATAAATTCGTGGAATATACTTGAAATAACATATGGAATGTTATAGTTCATAATGTTTTTTTTTCTTTACGTTGAATGAAATTTTAACAGGACAATCTGTCACTCCAAATATTCACCTTCTTCTTCTTCTTCTTCCTCTTAGTTTAGGCCGTATGACCTGTTTGTGACGGTAGGCTGTCCTAGGATGATGCTTTCCAGCCATCTCTCCATCTCTTTACCGGCCTTCCTGGTAATCTCTTGCTGCTTGGATTTTCATCTTTAACAATTCTTGTATTCTCCATGCGGTCCACGTGGTATTTCCAAAATCATATTCTGATTCATTACCATCTCACTTTGTCCTCAACACCACAGACATACCTTATCGTTTCATTTCTTATCCGATATCTCAGGGTTTTGCCTGCGATGGAGCGTAGGGTTCGCATTTCTGCTACTCTAAGAAGGTTCTTAGTTATATTGATATCGGCTCTGACCTCTATTCCATACGTCATGAACGAATGGTCGTCATGGGGCGAACGCATACCTTGTATTCTTTCGGTGAGCGTGTATTTGGAGCTGTTGGTTCGTTTCTGTCATGGGGCGAACGTCATGGGGCGAACGCATACCTTGTATTCTTTCGGTGAGCGTGTATTTGGAGCTGTTGGTTCGTTCCTTTTATTACAGAACAATAGTAATGTCAAAAATATTTTTATTTTGTAAGCAAGTATGATCTATTGTATTGTTTAATAAAGAATATGAATTTTATTTATCTTCATTGAAAAAGCAAAATATTATAAATATTTTGAATTCAAGAACTTTATTTGATTATGAATACCTCGGTTCGAAATGCGAACCCTACGCTCCGTCGCAGGCAAAACCCTCAGAGATCGGATCAGAAATGAAACGATATGTTTTGTTTGTGGTGTTGAAGACATATTGAGATGGGGAAGAAGCAGAAGACGCTTTTGGAGAGACCACGTGGACCGCATGGAAAATACAAGAATTGCAAAATTGTTAAAGATGAAAACCATGCAGCAAGAGATTACCAGGAAGGCCGCCGAAGAGATGGAGAGATGGCTGGACATCATCATCCCAGGACAGCCCACCGTCACAAACAGGTCATATGACCTAAACTAAGAGGAAGAATAAGAACAAGAAGATTATATGATATAAATGAAATAGTATGCTTTTGCAAGCAAAAAAATACATACCGTAAATGAATAAAAACACTATCGAAATGATTTTTAAAATTTGAAAATTCGAGTCTTTATTTTTTAATGTGATAAGAATATATGGAATAATATTTTATTATTTTGGTTTTTCATATAATCAACTCTCTAAAATTACAGAAATGCGTATTAGATCGTCGAGATGTGATCTTACCACTGATAACTTCATTTTTATCAGTGTTATTTCTTCTTCTTCGCTATCTTCACTTCCATCCTCGGCATTATGTCTCAAATTCTAGTGCTAGACGTATGAGTGATTATCATGGTCGCTAAAAATTGTTGACGATCGAAGTGTGCGCGGGAGATGCCTATTGGTGGCGATGAGGTTCGCAACCCATCACACCGCGTCTCCCGCGGGGCGAAAAGAGAAGGATGGAGTACCGCATCAGTAAAAGTGTGACAGTCCATTCTTTCTGCCTACCCTTTCGGGGAGATGGCGTGATGGTTAGTTAGTTAGTTAGTTAGTTATATTATTTTGGTACGCATTAATTTCACTTCGTTGCTCCGTGGGTTAATAGACCACCCCTCGCAAGTACTTTTATTTCAATTGTAAGGAACTCCCTATTTCACCATATAGTCGTGTAATACAAATCGTTGTAGGTCAAATATTTGTTTTCCTATTGTAAGACACGGGTCCCATTCCCACAGGAATTAACTTTCTGGAGTCTTCGCTTTGTTCACGACTATGTTTAAGATAGCCGGACCAAATAAAACTCTTAAAAAAACGTTTTATGTATTTTGGAATACGGACGGAAGATTTATACTCTATTTAATGTGAAATATATTCTGTACTCACAGAAAGAAAACTCAATTAAAAAATCCCTTAAACTTGTTAATTACTTGACTTGTAAAAATGGAGCTCATTTTTTTAGACTTTCTTTTATTATGTGAGATGGTAAGAGAGAGCAAAGCATTTTTTAGATTCAGCAGGACTTTTAAAGCGAAACCTTATATATTAGATAATATTAATACACGATGTAATATTAATGAGAGCTTAGCTTGAAGTTGATAAAATAAGGATTATAGTAGGATTAATCCAGTAGAAATGAGGTCAATAGAAAGAATGTGAGGAAAAACAATGTATGATAGATTATTTTTCCTTGTATACGAGTACAACAGGTCGTTTGAACCCAATAACTGTATACTCGTACACTTTATTTCAGCTATTATATTGATTCTCATGACATGTGATAGGTAGCCAATCTATCGCCATTTTATTATCACATGAATTCTACACCAGACCACAATCACACTGCTATCACCGTGAATCAAACCCGGGACCTTCAGTATGAAAGTCAGAACCCTTACCACTCTGCCACGAAGGTCGTCTGCCACGGTATCTAATGATGAAGAAAGAAAGAAATGCATGGCGGATGAATGCTTCCTAAATAAAATTAAGAAAAGTTCACAAATATGGTATGAACATATGGAACGAATGAATGAGGGAAGAGTGGTTAAAAATATATATATAATACAAGAAGGCTAAGGAAGACTTGGCGTGACCAAATTAATCAATTCCTAAAAGGCGGCCGGAAATGTTCGAAGTAGGAATAATTTTCGGTCACGATGCGTGAACGTAGAAGAGGCGTGAGAATTATGTCAGGATAGAACAGTGTGGCGGTTCTTCCTCTGTGCAAACGCCGTGATATGATATAATATTAATAATAAATAAATAAAAACTTCATTTGGTGATCATTATTTTTCTTATCCATAATTACGAGTATTACTTACAATTCCAATCACAAACATGTCTTTTTCAATTCCAACCCCAAGAATCAACACAGAGCAGATCCATTACAGAACGTCCCGTGGAATTCATGTTAGTACGGCCGGCCCGACTTAAAGTGGGAAATGACAAAGAAAAAGAAGAAAATGCTCATCTCCCAATTTTTATATTTTACACTGCCCGAAATCCTGATACCTGGTTTTATTTTATGCATATACCACCTAGCTTAATTTTTTTTCTTTTTTTTTCTCTTTTAGTTTTTTTGTAATTTCATTATTATTGATGGCTTTTTTAATTTCTGAATTTTAAAAATTATTTATATTAGATTTTTATTATTAATACGCAAATTTTCAATAAAGTATGAAAATAAACAACCAATAAAATTGAAATAAGATTCCCATTTTTTAATGTTCCCGTTATATCTCCCCTCTCCTCAATCCTAATTATACACACTCCACTTTTATAGATAACTCCACCCCCTTTTAGTATAAAAGTGACCATTATTTTTCTTATCCATAATTATTACTTACAATCCAATCACAAACATTTTTAATTCAATTCCAACCCCAAGACTCAACAGAGAGAGGATCCGTGACAGAACGTCCTATGGAATTCATGTAAGTAGGGCCGGCCCGACTCAAAGTGGGAAATGACAAAGAGAAAGAAGAAGATACTCATCTCTCTATTTTTGTATATTGAATTACCCGAAATCCTAGTACCTGGTTTTATTTTATATATACACTACATAACTTAAACATTTTAAAACATCTTGACTTTTTATTTAAATTTAAGATAATCGAATGATTTATAATAACTGAAATCTCTTGCTGGAAGTTCATTTTAAATAATAATAAAATAAAACCATGTTTTTTATAACTACTTCCACATTTGTCTTTATTTCGACAACGACCGGTTTCGCCAGGCTCGCTGGCATCAACAGACTGGTGACACTATCATTCACTCTCTTCCTTGTATACATATAGATCAGGGGTGGCAGATATATCAGCTGTAATCAAAGTTGTTCCATTGTTCTGTAAAATAAATCTATTCAAATAACGTCAATATCAATATTTAAATTCAGTAAATTTTACTTAAGTATTTAAATATTTTTCTTGTATAGGATTCATGTTTTATTTAATTAATACAGAAATTTAAAAAGTAGAATTTTTGTTAAAACTACCGGATTAATGATCGAAATGAGACCCACTAACTAATCTACCCATCCGGCATAACGGTCCATGTATCACAGGTTGATCAATGACTACAGTTCACAGCATCCATATATACATACGAGTATACATTTATAAGTGTGGATGTTTATAACGTTCGCAGTTGATTCGTTTGTAGGCAGCTCTCTCTAATCAAATTGTGACCCAAGCCATCGACGTAAATCCATTTTTCTCTGTTGTATCGAACATTTATCCACAAATTGCTTCGGCAGACACGGCGGAGAAAGGATCACCTCATTTTCAAGGAATTTTAAATGAAATTTTAACCAATTTTCGCGTGATTTGAAAAAAAATACCCTTTTATATTGATGGGGAAACTCTCCCATACTATACTACAAATTTATTCTATATTCTCAATCAATATACCTGACATTTATTGTCATAATAATTTCCCTATCTTTTATCATTCACTTCACTTCATCCCTTCGTGATATTTTGTCTATGATATTTTAAATACATAATTCCATTTCTCCGGAGAGGTAGGCAGAGATAATGGACCGTTGCACTTCTCGATCCTGACACAGCTCTCTAGCTTCCTCCACATTCATACAGCAAGTCATACACGCACGTCGATTCTTCCGATTTGCAACTTTGAAAATTTGCCTAATTTTATCATGTCGTGTTTTCCTCGGTGTCCCACGACTCCACACTCCATTCACATCGTTAATACATACTTTCTTAATCTTAATTTCTTCATCCATGCGTTCCGTTATTTTTAATATTTTACTACGTATCCACGTTTTTGACTAAAGGAAAGAATTAAAGAAGAAAAAAATGGCGACATTCATACGGAAGTAGTGTTTATATAAAAGAAATCCATCAAGATCGGGAAGTTAAAATTTATGTATTTTTAAATTTACACTGTATAGTTTATTCACTTTAGGGAGAAAATTTGTAATAGTGTTAGTAAAACCTCCGCAATCGGTTATAGAAGGCTATCTGATTTAATTAATACGAATGAAAACGTCAGCTTTCTAGAAGTTTTATTATATTTTATGGGAATGAAACATTTCGCCCTTCAAAGGTATTATCAAATCCTATCTGATTTGTTGCTGCCTCTTAATGGGTGGGTGTACGGCATTAGCTTCTAAAATACTCTGATTTAAAAATTACTACTATCCCGAAATTAGGAAATTAATTTTAACGGCGAAAAGACATGTTTGTATTTGTGGTTTTGTTTTTCCAAGAACGATTCAAATTTTCCAAAAAAATAGGAATTTCGACACGACACCATTAGCCGGGACACCATATATTTGAGAAATAAAATTTAAAAAAAATAATAAATCCTTTAAATTTTAACATTTTATGGTATCATTATGAATATTAGTAATATCCTAAATTTTTTATCAAAGAAAAATCAATTAACAACATAAATAAAATAATGGACTTTTTTGTGATTATTACAATTGAAGCTGATAAGAATTCTTATTTAAAAAAATAATGTTTATTTCAATAAATCTTCTTCTCCTTCTTCTTCTTTTAATAGATCTGACGATCTGTGACACAGAAATCATGTCTCGTCGAATGATGAGGTCCAGCTTTCCTTTCATCTCTAAGGCGGTCTTCCAGGTGGGCGGTGTACATTTGGGCTACATGGTCCCTCCAATATCTTCTTCTGGATCCACTCCACTGAACGATATCCTCTATTTCGCAAGTTTTTCTTATGTCTACGTTGCGGACACGATCTCGGAGAGTTTTTCCAGCAATTTATCTTAGGACCTTCATCTCCGATGTTCTTAGTAGTCCCTTGGTTCGCACAGTGTCTGTCCGCGTTCGTACAGCGTACGTCATGATAGATCGCACGCATGTTTTATAAGTTCTGATCTTGCTGTCGATACGCATGTACTTGTTCTTCCAGACCAGATTCTTCATACACCCTGACAAGACAGAGGCTTTACTGAGAGGCTTTACTGGCTTCGATATTTGAATATAAAATATTATTGAAATATTTATATTTAAAAAATATATATTGAAAACAGCGTCTAGTTTTTTTGCAAACGTACTGTTACTCACACTATTGCAAACAATCTCCCTAAAATGAACAGACTCTACAAATATTGACAAAGTAAGACAAGTATGACAAATACCCCTCTAGAAAATGAGCGATGATTTGTTAATTAAGTTTGTATTCCGCGAATGAAAACATTTCTACGAAGTGCCTTTCAATTAGTATAGAATTTACGAGCTGCATTGCTTACAAAGCGAGCTTGTTATGAAATAAAACGCAGTAACAATTCACAATGACAGACAATTATGGTTCCCACCTCATCAGCAGGGCTACTGATCAAAAGACTTGACGGCTGTCGGGGTGTTTCTTGGTAAATATAACATATAAAATTTGAGGCCGGCTGAAAGAGTTTGAGTAATATAGCGCTCCCTTTGTGGAAATATTTAGCTGTTGTATTCTTTATTTTCTTTCGAAAGGAAATTTATTTTTTTGTGCCCTTTGACAGTTAATGCCAGTACATTTTGTATACAAATTACAAGTATCTGAGCATCTGGGTACACTCTGTCATGATCCATTACTTTTGAATTTTGAACATATGCCTCGGAGACTTGGACACTCACTTCTTCTTCTTTTTTTCTTTTTGTCCTGTCACACCTCCGTGGTGCATAGGGCCTCAAGGAACCTTCTCCACCCGACTCTATCGCATGCCTGATGCCTAACATCATCCCAAGTGAGGCCTGCCGCCTTAACCTCATCCTGCAGGGTTCTTCTCCAGGTGGCTTTGGGTTTGCCTCGCTTTCTCTTTCCCCCCATAGGGGACCAGTCTATAGCACCCTGAGCGATGCAGGCTGGGTTCCGTTTCAGAGTGTGACCGATCCACTGTCATTTGCGTCTAGCGACCTGTTCTCTAATTGGCTTTTCGCCTGCCATAGTCCAGAGAGCGGCAATTGACACTGTTTGGGGCCAATAGATTTTGAATATTGAGCGAAGGCACTTATTTATAAATACATGGAGTTTACCAATAACGTCCGCGGTAGACTTCCAAGTCTCACAGGACACTCACTAAACGTGATGAATTAAATATGAACTGCTTCAAAAATAAGATCCTCCGCTGAATCTTCGGACCCATTAAGGATGGTCAGACGTAGAGAAGGAGACACAACACAGAGCTCAACAATCTATGACGTCAGCGTGGTCAAATTTATAAAAATTAACAGACTGCGCTGGCTAGGGCACTTGCACCGCATGGGGGATCTGGAGCTCCCCAAAAGAGTGTTGTATGACTATCCAGTAGGACGAAGAAGTGTCGGCAGGTCGAGACTGGGATGGTTGGATGGTGCCGTGGCAGGCTGTTGGGTCCTGAAGCAGCAAGACTGGGAGGTGGCGGCCAGAGACAGAACGGGAAGGAGACGTTTCTTGGAAGAGGCTAAGATCCGCCAAGGGTTGTAACGCCGGAAAAGAAGAAAATATCAACAAAATAAAAATATTAATTAATTTCTAGCCTTCCCGTTGTTTCCCCTTAAGGAAATATGTCAAAAATAGAGAATATTGACCGTCACTTTTACCATTGGCCAAAAAATCTCGTCTTGAAGAACAACCTCATGCGTATTGACAGCAAGATCAGAATTTATGAGACATGCGTGCGACCTATCATGACGATGCTGTAGAGACGCGGGCCTACACTGTGCGAACCAAGGGACTACTAAGAACATCTGAGATGAAGGTCCTAAGATCCATTACTGCAAAAACTTTCCGAGATCTTGTCCGTAACGCAGACATAAGAAAAACTTGCGAAATATAAGATATCATTCAGTGGAGTAGATCCTGAAGAAGATATTGTAGGGTTTATTCTACTTTCATCCTTATTTTTCCCGTTCCATGCTTCATTTTTATACATTATTGTCGGTACAAGAACGCTATTTTACCAATATCCTAAATTGATAATAATAAAATAAAACGATGTATTTTAACTACTTCCACTGTTGTCTTTATTTCGACAGCGACCGGTTTCGCCAGGCTCGCTGGCATCGGCAGACTGGTCTGTCCACCAGTCTGTCGATGCCAGCGTTTCGCATCGGTTAAAGTTAGTTAGTTAGTAAATCATTTGATTATCCTAAATTGATGTTTTTCTAAACTTTAATTATTTAATATAGAGTTTTTACCTGTACAAGTAATAATAAGAAAATCTTCGTAAACAAGCTTACCAGCTTTCCTTTGTTGAGGTTTTGTATATTAGTAATGGAATTATAACATTCGGGTCTCAGGCGTCAATTTGCTTGTATTCTTGACGTCTGATCGACACGCGGCGATCGGCAAAGTGGTTCACGCAGGTCCGGCCGATGTCGTGCAGCAAATGTGTTAGGGTGTAAATTTATAGGGGTTGCGTGGCCGAAACGAAGGCTGGGCGATTATGGTCTAATGGGGGGCGTAATCATAATGATAGGGTAATAAGTAAACCTGGTGGAGAAATATTTCAGGAAAGCTCGCCGCGGGACCACCAAAGGGCCGAGCCACAAACAACTTCATCAAGATTCTATCAGATATTTATTAACTTGGAACACATGTTGAGTTATTTTTTATATATATATTTCTTATTTATATCATTAACCATGCAAAAACAAAATTAATTGTTTGGAAAACAATCTCGTAAAACTCCAAATTTAAAATTTTGATGAAGCCGTTAATTTTCTAGAATCTTTATTATAACTAACGAACTAACCATCACGCTGTCTCTCCTTTGGGGTAGGACCACCACACTGTTCTGTCCTGGCATACTTCTCTCGATTCATCTATATTCATACATCGTGTCATACAGGCACGTCGATTCTTCCGACTCCTCACGTAACCAACATTTTATATTTTATTGATTTGATCATGCCACGTTTTCATCAGCCTTCCTATATTTCTAGCTCCATTCACGTCGTTTACCTTCTTTACCATTCTGTCTTCACTCATTCTTTCCATATGTCCAAACCATCTTAACGACCCTTTCATTATTTTGTTCATGACACTTTCATTCGCAACGCATTTATTTCACATATCATATACAGATTTATCACACATTCGTCTGAGAGATCTGATTTATTCTATTTTCATCCTTATTTTGCCAGTTCCATGCTTCACTTTCATACATATGGGTCCATACATAAGGGTTATTATGAAAATGATAATGAAAACTTGTGTTTATATGAGACTTGTAAACACCCTAGTAAAGCTATACAAGCCACTCGAATAAAATATAAATAGCAAATTGACTGCGAAACATTGACCGGGACAGTCCTAAGGGGAGAACCTAAACGGTGAACCCCTGTCCAGGTCAGACCCTATACCTGAGGTTCCCAAACTTTTTGAACCCATAGACCCCTTGCCGATTTCTTTTTTTTTGTGTAGACCCCCTGCCCTGCTTACCTAAACCGAAACAAAAAAGCCACAATTCGTAGTCGATCTCATTAGGAAAAATTTGCCGGTCGAAATCTTCGGCCCCTTTTTTGTTTTTTTAGCTCATTTCGGGAAACCGAATATCCGATCTCTGCCGAATGAGCTAAAAAAAAAGGTCGCCGAAAATTTCGATCGTTCGATTTCTCCAAATGAGCTAAAAAACGTTTTGCGTTTCAATATTCGCTTCAGTTTAATTAAACCATCTCGTGGACCCCCAATTTTTTCCCAATTGTCGTAAACCCCCTGCAAGTTATCGTAGACCCCTGGGGGTCTATTTAGACCACTTTTAGAATCACTGCCCTATACCGTTCGGCTTTAAGTAAGTAGGAATTGATTCACCTTTCCCTGACGGTGAAACCCCGCTCCTAATGATTTAAATCCGAACGATAAAGGGTCTGACCTGGACAAAGGTTCCGCCGTTTGGGTTCTCCCCTTACCACTGTCCCGGTCAGTGCTCCACAGTCAACGTGTTAGATTCCTAAACGCGTTCACCTTGATAATATATACGGTAATAATTAAACAAGGCGAAACATGTTACTGCAATTAAATATCATAAAGTTCTGTTTATATACCATACATATAGTACTAAATCGTACTCTTTTATTCATTTACTTTAGATATTATTTGAACGAAAAAAATAAGAAAGCAATGCACATCATTTTTAACAGTTTTTGTTATTAAGAAAAAAAAAGTTCCACATAACAGTCCCTAATCCTCAAGTAGATGTAGCAATTCGAGATAACCCCGACTATACTTCACGTTTCCATCAAGATTAGATTGAGTTTCGTAATTTATTTACAACGTTGTTTTTTAAGAATCGTTTTATAGCCACCAGAAATAATATGTCATCCAGATAAACCCAATAAATATGAAGAACGTTCATTGTAGCCGGTTTGGAATCTTGGGCAATGTGAGTTAAATTATATTTTCTTATACAAAAACTTTAAAGTATCAACATTTGATATTTTCTTATTTAAACTTAATTTTCAATAAACTTAAGGTGTTAATACTGTGGAATTCCATAATGACGATGTTTTATTAATTAAAATGCTGTTTTTCCATTTTTGAGTTTATTTTTCACATCATGTTACGAAGGCTTTACACCTTCATCATCGGGAGAATGATATAAACGTTTATATCGTTCTCCCGATAGTGAAGGTGTAAAGCCTTCGAAACATGTCGTGAAAAATAAACTCAAAAGTGAAAAAACAGTACATTGCTTTGGCCGAAACACTATAATACTTCAACATTATTACTGTTAAAATTTAAAACACTGTTATAATATCATAATTTAGTTTGTTTCGTTAGTTTTGCCAACCGATGTTGGCATTACCAGGTGTTACAATAAACTGATGAATGATGCCAACATCGGTTGGTAACAGAAAAAACAGTGTTTTGTTTCATAAAAAAATCGTAACAAATCTTATAAAAAAACATGGGGTTCTGACGTGTAATTGGGCAACGATTGAGAATACTCTTCTGGCATGTCCTTTCATCGCAGTTTCTGTTGAATCGCATTATAATAGGGCCAGCCAAATCGATTGATTCTCTTGACATGTGATAGGTAGCTAATCTATCGCCATTTTATTCTAACGTGAATTCTACACCGGACCAAAGACAGCGTGACAATGACACTGCAATCGCCCGGAATCTAACCCAGGACCTTTGGTGTGGCAGCATTCATAACATTTGCCATCCTGCCACAAAGGATATCATATTGTTCTTCCGATAAATAAAGTTAAGTACCTTTGAAACTTGATGAGAAAAATATAATTAAAAAAATAATAAAAACGAATTCGTCATTAACATCAAAAACGAAATAACTCGGGGGTTGTTTGGGACTTCCCACAGCCGCTTTAACATTTCTGATAGCTAGCTCATTTCTAGCTCACCTAAAGTAGTCAGTCAGTAGCAACTCCATACAGCCAGCATTGCGCCGGTCGCCCATAAAAACTTTAGTGGGTCTTTCTCACTTATGTACTAAACATGACCTAACTAAACTTTTACTCTAAGGCACTGTTTTCCGTCATATACTCGCAATATAATACCAAGGTATTTAAATCTAGTATTTTTAGTAAAATTAACAAAAACTCCACATCAATCAGTACAGGATTTTTTCAATAAATAAAGAAAAAAACAATATAATATTTTGTTTTCGAATGTACATATACAAATACTTGTAGGCAAATACTGGATTTTACCCATTACGGAATAATCATTTTAAAATCCAGTATTTGTATACATTCCAAAACAAAATGTTGTATAAAAACTGGTCCAAGTTAAAGCATAAAAATTGGAGAGTTTTCTCCAGGCGTTGTCTAGCAATGTGTGATAATTGAGTTGATAGTCTTTCACATTGCATTAATAATGATTTTCTGCTTAATGCTTACATCTAATCTTAATAGATGGCGCAAGTGTAGATTGAACTAAAGTATGTGAAACGTTCCTCATCATTGTAGCAGATATACATCTTTCAAAAATAATTGTAAGACGTGGTGGTCGTACGAAGGGCGGAATGGGGAATGTTGTATTACATTAAGCGATCGCTTAACCCAACCAATGACAGGTCATAAGTCCTGTAAACGCCTCGACCACCATATTCTGTTTCCAAAATAATGTATATCTTCGTCTCTATTGAGATACAATTCATCCTTAATACATTATTTAATAAATGCAAATATATGGAATTCCATAGTGTTTTTATGTTAATACTCGCATTGTGGTGTTCAAATCAAATCAGTTTATTAACTCAAAAGACATTACAAACAGCAAAATGTTTAAGGCATCTATATATTGAGTAGTGCAGGTAAAATATTATAAAAATACAACATAATACCAGGAACGCATTAGAGATGGTTAGGAAGACAAGATACTTTCTAAAGTCAAGAGTATTTGTCCGAATATGAAAGACGTCGATCTCCGAGGAAACCGCGTTCAGCAGACTAATTGCTCTTCCCACTGATGTCCCAGAGTGTTGAATTCATCCTGTATTGGACAATAAGTATCTAAAATAATATTGCTTTTAAAATTATTTGAGGAAAAAAACAAAAGATAATTTAACGTAATAAGATATGAAATTGATTTCTTCATACATTCAATATTAAATATCATAAACATAATGCCAATGTCTTTTGTACCCCTGACGAAGCTCCGGCGGGTGCAAAACCGGTTGGTTGAACTAAATAAAGTGATGAATAACAAATTAAAAGTGTATTAATATCATACTAGTCGTGACAGGAATGAACTCGCTTGTCATTGGTTACTCAGAATCCATCACCATGCGGTGAGTGTTAACTTTATGAATGACCAAAATGTTATGTAATTATTATCTAAATCTTCTGCTAAAACGAAAGCGCACAATGGTCTTCTTGTACCGACCCTTATATATGGAAGCGAAGCATGGAACTGGTGAAATAAAGATAAAAGTAGAATAAATGCAGTAAAAATTAGATGTTTTATGACGAATGTGGAAAATCTTTATATAATAGAGTGTCGAATGAAAGTGTAAGAAGTGAATGCGGTGTGAATGATAGCGTTGTGAACAAAATAATGAAAGGATCATTAAGAATGAATGAATGAAGAAGGATAGATAAAAAAGTATATCTTAACAATATAAATGGAACTTGAAATAGAGTAAAACCTGACAGGATCAAATAAATCAAATATTGAATGTCGGCCACGAGAGGAGTCGGAGAAATTGACGTGCATGACACAATGTATGAATGTTGAGGAATCAAAAGAAATGTGTCAGAAAATAAAAGTGAGGCAGTCTATTATTTTTGCCTACCCCTTCAGAGAGACGGCGTCATGGTTAGTTTGTTATTATTATTTTTTTTTTTTGAATCGCTCTTAACATCATGACAGCATGAGCCAAATCGATGTAAAGGGTATTATTATAGCTATCATATTGATTCTCGTGACATGTGATAGGTGGCTAATCTATCGCCATTTTATTGTCACGTGAATTCTACAGCAGACCAAAGACAGTGTGACCAAAGAGAATCGTACCCGGAACCTTCGGGGTGGCAGTCAATGCACTTACCACTCGGCCACGAAGGTCGTCGAAGTAAGTTAGTTATCATCTTTTAAATGTGGTACAATTCACCGTCCTTTTGAAATGTCCAACAAATTTCTAAAGAGCGCGTATAATATTAGGTAATTAATGTTGGTAATCATGTCACTTGTTTTTGCGAGCTATAAAGGGAAGCTAAAACTGGATGATAAAGCTACTAAGTACCGCCTTTCACCTACCTACCATTATTGCTGTACGCACGAGTCTAGATGATCAAAATTCTGCCTGATTACACAATCCCATCTCCGAGATTCAATCAGTTGTGAAATAATTCATTAACTTTAAAGATTATGATAATACCTGGACCATGAAATACCTGTTATCCCTTTGATTAGTTTCCTTTGAAATACAAATTCAAATCAATCGAACACTGGCGAGCCCATAATCTCTATACCTACAATAATTACGAAATAGACATAATATTAACATAGCGTTGGAGTTCAGTATAATATTCTCCGCAATTATAAAGAAATTATTTTACAAAGACAATTTGCAAGTCTTAGTGGCAAGGATGTATGAGGCATGCAAAAAGAGTGACTTGGTGATGAATGTGTCTAAATCTAAAGTGATGGTTTTCGAGAAAGAAGAATGTATGACGATTTGTGATATAAGTGCGATGGGCGAGAAATTGGAGCAAGTTACTGAATTTACGTATCTGGGAAGCATGTTTACAAGAGACGGAAAAATGGAGAAAGACATCGAAAGGAGGGTTGGTGCTGGGAATAAAATAAATGGCGCACTCAAAGTCATTAATACAAATAGAAACATATCCACAGAAGCAAAGATGGCAGTACACAATGGAGTTCTAGTGCCAACCCTCATGTATGGAAGTGAAGCTTGGAGCTGGCAAAAAAAGGATGAAAGCAGGATAAACGCCGTAGAAATGAGATCACTAAGAAGAATGTGCGGGAAAACGCTGTATGATAGAATACCGAACGATGAAATAAGAAAGAAATGTAAAACAGATGACTGCATCATGAATAAAATTAAAAAAGGATCCCTGAGATGGTTCGGACATATGGAACGAATGGATGAGAGTAGAATGGTTAAAAAATTGTACACAAGCAGTGTGAGTGGGAAAAGAAGCCGAGGACGACCGAGGAAAACATGGCATGACCAAATTAACCAATTACTAAAAGGCGGCCACATTCGAAGTCGGAATAATCAACGTGCGTGCATGGTGCGATGTATGAATGTGGAGGAAGCCCGAGGTGTGCCAGGACAGGCCAGTGTGGCGATCCATCCTCTCTGCCTACCCCTCCGGGGAAATGGCGTGATGGTTAGTTAGTTAGTTATTTTACAACATTTTGAATGTATACAAATACTTGTAGACGAACAATTGGATTTCACCCATTGCGGGCTATTAATTCAAGAATCAATTGTATTTCAATAGAGACGAAGATGCAAATTGGAAACAGAATATGGTTGATCAAGGTGTTTACAGGACTTATGACTTGGTTGGGTTAAGCGCACGCTTTATGTAATACAACATTCCCCATTCCACCTTATTTAAAATATTATATTACATAAAGCGTGCGCTTAACCCAACCAATGACAGGTCATAAGTCCTGTAAACACCTTGATCAACCATATTCTGCTTCCAATTTGCATCTTCGTCTCTATTGAGATACAATTGATTCTTGAAATTATTTTATATATCTGGCAAGATACTGCGCGATAGAATTAAGAACTTTAGGATAAGGGAAATATGCGAGGTCGAGAATGTCGTTAGATGGTGGAGGCATAGGAGGAGATACTGGTATGCACACGTGAGAAGAATGAATATATCCAGACTGCCTCTCTAAATGTAACAGTTAAAATGTATTACTATTAAACCTGACATATATTTTATTTGAAAATTTTCTTTCTCTATCTAAGTGAGTTCGTGTGAGATTCAAAAAAACAAATTTTAAGTTAAATTTTAATTGTATCTCAATAGAGACGAAGACGTAAACTGGAAACTGAACATGGATGATCAAGGTGTTTACAGGACTTATGACCTGTCATTGGTTGGGTTAAGCGCACGCTTTATGTAATTACAACATTCCCTATTCCACCTTTGTTATTGTGATCGTGCATGACAAATTTTTGGAAGATGTATATATACTTCAAAATCCATATTTATCTTCACGTGTCAGTTTCAGTCAGCCATCTATGTAGATTTGGTTGCACTTGTGAATTTTTTCAAGAATTAACCAATACAACCGACCCACTAACGCCATCTATGGAGAATGATTTTTGGCATTTAGCAAACTACCTTATTAACACAATGCGAAGGCTGTCGCCTAACATATTGTTAGAAGCCGCTAGGAGTATTATTCCATTCTATGTTTTAAGTTTATGAATTTGTAATAAATCAATATTAGGAAAGCAGGAGGCAACACAAAATGAAAACATCGGTAAGGGGTCTACGTGAAAAAAAAGTTTGGGGACCTCTGGTATAAAGAGTTCAAATTGTGATCGTTTTTTAAATATTTAAACCCATTTTTCACACCATTATGAATAATACATTTATGTGATTACAATAAAATATTGTATGTTTGTAAAATAAAAATAAAACTATAACTGTTGAGTATCCTAATGATACTGATTTATTATCCTAATGATACGTCGGTTTTAATAAAAAATATATAAAAAGAGTTTTTTATAGAACTCAACAAAAAAAAGATAATTAAATACCAAATCGTAGAATACGAATTTATAATACATTTTTACTTAGGAACTACTATTAAAATCATTATTAAGCTATAAGCTATATAGAGGTAAAAAATTAATATTGTAATTCTGATTTTGAAAATTTGGTTTGGTTCCTAAAGGTGATCCTGTAAATTTGGAGATATTTCGTGTATAAGTGAATTGTTTTGGTCAATTTAACTGTTGCCGCACTTAATAATAGTCAATCGTGACACGTAATACGTTTGTACTGTTTTGCTGTTAAAATTATATTAGTTTTATCGTTTTTTTAAAGAATTTTGACAGGTGTAAAAATAAAATTTTCATTTGTTCCAATGACAATTTGAATAATTTCTTCAATATTATTTTTAAGTTCTTGCTGGTTAAGTGCCTAATTACAGCCAATTTAAAAAACGGTGGATACGTGTAACATAAATTAAATAAACACAAAAGTCCGGATCGTCCATGTCAACATGTGCAACATCGAAAAAAAACATTATGTGTTATAACATTATGTGCTAAATTAAAAAACCGGTGGATTCGTGGAATATTAATTAATTAAATAGTCAATATGTGCACCATCTAAAAAGAACATTTTGTGTTAAATTATTTTTATTTTGTTGTTTTATTTTATATCATTGTATTTTATATTATTTGTTTTAGATTTATTTTGTGGGTGTTGGACGATCGAAGTGTGCGCGGGAGATGCCTATTGGTGTCGATGAGGTTCGCAACCCATCATGGAGTGCCGCATCAGTAAAAGTGTGACAGTCCATTCTTTCTGCCTACCCTTTCGGGGAGACGGTGTGATGGTTAGTTAGTTAGTTAGTTAAATTAATATTTTTTTCATAAACAGTCAAACATTGGTTTCTCAGAACAGATCATTTATTTATTTAACACAATCGGGAAAATGTCAATATATTATAAATTAGAAGTACATTTTATTTTTATTTTCACATAAATTATTAAACTTCATTTTTATTGTTAAATTACACGTAAATCGCAGCCTGACATTAAAAGGTTGGCAATGAAAATGAGAGTGATGACGTCACGTAATATTTAAAATGTGACTTAATCCGTCGGTATCATGCAATAATTATGTACATTGTTAAAAAAAATTTAACATTTGTGACACATGATTCACAGATATCAGTATCGTTCGATATTCGGGAAAAAAGCGCAACCGTACCGGTAAGGTCATACCAACGGACAGGTTAAAACACTGATAGTTAATACGTATTTCAATCATGTAATAAACATTCCAAATTTGAACAAAAATTTCTTCCAAGTTATTAGGTGAATGTTTTTTATTAGAATTTTGAATTCTACAAAAGAAAAACGGAACTTAACATGACATTGTGCCAGTGACTTACAGTTTTTTTCTTATCAAAGTATTGCATGAGTTTTTGAATGTAGGGGGGGAGTATGTAATGATCTAACTTAGACCCTGCCCGCTTATGTCACTACTTATTTAGGTACTCTTAGCATAGAATAACACATTCCGTCATTACAGCCCTAAGAGCTTCCGTCACGTTCCGACTTTCTTTTCCGTAATGGCTTCCCGAAACTCGGATTGTCGATGAGAAAAGTTTTAAATTAATTTCTGTATCCCGCGCCCATGATCAAGAAAGCCATTAAAATATTCTCGCTACAGGACCGTTAAAATGCTCATCCTTTGAACGGATTTGGGGATAATTCCCACCTGGCATCACACGTGACTGGACTCGCGATGAGGGTGTACTCATTGCTCACCGCCACCTGTCACCATAATATTGAATCTGTTAATTACATGACGCAGGTGAACGAATGAATGGCACCCAATTTAAGTAAAGAATATCTTATACCTTCCTTTTGTATATCACATTATAACTTTTTTTTCTGAATTTTGAGAACGAACATGGAAAAGTGAAAAAAGAACTGGTTGAATTTTAAGTATATTAACTAACTAACTAACCATCACGCCGTCTCCCCGAAAGGGTAGGCAGAAAGAATGGACTGTCACACTTTTACTGGTGCTGCACTCCATCCTTCTCTTTTCGCTCCGCGGGAGACGCGGTGTGATGGGTTGCGAACTTCATCGCCACCAATAGGCATTTCCCGCGTACACTTTGATCGTCCAACACCCACAAAATAAATCTAGAACAAATAATATACAATATAATGATATAATAAAGTAAAATAACAAAATAAAAATAATTTAACACTAAATGTTCCTTTTAGATGGTGCACATATTGTCTATTAAATTTATGTTCCACGAATCCACCATTTTTTTAATTTAGCACATAATGTAAAAACACATAATGTTTTTTTCGATGTTGCACATGTTGACATGGATGATACGGACTTTTTTGTTTATTTAATTTATGTTACACGTATCCACCGTTTTTTTAATTAGCTGTAATTAGGCTCTTAACCAGCAAGAACTTAAAAATAATATTGAAGAAATTATTCAAATCGTCATTGGAACAAATGAAAAATTTATTTAATTAAATATATTTAAATTTATTAATTTGAAGTTTATTATATAGTATTATTTTATTATCCCTTGTTAAAATGTTACGTTGATAACTAACCGAAACATTTTTGTTTAGCTCTTTACAGGTCATAAGCTGAAAACGGATTGTTTTGAGACCGGCAACAATAAGGTCTATATTTCTATAAACACCCTAATAGGTTAATTGTATCTCAATGGAGACGAAAATGTAAATTATTTGAAAACAGAATAAGGTGGTCGAGGCGTTTACAGGACTTATGACCTGTCATTGGTTGGGTTAAGCGATCACTTTATGTAATACAACATTCCCCGTTCCGCCCTTCTTACGACCACCACGTTCAACAATTATTTTTGACAGATGTATATATGTTGAGAAACATTTCACATATTTTATTTCAATCTACACTAGCGCCATCTATTTAGATTAGATGTAAGCATTAAGCAGAAAATCTTTATTAATGGCTATCATCAACTCAATTATCACACATTACTAGACAACGCCTGGAGAAATCTCTCCAATTTTTATATGCTTTTAACTTGGCTATGCTCCAACTTAATGATTGACCCGTAACGGGAAGAATCCATTATTTATCTACAAGTATTTGCATATATTCAAAACAAAACCCTAATATGTTTTAATCATTCTCAGATAACATACAGAGGTCTTGAATCTAGCCAATCGCCCTGAAGTTCGCACATATTAAATAGATGGCGAATATGTGCAAACTTCAGGGCGGTTGGTAAGATTCAAGACCTCTGTATGTTATCTGGATGACAAGACCTCTGTATGTTATTAAAACCCATTAGGGTGTTTATAACTTGAAAAATTAAAGAAATATAGACCTTAATGTTGCCGGTCTCAAAACTATCTGTTTTCAGCTTATGACCTATAAAATGTTAAAAATGAAAAAATGGCGTTTTATAACAAATTGTAATTCAATATTATGGAATGAAGAATTCGCAACAAAAATTGAATGCAAATATTATATATAATAATAATTTGTATTTTTTGATAAACACTGATATTAATTTTATATATCACTTTTTATCCTGTTTATTCCAGTTTTAATTTGATTTATCCCGACGTATTTCAAATATATAATGTAACATGTAACGCAACATGTGCCAATAAATATGGTCAAAAAAGATTTTTTAATTATTAGTTTTAACTAACTAACTAACTAACCATCACGCCGTCTCCCCGAAAGGGTAGGCAGAAAGAATGGACTGTCACACTTTAATCGATGCGGCACTCCATCCTTCTCTTTTCGCCCCGCGGGAGACGCGGTGTGATGGGTTGCGAACCTCATCGCCACCAATAGGCATCTCCCGCGCACACTTCGATCTTCCAACATCCACAAAATAAATCTAAAACAAATAATATAAAATACAATGATGTAAAATAAAATAACAAAATAAAAATAATTTAATACAAAATGTTATTTTTAGATGGGGCATATTTGTCTATTTAATTTATGTTCCACGAATCCACCGTTTTTTTTTTAATTTAGCACATAATGTAATAACACATAATGTTTTTCCGATGTTGCACATGTTGACATGGACGATCCAGACTTTTGTGTTTCTTTAATTTATGTTACACGTATCCACCGTTTTTTAAATTAGCTGTTATATGATTTAATTAATGTTCCACGTATCCACTTTTTTTATTTGGCAGTAATTAGGCACTTAAAACCAACTAACACCAGCAAGAACTTTAAAAGAATATTGAAGAAATTATTCAAATTGTCATTGGAACAAATGAAAATTTTATTTTTACACCTGTCAAAATTTTTTATATAAACGAAAAAACTTGGATAATTTTGACATCAAAACAGTACAAACGTATTACGTCTCACAATTAACTATTATAAAGTGCGGCAACAATCAAATTGACCAAAACAATTCACTTATACACGTAATTTCTCCAAATTCACGGGAGCTCCACATGAACCAAACCAAATTTTCAAAATCAGAATTAGTTTTATCTTGCAATAATATATTTTAATTGTTTATAAAATTCGTGTTGATAAAAAACTACCTAACTAAGTAACCATCACACCATCTCCTAGAAAGGGTAGGCTGAAAGAATGGACTACCACACTTTTCTTTCCTGATATACTTCTCTTGCTTCTCCAACATTCATACATCGGTCATGCACGCATGACTCCTCACGTGGCCGACATTCAATATTTTATTTATTTGATCGTGCCACGTTTTCCTCGGTTTTCCTCTATTTCTTGTTCCATTTAAATTGTTAACATATACTGTGTCAAAACCATCTTAATGATCCTTTCATTATTTAGATTATAATATTTTCATTCACGCCGCATTCACTTCTTATATTTTCATTCAACACTCATCATACACAGATTTTTCATATATTCGTCTAAGAGATCTTATTTTTCAAATTTAATTGTATCTCAATAGAGACGAAGAAGCAAACTGGAAACTGAATACGGATGATCAAGGTGTTTACAGGACTTATGTCGATTTAATTATACTAATCAATCTTTTAAGATTAACCTATATAATCCACCCACTAACGCCATCTATGGAGAATTATTTTTAGCATTTTAGCAAACTACTTTATTAACATGATTGTAAATAGCAATTAGAGGGCCAATTAAAACTGACACGTGAAGATAGGCATGGATTTGGAGTATATATACAACTTCCAAAAATTATCATGCATGATCATAATAACAATGGTGGAATGGGGCATGTTGTAATTACATAAAGCGTGCGCTTAACCCAACCAATGACAGTCATAAGTCCTGTAAACACCTTGATCATCCGTATTCAGTTTCCAATTTGCTTCTTCGTCTCTATTGAGATACAATTAAATTTGAATTAACCACCCTACATGGGTGAAAATCCAGAATTCGTATACAAGTATAAGTATACATTCACAAAAAATATTTCATCTTATTTTTACTGCATTTATTCTACTTGCATCCTTCTTTTGTCAGTTCCATGGTTCACTTGTATACATAAGGGTAGGTACAAGAACACCATTATTGTTGCTAATATATCGTAAACTAATTTCATTTTTCATTCGACACTCATCATACACAGAGTATCCTCACATTCGTCTAAGAGATTTCATTTCTGCTACATTTAATCTTCTTCCGTCCTTCTTTTGCCAGTTCCATGGTTCACTTGTATACATAAGAGTGGGTACAAGAACACCATTTTTGTTGCTAATATATCGTAAACTAATTTCATAACAATTCCCCAATTAGACGCTGGATAACCGTTCAAAGTAAAACTACAAATCACAGATTCGGCTAATAAAACTGAAGCGATGTTGGTTCGAGTTTTAGGGCATTCGTATTAGTTCCACAAGCAGGGCGGCAGTGATAGTGTGGCGATCAATAACATAATGCGAGCGTTCAGCAACCGGAAAAGTTAATCTTGTTATCGGTAAAAGTTTACAAAGTTAATATCGTCAACAAATTATGAGATCACATAATAACCGTTATTTCTGTTTAGTTAAAAAAAATATCTAAATAAAACTAACAAGAAATTGAAATAAAATACAGAATTGAAGTTGCACGAGCTGCATTTAATGAAATGAGAATATTATTTTGCAACGGTAATCTTAGTTTGAAACTCCGACAAAGAATGATTAAATGTTATTATGGTCTGTTCTACTATATGGCTGCGAAACCTGGACTCTGAAAGTGAATGTAATGAACCGGTTAGAAGCGTTCGAGATGTGGATATACGAGTACCGCAGAATGCTACGTATACCGTTGACCGATAGGGTCAGTAATGCAGACGTACTACAGAGAGCCAGTAGAGAGTTGTTGTTGACTGTGAAAATTAGAAAGATCTCATATTTGGGTCAGGTGATAAGGCGAGAAAATTACCACCTCCTTCAACTGATATTAATAGGTAAAGTGGAGGGACGTCAGGGAGTTGGTAGAACATCAAAGAGTGGACAGGAATAACAAGAGTTCAGAACCTGTTCCAAGTGGCGCAGGACAGAGATACCTTTGTTGCAGTGATCGCCAACGCTGGAGAAACCTGATACAGCACCGAAAGAAGAAGAAGGCACGAAATAGGAAATTGACTTCGGAATAGGATTTTGGAAGAAGAGTCGTCCATAGTCAAAGTAAGAGAGCGTAATAGGCAGCCAATTAACAGAATAATAATTCACCGTTGTCTTCCGACACTTCTCCGGCCCAACCTCGGCCTCCATTCAGTAACCCTCTAGCTCCATCTTCCATCATCCCGTCGACACATATGACCAGCTCGCTGCCACTTCATCCTCGCAATGCGTATCCCTACATCTGTGACTCTGGTGCGTCTTCTAATCTCCACGTTGGGTATATGGTCTCTAAGCAAGATACCCAACATGGATCTTTCCATGGCCCGTTGTCCAACTTTGATTTTGTGCATTGCTTTTTTAGTAAACGTCCATTTCTCGTCTCCATAGGTCATCACAGGTAACACACACTGGTCCAGCTATATAATAACGTTGTGCGTACTCACGCCATTCCGCATTTGTCTCTTCCGTTCCTCCTTTCATTTCCCGCTGCCATGTGTCCAAGAGTCCGCTTCCCATTTAATCCCATGCCTTTTTTTTCCTTTTATATATTTTGTTTAGAAATATTTAGGGTGTTTTTTTGTGTTATCTGCATGTTAAGTGGGACATAGAGGAAAATAGCAGTAGATAAAATGTGGCCTGGTCCCTCTTGGCTTCTTTCATTAATTTTTTTCTAACGTAAGCCCCGCATGGACGAGGAACAGGTCTAGGGATTAAATGAGCAAAGCTGACGAAAGGTGCCGTTCACCTATAACAGCTCCGGGTAAGCGGTGGGAATCCTCTATGTCCTATGGTACATCACTTTGGTTTTTAAATTTTGTGGCAAATCCGACTTCAAGATGTTGCCCAGCTTTTCAAATGCAGACCAACCGAGCTGTATTCTCCTATCAATCTCCTTGACTTGACCCCCTCTTCCAAAAGTCAACAGATTACTACGATACACATATTCATCTACCACTTCTACCAACTTCTAACCAACCAAGTGGAGCGATGATATTGTGAACACCGGCGAGAGACCGAGAGAGATGGCGTGGGAGTGGAGAGGCTTACGTCCAGCAATGGATGGAGACAAGCTTACAAAGAATTCACTGTTGCTTATATATTAGAAGACAAATGCATGATGGGGTATTTGAAGCAATGACCGACCGGCCAGCAGAATAGAAAAAGCAAACTCAGCCACCTAGTGATTGAGACTTTAGCGAAACAGTAAAAAGTTCAAAGGCTTTTTTTATAGAAATTGGCTGTCTATTGCGCTTTAAAGAAAGAAAGACGTCGATAGTCATATCCACCAGACTAAACTTGCCTTCAACAAGAAAGTTAAAATATTTGAATCCAATAAAATAAACCTAGACCTCCGAAAACAACTAATAAAAACATTGGTGTCGAGTGTTTTACTATACGGCTGCGAGACTTGGTGCCTGGGCGAAAGAGAGCACAAAAGGCTAGAGGCGTTTGAAATGTGGACCTACCGACGATTTGGCCATGTTTCATGGAGGGACCACGTTACAAATGAGGAGGTTCTCAGCAGAGTTGAAGAGAAAAGGCACATGTTGAACACCATGGATTGGTCATGTGCTGCGACACGAATGTTTCCTGCATGATGTATTTGAGGGAATGGTCGAGGGATCGATTGGCAGAAGACGATCTCGCCAGGAGTACCAAATCAGGTTTGCCGAGATATGGGCTGTACCTCTTATGCGGAGTTGAAGAGAGTTGCCGAGGACTGAGCGGAGTGGAAAAATATATGCGTCATCTTGCTGCAGACCAATATTTAGATTGAGACCGGAGAAGATTGCGCATTCTTACTTTGACTATGGACGACTATAAGGGGGTACAGCAATCCTGCAAAACCTCATTCCAAAGTTAAGTTCCTATGTCGTGCCCTCCCCTTGTTATCAATAACGCCCCTAAAAACACAGAAAAATTGATTTTATAAAAGTTTATATGGTGAGTAAGAGTAATAAAAAAATTTATACATTTATAAAAAAAATTAAGGTTTCTAAAAGTACTCTCTAGATTTTTTTATTGTTTCTTTCACAATGATCTTAAATTTCATGCTTAATATTAAGTAATGATGGTAACGAAAATTTAAATAAGTTTAATTGTTTTTTTTCTCTAAGTTATTTGAATATTAGGTCCATACATATGAAATTGGCGTTTTGTATGGGAGGTACGGTAAATAACGCGATATTTCGAGTTTTCTATTTTGTAAACTGAGTGACGCAAAGAAAAAAAACAATTGAGGAAAAAACAAATGAATTATAATTTTCGAAACACAAATACTTGAGTAAATAGCTGTATAAATTTAAATTTGGAATTCCTAACCTAAGAGAAGATATTTGAGAACAAAGTTGCCAGTACGGCAAAACGCCACTTTCATATGTAAGGACCTAATATTTTAAAGAGACACGACATTATATCTGAAAGACGTCTTATTGGAAGAAACTTTATTACATTATATTGAAGCTATATGTACCCGAAATTTCATTATATTTTTAAGGGGTGATATGTTTTGCCTCGTTCCCATCAAATATAATTATAATAAAGGCAATATTATTAATTATAATAAAGGCAATAATATGAAGCAAAAATTTATAATTTTTAGTTTTATCATAATATATACAGACAATAACCAGATGTCGCCAAGAAAGAGAACAAAAATATTCTGTATACAAGAGTGCAAGAGAGGAACACTTCGATTTTGTACAACAGTTATTACAAAAAAAATATTTAATTATTATTTAAAATGAACTTTCATCAAGGGATTTCAGTAAAATCATTTGATTATCTTTAAAAAAAATTCACTATCAGTTTTCATAAATTTGGCGTTTAAAGATATTCATACATTTGAATTCTCTCTGAAAAACATTGCGTTATAAAAATTCATTTACTTATTTTTGGGGATTAATCTATAAAAAAAATTCCATTAAAAAAATGGAGTTTAACTTCACATTACATATTTAATATGAATGACAACTAATTATTTCTAAAGGTTTTGTTATATTTTATAGAAATGACATGTTTCATCTTGCTATGGGATTATCAAATGATACGAGTTTATTCGAGATAATATATATTATAAAGCATATTATGCTGATTGCACGATGTCCGTACAAAAATAAGACAGGGTTATGAACTCTCCTGGGATGAAACATACCAACTTAATATTTCCCTCGTTTCGCATATATAAAAGAAGAACATCGAACAATAAACTGGAATTCCCTTCAGGACAGGGCAACACAAAAGATTATTCAAAAAAATATATTTTTCTAAAACCATTGCTGTTGTTTTCAATTATTAAACCGTGTTTGATGAAATAAAAAGAAAAATTCGCAATTAATATTAAAACGAATAAATCATTATGTATATTTTATTATGTATCTATTTGCTGGCAGTCGATTTGATGTTTTAATTAACATCATAATCCAATGTGTATCATCTATCTACTGATAATTTCAGTATTTCAAATACACACAGTAAACAAGCAAGAAATCGCAATATTTCAAATACGCAAGAAATCAACTGAGATGCGAAGTCTCCGTACGCCAGGAGGAAATTGAACAGGTGGACCTATTCAGATATCTCGGAAGCGAAGTAACCAGCTCTAATGACCTCCCCAGAGAAGTAAGGTCACAGGTGGATAGGGCTGCAGCAGTTGCAGGCTGTCTGAAAGATGTCATATGGAGAAACAAGGACATGAGGACTGACAGCAAGGTACGCATCTATAAGACCTGTGTGCGACCAATCCTCACATATGGCATTGAATCGAGGGCAGACACTGTCAAGACAAAGAGCATGCTCAGGACAACCGAGATGAAAACGCTCCGCGCTATAGCTGGCAAGACCCTACGTGATCGAGTTAGGAATACAGCAATCCGAGAAATCTGCGAGGTCGAAGATGTGGTCAGATGGGGACGTCAAAGACGGCGATACTGGCATCAACACGTAGAAAGGATGAGCTCAAATAGAATACCACACATAGCTCTCCATGGAACGCCAAATGGACAACGCCGACCAGGAAGACCCCCGAAACGGTGGAGAGAAAGCTGGAGTTCAGCATCTCAAGAGAACCCGCCTGAAATAACAGACTCCTGAGTCTACCAAAAGGGAAGAAGAAGAAGAAGACAGTAAACAAACAGCACTGTATAATACCACATATTTGCATACAATTAGATATGCCACTAACAATTCCCTGTGTCCTATTATGAAGTTATGGTTTGTTGATATGACCTATCATAATTACATGAACCAGATCAATTACATCAAAGATTATTAAGATCTTTATTAAATTAACACGTTACCATTATTTTCACACAATTCAAACATTATTAACACATTCGAAGTCGAAAAATTTGTCGGAAGATACGGCATGATGGTTAGTTAGTTTTTTTAAAGTGAAATATTTTTAACACTAGTATAGGGTAGTTTTTTTAGAGGTATATAACATGTATTCAAAATAAATAAAAAAACATTAAAATAATGTTAATGTCTATGATATTGGCTTTATTTAATAGATAATTTTATGCCATTATTGTTTAAATATGATTTCGGGCATATGAGCGCCACGGCTAGCTCGAATGAAGCGCAATCATGAAATTCAATTTTCGACAATTGTCGTCTTTGTGGATGGTATTATCCACTACTAGAGTGTACGTGGTGCGAAAACGATCCACGATCTTCCGAATAAGTTGTTTGGATGGACCATTATGTCGCCGATAAGTTTGGCGAACTGAACCATGATTTAAAAAAAAAATGCACAATTTGCAAGCGCTGTTCATAGAGTCTGTCTATTCGTGATAAAACGGCAAAACGTATTGACTACAAATCAACTGTCAACTGTCAAATTGACAGTCTGTAGAAACAATGTTGTTAGTTTAAAAACTAAACCTCTAAAAAAACATCCTATATATATTTATATGAAATTAAATGTTACAATTGTTACAATGTTCCCGTTGACAATGTGTAAATAAATAAATCATTCGCTTAAGGATAGCATAAGGGAAATTAAAAATATCAACAACTATTGATCCTGCAGAGTCAAACTTCATGAAGGAACCAAACCATTACATCATAAATTGATCACTGCATGAAGTTTTGACTCCAGGGCAGAGTTTCCCAACCTTATTTGTACCATGCCTCACTTCAACGATTCTTCAAATCATTAAATCATTTGACTTGCATACCTCAAACATTCTCGACACCAAGACTTGTAATTCGTCCGCACTATCCGCAACGAGAACGGAATCGTCCGCGTAAAGCAGACAATTTACAGACGGATCACTCATCTTAGCACCAGCATTTATACCTTTAAGTTCTTCGAAAATACGTTTTTCGAAAACAATGTAACAAATATTAATGATTTGCTTATTGCCCCCTGGTGCGGTGGGGCGCAAGCCTCACGTTGGAAAACATTGCTCTAGGATAAGTTTTAGCCCACATTTTACCGAGGAATATTTCAGAAGCCTCTGCGTCTGAATAAATTGGGAAGCACAATTTCCTTGGTCCCCTGTGTTCCCGTGTAGGAATCAATGATTTTCCATCGTTCACTTCCCATCCTATACCTTATTCATCCCACTTCCGCGCGATCCGAATACACGCGAATTTATTGCAATATTCAGAGCTTTACATCCCAAACCTGCTGTAAACGATCTTCCAAATTGATATTCCGACTGCTCGGCAGGATGTTCTATGTCTGCTAGGGAAATATTCTGGACTTCCCTACGTATTCCTACTCATACTAAAATTTCTAACATATTCTGTTTCTAATCCATTGTGTTGCCCGAAACACTATGATATTATCTATCTTCTTCTTCTTCAAGTGCCCTGTCGGGTCCCCCTAACGTTGGCGATCACCTCGGCGAACCTGTCCCTGTCCTGCGCCGCTCGGAACAGCTCCTCAACACTTCAATGCACTTTCACTATTTTGAGCCGGGAGATTCTTCGCACCCCCTGCCCATTGAAGGGCTGCCCGGGACTAGGGGCCATTATTATCTATATCCATTATTATCTATAAAATTATTAAAAAATTTAATTTTGAATCACTGTTAATATTAAACAAAAAACAGGTTTGGAAATCTCATGATAGAAATTCTTTGTAAATAATGAAAATAAAATAAAAAATTGAGTATATTTAAAATTATTTATATTTACTCGTAGAATATATTAATTTTTTTTTTATGTACACAACAGGTCATTTGGACCCAATTACTGTATACAATTTTTATTTTTTAGCTATTATATTGATTCTCGTGACATGTGATAGGTAGCCAATCTATCGCCATTTTTATTGTCACGTGAATTCTACACCAGACCAAAGACAGTGTGACAATCACACTGCCATTGCCGGGAATCGAACGCAGGGCCTTCGGCATGGAAGTCAGAGCTCGTAACCACTCTGCCACGAAGGTCGTCATTATAAATTATCAGAATATTGCGCGTAAGTAGAAGAATATTCTTGTAGGTGTGTGTATGTGTATATAATAGCATGGACAATAGTCGCATTGCCTGTATCGTGTTGATCATTACGTCTTTAATATTTTAATAGTAACGAGTATACATGGAAAATTGAAAATATGTATGGTAATACGTGTGTATATCGTATACATATACTTGTATCCAACACTCATATTTATTTTTAAAAATATATATCAAACATGTTTCGGACTAACCAGCCCTTCATCAGTGATGTTATATAAATATTAAAAATATTATAAATTTGTTAACAAATATGGTCAGTTTGGACAAATGTTATAATGATTTATTTTGAAACGTTTATGCTTTTGTTATAACAAGTATCATGAATTAATATAAAATATTAATTTAAAGTTTTTATTGGGGTTCACGTATTAACTTACAACAAAGGAAATCAATCAAAGATTGAACTTGTTATATTTGCTTTATTTTTAATTTAAAAAATTTCGAGATTGTTCAAAGTCTTATTTCTATTATTGAAATTCCCAATTTTAACGCCATTATCTTTATTAAAGAATGATCTTTTTTACTCATTGAAAAATCTTTGATTTATATTAAAAGTCATCAACATTCGTCTAAGGGATCATCCTTCTTTTGCCAGTTACATGCTTCGCTTCCATAACACCATTGTGCACTGCCATTTTAGCTTTTTTGGATAGGTTGGATAGGTTTGCGATGACAACTTTAAGTGCACCATTCACTTAGTTGCCTGCCCCAACCCTTCATTATTTTAAAATTCTTATCATTAAACATTCATTTTTCATACATGCGGAGTTATGCTAAATATATAACACAAAGGGTTATCTTATTTTCATTATTTTATAATTAAGTGTAAAAACGGGAAAGCATTAATGGAGTCACGTTTTTTGGATTTAAGATGTGGAAAAACAGTTAATAATCCTGATTTTGCATAATTAATGGACCAAAAGGAAGCAGTCTTTTAATTGCGATAAACTACACGGTAAGCATCTTAAAGGAGCTGCTTTCCGAGCCCACACTCCGACTCACATAAATCACTGGCGGTACGCAATCCTTTATCATGGGAGGTCAAGGAGGGTACAAATGGAATGGATTGGTTCGGTTTACCTGAAAATCAGATCCATTCTGTAGAAGCCAAGTTTAAACTCCCTACCTGACTCCATTTAATGTTATTTATATTTTTTCCTAGAATTTATACGTTCCAACGGTTAAAATATATTCAAAGGGATCTTTACTTAGTTGTGTCAAGTTTTTTTTTAATGTAATAAAGAAAAATGAAGTGTGTAACACAATTTCCGTCAATATATATAAATGTTCGTACATGTGTGTACACTCAAAAACTACTTCGCCGATTTTTCTAAAAATTTCAGTTTGTTTGTATTAGTGCCAGAAGTGATTCTTATTAGGTTATTCCACGAGATTATATTCTTATTCCACGAGTGCCAGAACACAAGATAGTTAATCTATGTATATAATAGTTTGTATGTGTACTATGCTATACTCAAAACTACTCCACCAATTTCACCGATAATTTCACAGTTGGTTCTTATTATTGCCAAGAGTGCTAGAACGGCATACGAACGAATTCACGATGATTTATTTGGAAACCATTTTCAAATGTAATTTTTCCATTCATTAAAAGCATTTTCACTATACCTACACCACGGTTGCTCACTTATCCTCTTTCTCCAATGTCATTATACTTTATAGCTCTCACTCTATTAAATTTATATAATAATAATAGTTGTATATTTTGTTGATTCTCGTGTTTGTTTTGTTACCCTAATGAAGCTCGGCTTGAAGATAAACTGATCGGTTGTTTAAAAAACAAAATTAAGTAGAGTTTAACCAGAATATGTAATGTTTTATTCGTAGGAAGCACTTAATTTGTGGTGTACGATTATTAAAAATAATATAAAAACACTTTCGAAAACAAATGAAGAGATAAACCCCAGAATACAGGATAGTATTACTTGGCCCGGAATATTTCATTGATATATTATAAAATACAATAAAACTTTTAGAAAACAAACTTTTTCGTACATATTAATTATTGTCAAAAACTGTGAACCTTTTGTTATCTGACAACTGCCAAAATGTTTACTTGAAAATATTTTTTGACTATGAATGAGAAATTTTAAATAACCCTGGCGATGATCTGACGGGAGGGAAACCGATTGTCTTGTTTAAACAAATAAAGAGATGTAAAAACAAAACACACGAGTATAAGTGTTAGAAAATTATTTTTAAATATACAAGAGTGCAATATTTGTTTTAATATATAATTTTTTTTTAATTCACTTGGCAACTGAAAACGGCAGACATGCGGAAGCTTAGGTGGTCTGCTGGGGTATCGCTGAGAGATAAAATAAAAGAATTCACGCATTCGTGATAAACTGGGAATTACGGATATAATAGTAAGCTAGAAGAAAGGCAGATGAGATGGCACGGGCATATAAAATGGAAACCAACAGACCACACAGTAAATAGAGCTCTGTCTGTAAATCTTTCTCGTCAACCATCCAGAGGAAGACCTAGTATTACATGGATGATTCAGTGCAATAGCGTCTTGCAGAGAAATAGCTTGAGTGAAGGCGATACTCAGAACCGTGAGAGGTACAGCCTGAGATCGAGAAGAGCCGACCCCAACAGTCAATACAGACGATGAGTTGGGATAGCGCCAGGAAAAAGAAGATGTATGTTTTTTTAATTTTTAATAAATTTAAATAATAAGCAAGTTATCGAAATTACGTATCTGGAAAGCATGTTTACAAGAGACGAAAAAAAGGAGAAAGACATCGAAAGAAGGGTTGGCAGTACACAATGGAGTTCTAGTGCCAACCCTCGTGTATGGAAGTGAAGCTTGGAGCTGGCAAAAGAAGGATGAAAGCAGGATAAACGCCGTAGAAATGAGACCACTTAGAAGAATGTGCAGGAAAACGTAGTATGATAGAATACCGAATGATGAAATAAGAGAGAAATGTAAGGTAGATGAATGCATCATGAATAAAATTAAAAAAGAATCCCTGAGATGTATTGGACATATGGAACGAATAGATGAAAGTAGAATGGTTAAAAAGTTGTACGCAATAAGCGTGAGTGGGGAAAAAAAAGCCGAGGACGTCCGAGGAAAACATGGCATGACCAAATTAATCAATTACTAAAAGGCGGCCACATTCGAAGTCGGAATAATCGACGTTCGGACATGGTACGATGTATGAATGTAGAAGAATCCCGATAGGTATGCCAGGACTCTGCCTACCCTTCCGGGGAAATGGCGTGATGGTTAGTTAGTTAGTTAGTTAGTTAAATAATAAAGCACATATTGTTTACACCACAAATTATGTGCTTCATACGAAAGTATTAATTAAGAATGTGGACTTAAATATCTATTTAAATATTGAGCATATAACCAACGAGATAGAGCGAGAGTTGGGTCTCATGGGTGCTAGTTTCGATAACGAAGCGCTAAGAGAGCATCTCTGTAATTCGTTCTAATTTCAGTTAAAACTCCACCATATCTCCAGCCTCTAGCCGAACGGTGGATCTCCTGGGAATAGGAGAACAGAAATTTAATGACGGTTTGAAAACTGTCGCCAGTTTGATATAGAAGGTTCTAACGAGTATAGTTATAGTATATATGGTATTCAAGCGACAATGTCAATATTAAATTTATTAGATAATTCTCTAGAGGGTATAAGTTCGCATTCCAATGGTCCTACCTCAATACTGTTTGTAAGTGTGGGTAGAACTAGTATACCTATGAATTATTATAAACTAAACTTTATTCTCAACTCTTCACTTACTCAACCCAAATATAAAGAAGAATAAAAGTATATACAAATATAAAGAATAATAATTTGTATAGCGCCGTTTTCGTGAATTGCTCACCTCAAGGGCGCGTTATGAAGCACGAAACATCGAAATAATTTTTAGATAAATAGCTCGTATGTACATAATAATATAATGGATTTTGTAATCAAATATTACTAAATTTATAGAACAATGTTTCTTTTTTTTTAACTTTGTACACAACACACACTTTATTACAAAAATAAAAATTAAAAAACACACATGTTTCGGACACAGAAGCCCTTCATCAGTGATATATGGTTAATACTATATAAATATTACAAATATTTTCCTTATTTTTTGTTCATGAATATGATCAGTTTTGACAGATATTAAAACGATTTATATTTTAGTTATAACAAATATTTTGAATAAAAATTTAAAAAAAATTAAGTTCTTATTGGGGTCCAGGTATTAATCTTATAGCAAAGGAAATAAATCAATTATTGAACTTGACGTTAAATTTATTTGATTATTTATATTATTTTCTTTACGAAAACCTACATATACAGACAATATTATCCACAACACTTCCAACCATCCGATATCACATACACATTCAGCTTTCCATTCCTAGTTGAACCGCATCCAATATAACACTTTCTTTAGAAAATTATAATAATGAACTAAATTCAATGTAAAAATATAGATTATAATAATGGTTACAATAATCATCTAATTGGTATTATTTTATATAAAATAAAATCTAAAATAAATTTACTAAAGCAATGTTGTATTCTCCAGCTACCATCAGTAATAATCAATGGCGTAAATTTTTATACATTAATAATTAAACAAATATAATTTCAAAACAATTTCCATGTCACATTGGACCCGCGTTTTATTCAAATAAGAATGAAGGTAAATTAATAAAAAATAATAAAGACAAGGAAGATATGAACTGAAATGTAATGATTGCTCATCCAATAGTTCAGTTCATATACTTCCAATAGTTCAGTTCATATACTTCCAATAGGGAGTATATGAACTGAAATGTAATGATTGCTCATCTTCTTATATAGGAAAAGCAAGCCACAACTTTAAATTAAGAATGAAAGAGCACATAAGATGTCTCTCTATTAATAACTTTTCTGAATTCGTAAACTATCTCATTTTAATAAGGATAATGGCTTTGAATTTTGCAAGTTAATCATAGAAAAATAACTATGAATAATCCTGAAATTTTAAAAATTAATAAAATTTTGAAAATATTCAAATAAATTTAATGTCATGTCCAATAATTGATTTATTTCTTTAGCTGTAATGAATACCTGGACCCCAATAAGGACTAAACATTTATTTAAAACATTTGTTATAACAAAACATAAACATTCCGAAATAAATCGTTTTAATATCTGTCAAAACTGACCACATTAATGTTTTTTTAATAACATTTATATAATATTAACCACATATCACTGATGAAGGAGTTCTGTGTCCAAAACATGTTTGGCATTTAATTTTTATTTTTGTAATAAAGATTCCAAAAAAATAATATTGTACTGATAGAATTTTTTTAAAGAGACAACCCATACCTATATGGAAGATAAAAATTAACACATTTTATAAAAAAAACTGTTTTTTCTGTTTTAGTTTATTATTTAATCAATAAATTATCAAGAGTCGAAGAGATCACTAATCTACCATCTCATGAATGTGGTGGTTTAAACAAACATAAAGCATACGTATACACGCATGTAGATAGGCACTGGTATCTGACAAATGTGAAATTTATGTGCACCCAAAGTTACTCCAACGAGAAAAGCTTACTGCGTAACTCTAACAAAGCTGAAGTATAAATCTGAGAATTATTTTGACAGGTATTCCATTGCATGTAAACAAACTGAAAAGCTGTTCACTGCTGGAAAAATCATTACTCCTATCTTTCGTTCGAAGAAATCAGTTTAAAATATTTCAATAGTTTTTTCAAAACATTGTATTTTCAAATAATTAATGTTTTTAATTGAAATTTCTTGGTAGAAATTCATTTTAAATAATGAAAACAAACAAAAAAATGGATAGAAAATTTCTTTATTATTATGTATTTAGTGTGCTTCCACTTGTGTTTATGTTAGACCGGTTTCGGCAGCTTGCTGCCATCTTCTGGATAGAAGATGGCATTTGCACTATATTTTATTCCATATTTCACAAACATGTTTCGGGACATATTATAGAAACCCTTCCTAAATAGAGAAATTTTAACAATATACGAGGTCTGTCTATTAAATATGCGAACTGCGTTGCTTGGGTGGTCTTCAGTTAAAATTCGCGCAAGAGCACTGGTTACTTTGTTGCCGGATGAACTACTAAGTGAATCCGTAATCACAAAACCGTCGAGGTAAACGTAGCGCTTGAACGGGGAATTTTTTTGTGGCGTGTGTTTTATGCTCTTATCGATAATGGGATTGAAAAACATATATGGAACAACAAGCCAACATCAAATTTCTGGTGAAACTTGGGGAAAATTATCGGGATATTCATGAAATGTTAAAGGCTGTTTATGGAGTTAAAACATTGAACAAAACTGCCCTTTTTAAGTGGATCAAAGATATCAGTCAGTGAGGGCCATGACTGCACGGACGATGCAAGTTCAGAACAACCGTCGACTTCCTGTGTTGATGCAAACATTGAACGTGTTCGGTCTGCTATGCTTTACAATCATCAATGAACTGTTCGGATGATTGCTGATGAACTTAATTAAGGAAAATCGTCTGTGCACACGATTCAAACATTTGAACATTTGAAGTTGAGTAAATCATGACAATGCGCCTTCACATTCATCACTGATCACACGAGGAGTCAGAAGAATCGACGTACGTGCATGACATAATGAATAAATGTTGTGAAAGAACGAGAAGTGTGTCAGTAAAGAACAGTGTGGCGGTCCATTCTTTCTCACTCGGGGAGAAGGCGTAAAGGTTAGTTAGATAGCAAACCTTTTTTTTTTAAATATTTTAGTCTTAATTGTATACATACGAATACATATTATTTCAAAAAAATACTTTTTATTAAATTTAAATTTATGACCGTGTTAAGCATCTATAATACGAGTATATACTCGTACTCATAAAATAAAGAGTTCGTAGAAATTGATGGACATCGTTCGTATTTGAAATAGTTTATTTATATTTAACAACATAATGAATTATATACATATTATAAATATTAGTAAAATATATTTTTATTATATTTTATTTAATGACCGGTTTCGACAGTTATGAGTCGGTTGTTTGGCATCTATAAAATATACTCAAATTGAATTAAAAGTTATTAAATTTAAAAATTTAAATATTTCTTAGTTAGCTATTATTTATAATTTTGTCGTATTTCAAGAGTGTTCCATTGTTATATTCTTACGAGAAGATACATATTTAGTTTGATTTTCTTATTGTATATTCACGCATGCCTTAGTCTTGTTATATTAACTGTTGGAAGTCATTTAAATTCCAGGTATTAAGGAACCTTATATAAGTTCTAATTTGTGAGAGATAAATACTCAAAAACAGTCATTTCTCGTAACTTGCGAAGTTTACATACCAATGGTGGTGAGTGAACTTTTTTGAAACAGCATACCACAAAATTTAAATATAGTAATTTTAAAATAATTATTTTGAAGGGTGCTTCAAAATTCATACTATTTTGTATTATATTTTCCCGATAATAATTTCAATTCCAGTTATATTTTGAGAAAGAAAAAAGTGAGATTTATACACTTAAACTGATGCAAAAAATGAAAGAAAATATTTATATTATAATTTGAAATTAGAAAACTTATTTCTGAAAGTAGGCATTGTAAATATAGCAATATATTATAAATTACGTTAGTTTGGAATATTACCTATATTAGGAATACAAAAACAATGGTTTGTCCATCAGTAGGCAGAACATTACAATTTTTTATCATTCATTTTTTTACCTCCTAAATGGAGACACCCATTCTAGGGAGACCATATTATTGGATTTACTTCAAGAGAAAGAATATGAAGTAAAATAAAAGCTCAGATTTTAGAGTGTTCGATTTTTGAACATTTGAACATGGATCCATTGAAAATTGACTGTTCTGATGTGGTTAAATGGTTCAAATAACTGGCATTACCAGTGGTAGATTGATAAGTTGAATATTAGAACAGTACCTTTCTACAATGTCAATCATGATGATCAAGATTTTATTGATATGTGGTCTCTAATATGGAGTTGTTTTCAGATGGCGCCCTGTTCAGTCAGATGAAATTATTTAGTAGGTACCATCGTGAACTTAAAGAAAAGAACGATCCGTATATATATCGCACGCTTAATAGAACACTAGCTTAACTCAAAAAAGCAAGTTTTGCTCAATCTGACCTGAATCGGTGTTTTAACAAAAACAGTCGTAAAACACGTACGAATGAATAGCGTTAAAATTGTGAACGATTATCGTACTACGAATGGATAGCGTTAAAATTGTGAAAAATAGATGGATAGCGTTAACACAAACCTCTGTCTAATGTTAACTCAATTATATGACCTAAACCATAATCGGTCAGTTTACTATTGAGCGTGCGATATGTTTTCTTGTGTCAGTACAAATACGCGTATCTGTGATTAGGTAAAATATGTGTAAATGTATATATGTGTGTTTTTTGTTTCTCATCCTACGCCACTGACGTATAAACACATCCTGCTATTTAACAGACAACGTTGTATTCAAGGTTTCATTAAAAACGTTTTCACTTTCTGAGAAGTCAAGAACAAAGATCTTTCATTCATATACAAGAACGTGCGAACTCCAGAGTCGTATTTCAATAAGTTATTCAAATTCATATAGCTGATCTTCAAAGGTATTAAGAATGAAGCTTTTGTATTATACGAGTATATAACGAACTAGTAATACGCGAGCAACAAAAAAAATAACCTTTAAATTCCTTCTAACCGTATCACGTCATGTACTATTACATATGTAGGTGATCCACATAAGTGGACTTCGACGCTGAACCAGCATATTCCATGATGAAATATATGACACGAATAAACGCCTGACTCAGAACCTACTTATCAAATCTGATGACTCGAGGGCCCAGATTTATTCTGTTTGGTCACTAGGTCACTAGAGCAGAGCATCGTGTGATGATGAAAGCAAAGCATATAAAAGCGGTACTTCCGAACACCAAATAGAGCAGTCAGTATTGCGACTTCTAAACGACACAAGTCTACGCTACCAAGCCTACGTACAAGAAACCTCCGACCTTCCTACCGAGATACACAACTGTCTACACTGTTACGTCACTAAACCTTCGACGAATCTTCGCTCCAGCCGACCGACGCTACTGCCCAGTGAGCCATCATCCTCTAGTGTTCACCCCTGGACTCCGCCCGCTGTTATCGACATCCAGCCACGCTCCATCACGAGTACATAATACTGTTTACGTATGATTACTTGTGATCTGTAATAAACGCTGAAACCTCCACCGTCTTTCAACTCTCATCACAACCCCCAAAGTGGTGACCCGACGACGGCATGTCACCCCCCAAACATATATGAATAATTACTTACCGTGGCTGTTAGCTACGAGTAGTACACATTTCTTCTTCATCTTCTTCTCGGTGCTACATCTCGATGTGGGATTTGGCCTCCTCCACGACAGTCCTCCACTGGCTCCTGTCCCTGGTCATCTCTCCAGTCACCAGATCTTTCCAATTTCTTCTAGTCCTCTTCAACGTAGTCTGCCCATTAATAAAATAGCTGTTATTATATTGGCCTTACAAAGCTTGAGTACAATCGAAACTACTTGGCATCAATTTCTTCAAATAGCACATTTCTTCTATTAACAAAAACTAGCTTACCCCTAAGCGGTCTCCTCGAAGGGGTAAGTAAAAAAAAATTAACCATCACGCTGTTTTTTCCTGACATACTTCTTTCGATTCCTCAACATTCATACATCGTACGTCAATTTATCAGACTCCTCACATTCAGCATCTTAAACTTATAGATAAAAAAAACTAAAACTCTTATAGGTTAAAAATTAAAACTCTTATAATAAAACACGTAAGTTAATAAATACAAAGTTATTATATTGCTCTGATGAAGCTAGGATACAAGCGAAACTAATTGGCATCAATTATAATAACCATGCCGTGGTGAAAAACAAAGCATTATTTTATATTTATAAGTTTAAAATAGCTACCACAAAGGGGAAAAAAACTTAAATATCTATAAATAATATCTATAAGCATTTCCACAATGATCGCCACAGTCTTGGGGACCTGTTATTAATTGTGAATATTAGAAATATGTGTATATCAAAGGGCACTCACTTTGTGGAAAGCAACGGGAAACTACCACATTAAAAAAATACCAAAGAGCAAAGATGTTAATAAACTTTGCTGCAAATCAACCCCTAGGATTAAAACTAAAAAAATGTGTTTTAGAGTTACTTGTACACATAATTTTTTAAACCATAAATAAATAGTTTATCATAACTAACTAACTAACTAACCATCACGCCGTCTCCCCGAAGGGGTAGGCAGAAAGAATGGACTGCCACACCTTTCTTTCCTGACATATTTCTCTCGCTTCCTCAACATTCATACATCGTGTCATGCACGCGCGTCGATTTCTCTGACTCCTCACATGCCGACATTCAATATTTGATTTATTTGATCGTGCCACGTTTTCCTCGGTCTTCCTCTATTTCTGGTTCCATTTACATCGTTAACAAATATTTTTTTTACCATTCTTTCTTCATTCATTATTTCCATATGTCCAAACCATCTTAATGATCCTTACATTATTTTGTTCATGACACCATCATTCGCACCGCATTCACTTCTTATATTTTCATTCGACACTCTATCATACACAGAATATCCACACATTCGTCTAAGAGATCTCATTTCTACTGCATTTATTCTACTAGATTATTATTGTTCTAAATCCAAAATTTCATGAACGTGGAAAACATTCTTCAGTAACCTTGAGACAAAGTTGATGGAACATATAACCCCTATAACGCTCGTAAAACTTGTTACCTCGGCGATGATAGTTTTGAGATAATCTTATTTGAAACTTTACAAGAATCCAGAAACTTTGTTCATATTTATCCATTGTGTTATAGATATTACAGAATAGTTTTGACATACATTACAGTGTACCTAAACCAACGAACATAAAAAAAGTGAGCAGAAAGTTTTATCTTCTATCTTTTTTATTGATATTCTGAGATGAATTTTTTCATCGTTCAGCTGGTAGGTGTTTATACGTGTATGTCCAGTTAAACTTTTTTCAGCCTTTTGGTTTATACTTTCAATACTTATCTTTTAATTTGGCAATTTAATGACTTTATCAGCAAAGAAAAAATATATCATAGAATATCGAACAAAGAAATACGAAAAAAACACCCAAAGTAAAATATATTATATTAAAATGTTTACTAATACGTTTTAGACTAGTAGAACAAACAAATAACTTAATCGTATCTAAATATTTTAAATAGATTACTTATTAGGAACGTATGTTTTCATTATTTTATTTGTAAATAAACGGAAATGTGTAACGAACCGCAGTTAGACCTGCTATGCTCTATGGATCGGAATGCTGGGCCGCAAGACGACAAGAAGAACAGAGGCTACACGTAGCAGAAATGATGAAGCTGAGGTGGGTCGCCGGGGTGACGATGCTAAATAAAGCTAGAAATGAGCACATCAGAGGTAGCCTAAAAGTCTCTCCCATAGCGGAAAAAACAAGGGAACGTCGTCTTCGGTGGTACGGCCATGTGAACAGGAGGGACAATGAATACATCGTTCACAAGACCCTGCAACTGGAAGACGGAAGGAAGGGACCAGATCGGCCTCCTGCAACACGGATGTCCACAGTTAAGAACGACCTGAAGGCGCTGATACTGGACAGCCAGATGACTATGGGACCCCAAATAACGGGAAATGGCTAGGTGAAAGAAGAATATATGTTTTGCTTTTCTAAGGCATTATCAAACATTATCAAATACATTTGATAATGTCTTAGAAATATGGAACGTTTCATTCTAATTAACTATTATAAAACTTCTATAAAATAGACGTTTTTATTTGTATTAATTAAATGCCATGGCTTTTGGCTGAATGATGAATGGGACCATAGTCAGGATTTAAAAATACGAAGAAATGGCCCTTATTAAATACCTTCAAAATAAATAAGGTGCTATGGAACAGAGACCTACCCATCCAATTGCGAATGATATAGTTCGATGTAACGTGCTACCCGTCTTGTTCTACGATATAGTAATATGGACCTGGACAAAAGCTATATCAAACATTATCAGACAAATTTGATAAAGCCTTAGAAAAGCGATACATGTCATTCCCATAAACCATTAAAAAAAACTTTCAGAAAACAGCCATTTTAATTCGTATAAATGATTTAATATAGAGTTTTAAATCATTGTTCAAATATAAGTATGAATGGAAAAAGAATTCTATAATGATCGAGGAAAATATGGCATGATGGTCGAGGAAAATATGGCATATTTTCGTTTTGATGTAATGCCCAAGTAACCATACTATTCTACTATTACGCCGTTTTCCTGGAGGAGTAGAATAGTATTATTGATCACCACATTGTTTTTTTCCTGACAAACATCTCAAGATTCCACTGTAATGTGACCCAAATGCTCGTGGCTTTTATCCAGTTCCGAATATTCCGAATATCAAATTGATCAATTACTGAAAAATGGTATTCGGAATATTCGGAACAGGAAAAAAACGACGAGCATTTGGGTCACATTACAGTGGAATCTTGAAATGTTTGTCAGGAAAAAAACAATGTGGTGATCAATAATACCATTCTACCCCTGCAGGAAAACGGCGTAATAGTAGAATAGTATGGTTACTTGGGCATTACATCAAAACGAAAATATTCTCACTAGGATTCTTAATTATAATGGGGGAACAGTATTATTGTATTTTTTACTGCAGAAGGAAATTAGGTAGGTTAATTATGGTATTATTAATTAGATAGGTAGCCGCCGGGAATCGAACCCGAGACCTTCGGTCTATGAAAATCGTCATGAAAATCCTTGGAGACGTGGTATAATTCAATTCAATTCAATTTTTTCAAAAAATATATAAACATTACAGAATAACACATCCAAATCGTTTATAATCACAATATACAAAATAATATTAACAATTTTTTAAAAAAGAAATACAAATAATATAATAAGAAAACAAACGGAACACAATTAAAAAATATATTCGAAAACAATTTAGTATAAATGAACATTGTTGTACAATAAGATAAGAATAGCAATTTAATACATAAGAGATAGATGCTTTCTGAGGGTAGCCTCACTATTGTGAAAAATGTCCACATCCGAAGAGATGCGGTTTAATAGGATTATTCCCCTGCCCACGGGCATTACCTTAGGTAGATTGGTCCTACACAGTGGCAGGTGAAATAATCTATGTTGCTTTTGTCGCAGATAAATGTCAGGGACAAACAAAGTAAAGTCATTCAAAATATCAGAGTTATGTATTCGACCACGAATTAGTTGAAAAAAATGAACACCCATAAGTTACTATAATACCCGATGTTCCTGGAAACTACACAATGTCGAGCAAACCTTCCACCACAATGGCAAGAGAAGATAGGCAATACCAACGATACATTTGTATTACCAATCTTGTCATTAACAAGAATAATATCAAAACTGACTTTACTTTTTGCTCAGCCCTACATGTGACCGAAATAATGGGTAAGAGCCAGTATTAATAAAAAATTTATAATAATTGTTCCACTGTGTAATTAAAGCATGCACTTAAGCCTGTTTGTATCCTTTTTGAATACAAATGTTGCCATGAAAATTTCATGGGATCCTAAAATATTTAACCACAGAATGAAGCACAGCGAGTAGACGGAGATTTAATTCTTCCAGCCCCCGTAACTTTCCGGAGAACAGTCGGAGATAATATTTATGAAAACTGAGCTCCAGCGGACTCTAATCTTCCGAAAATTCTTGCAATATTTTAAATACTTTATCACGAATTAAATTGTGAATGCGAACTATAAATCAGGAATATTACGAGGTTAAATTTTCTCTGTAATTATGATCTCATTTGACCGGTATTTAAATTATTCCGAAATACTAGATTTTATATGCAAACTGTACTTTTAATAACTTGGTATTCAATTGTTTTTAATGAATATTTCAAAACATATATTACTATTTATTATTACTATTTTATATTACTATTATTACTATTTTACGAACTGCAAGCCCTGGTGTCTAGTATGTATGAGGTATGCAAGCGATACGATTTGATGATGAATGTGAATAAGTCTAAGGTAATGATTTTCGAAAAAGAAGGAAGCATGACAGTCTGCAACATTAGTGTAAACGGTGAAAATCTGGAACAAGTGGATGAATTTGTTTATTTATGAAGTATGTTTACAAAGGATGGGAGGGTGGAAAAGGATATTGAAAGAAGGGTTGGGGCAGGCAACAGAATAAATGGTGCCCTTAAAGTTGTCATCGCAAACAAAAGCCTATCCAAAAAAGCTAAGATGGCAGTGCACAATGGTGTTCTTATGCCGACCCTTATGTATGGAAGTGAAATATGGAACTGGCAAAAGAAGGATGAAAGTAGAATAAATGCAGTAGAAATGAGATCTCTAAGACGAATGTGTGGCAAATCTGTTTATGATACAGTGACAAATGCAAGTATAAGAAGTGAATGTGATGCGAATGAAAGTGTTATGAACAAAATAAGGAAAGGGTCATTAAGATGGTTTGGACACATGGAAAGAATGAGTGAAGACAGAATGGTAAAGAAGGTATATGTAAACGGCGTGAACGGAGCTAGAAATAGAGGAAGGCCGAGGAAAACGTGGCACGATCAAATCAATCAAATATTGAATGTCACGTGAGGAGTCGGAAAAATCGACGTGCGTGCATGACAAGATGTATGAATGTAGAGGAATCGAGAGACGTATGTCAGGACAGAACAGTGTGGCGTTCCATTCTTTCTGCCTACCTCTCGGGGGAGACGGCGTGATGGTAAGTTAGTTAGTTATATTACTATTTCTTCTATATTCGCCATAATTTTGTGTTGTAGATATTCAATGTTTATTTTTTGTTCATCAAGTTCAATATTAATTTTATTTCCTTTGTTGTAAGTTAATACCTGAACCACAACTTAAATTATTATTTTAATTTTTAAATTAATTCATAATATTTGTTATAACAAAAGCAGAAACGTTCCAAAATAAATCATTTTAACATCTCACACGCTAAATAGTAATGGTTTAGGTCATAATTGAGTTAACATTAGACAGAGGCTTGTATTAACGCTATCCATCTATTTTTCACAATGTTAACATTACCATTTGTACGTACGTTAATCGTTCACAATGTTAACGCTATCCATTCGTACGTGTTTTTCGAATGTTTTTGTTAAAACACCCGACTCATGTCAGATTGCGCAAAACTTGCTTTTTTTAGTTAAGCCAGTGTTCTATTAAGCGTGCGATCTGTCAAAACTGACCCCATTCCACCATATTTTTATCTTATGACCACCATTTCTGACAAATTTTTGGAAGTTGTATATATGTTAATCTCCAACACCACCCTTTACAATCTACACACTAACGCCATCTATGAAGATTGTATTTTAAGCAATAAGCAGAAGATCTTTTTAACGCAATGTGAAAGGCTACCGCCATTTACCGCATTGCTAGAATATATGTATATATTATATAATATTTTAAATATTTATATTTATATACTCGTACTATCACTGATGGTGGGCTTGTTAGTCCGAAACATGTTTGGTATTTAATTTTTTTTTTTAAGTGAGTGTTGTATACTAAGTATATAAAAAAAAGAACTTATATTTTTGTTAAATTAAAAAAAACTTTTTTTATGTATCGCAATTGTTTGCCCCCCCTTGAATGTCTGAACGCCCATAATTTGCACCAGGGTTCGCTAACGCCCCCGTGGAATGCTCCTACGACCCTTGACGAGCGGTGCTGCCCCCATTACGAACCAATGAACTTATACATTAATTTTAAAGCATGGTTTGTTTGTTTTCCATCTTCGAGGCTTATCCCATTATTATATATTTTATTCAAATTAAAATATACGACGCATTAAAGTTGCATATCATTTAACGTTTTTCTTTAAGTTTAAATCAAAAGCCATAAATTATTATTTTTTCAAATAAGCTTATATTTATTTAAAACTTTACAATGTTTATACTGGTTTAAAGTATTCCATATAAAATAGTTCGGGTATCTTTAGACAGTTTCACATTTGTAAAAAAGATTGAAAAAGTTTTGACTTCATAAAAGTTAACCGCCTCACATTTATTCAAAGTCTGGAATAACACAAATCGGTGTTGGAAAGAAACACTATTCCTTTATATACAGTATGACAGGTACTGGTTACGAAACTGAAATTATTTATTTTCGTACCAATGGAAAGCTTGTTTAATTTATAGCTGGAATGTTTTAAAAATAGTCTCAGTAAATTATTTTTTTTCTTCAGCTTGTTGTTATTGTCTATTCTTGGACATAGATTATCTCTTGTATTTTCTATTTGATCTTAAACGATCTGGATCCAGCCACTTCCCTCATTCTGTCGAATGTCGTCACACCAACGCAACTGTTGCGCCCGAATCCACGCACTGCCGTTCTCGGGCACCAGCAGAGAAATCTCTTTTCATCTGGGACATGTCCATACCGCTACCACTTAATGATTGCGGCCATCTTGATGACGTCGGAGACCTATGTCTCGATTCGTATGTCCTCATTTCTGACTCTGTCCCCCAGGTTTTCTTGCTATTTTGGTTAAAAGTTTGCCGAGTTTGTATGGTTTTCGAGGACAGCTGGTATTATATGGAAGATGTCCCCAGTGAATCTTATATTCGTTAATGATTGACACATATCGTATTCGTTTTATTACAATTAGTTTTTTGAATACGGTTAGTGAAAATCTCCGCACTAATATTGCTTATTTATTAATTATTCCTTACTTGATAAAATGTTGTTTAAAAAATGTGTGCACATTTACCTACATATATCATAATATGAATCGTAAACTGTTAAATTTAAAAAAAAAATTATGTATCATATTTGTATTTTTATTTTTCGTCAACCTATGTTGACATCATCAGATGTTACAATAATAAAAATGCAATTGTGATACATAAAACAAAGTTTTTTTAATTTAACAGTTTTTAATGTAAAAGTATCATAGTGTTTTGGCCAAAACAATGGACTATTTAATATAAATTGGCAAAAACACTTATTTCATCAAGAAAAAGTATGAGAATATTTCGAAGAAAAGAGAGCGGGAGAGGAAACTTCGATTGTCTCCGAAAGTTTATCTAAATTCACACGAATGCGCATGCCCAAGAACGTTTCTGGATTATTTAAATTTTTCTCTGATAATTTTTGTAAAATAGTAGTGAATAAAACAAAGAAGAACGATTTGGTTTATTTAATTGTGAAATATTTAACGTGTGCGAAAAAAATATTTACATTAAAATTAAAACTTATTACTGATTACGATTTTAACAAAGTTTTTAAAGGGTAGGAAATCTTTACTTCTGTGAATATTTCACAGGTTGCAACTAGTATATTAAAATGTTAAATTATTTATGTGAAAATTTTAATAATGTGTTTTAGAAGCAAGTACTAGTCACCATAGTGGAAGAGCAGTAATGTTAAATGTCAAAATAGGCGTACTATTTTATGAAAACTAACAAACTTGTCTCTATGTTGTATATGACTTCAATATATTTAAAATAAACTACCTAAGTTTATTGTACAAAATGTATATTTTATTTTTTCTGATTGATTGTACATATTATCAGAAATGATTCTTAGAAAATTGCTGTATCATTCTGGTTCACAATAGATCTTATTTCTTTTCAATATTGGATTGATCGTAAGCTAAAGGCGAAAATACTCGTATAACGATGTGTTATTGAAAAGAAATGCATTCCATCTAAGATATCTTTTTTACATGTTTATATTATATTTAAATATATTTTTTAATGTAGGTATACTAAATATTTCTCCCAACTTCGAACATGGGCAACATTTTAAATTTGATAAATTTGGTCATGTCATGTTTTTCTCGGTCTTCCATGACTCAGTACTCCATTCACTTTGTTAACCTATACTTTTAAACATTACATTTTTATTCATCTTTATCATCCATGCGCTACATATCTCCGAACCAACGCTCTGATCATTATTTTATTCATATCACTTTCTTCCTCTCTACATACTTTCCTAATATCAGCGTTTGAAATTTTGTCGTATATATACATCTTAGGAACCTCATCTCATTTAAACCAAATGTATGTATTTTAGAAAACACATCTAAACTTGCTAAGATTGCGATATAGAGGACAACGTTCGGTGGAGTAGGTCCCGAAGAGGATACTGGAGGGACCATGTGGCCAGAATGGATAGTGACAGACTCGCATATACAACCGCTTACGAAATCCCTTCCAGACGCTTTCCACTTGAAAGACAAAGAGATGAAGGTACAGTTGGACCTCATCTTTTCAGGAGAAAAAATGTGTTTTTAATCTAGCCAAATAATGGCTGCAATTCTTTTTCTTCTTCCTAGTTTAGGTTGTATATGACGGTGAGCTGTCCTGGGATGATGATGTCCATATATCTTTCCATTTCTTCGGCGGCCTTCCTGGTAATCTCTTGCTGCTGGCATTTTTATCTTTAACAATTTTTGTAATTCGTGTATTCTTCATGTGGTCCACGTGATCTCTTCAAAAGCGCCTTCTGCTTCTTGTGAAATGTTAGAGATCGAGTTTGAATAACCTCGGTGGATAATATTGATGCATAGGCTAACGTGGAAGGACACCTCGCCAAGTTGTCTGGCTAGCGTGGCGTTGTAATGCCAACCACTCCCCGTATGACATTTAATACATGGAGAAGTATGGGGGAGGCCTATGTCCAGCTTCTTCTTCTTATTCTTCTTCAGCCTGTATTGACCTCCACTCCTGGACGTAGGCCTCCTCTCGCATTTTCCATTCTCTTATATCCTGAGCGATCCGCATCCAAGCAATTCCCGCACTTCTCCGGACATCGTCGCGCCAACGCAACTGTGGGCGCCCAACTCCACGCTTTGCCGTCCTTGGCCACCAGCAAAGCAGTCGCCTTGTCCACTTTTCATCTGGATCGCAAGCGACATGTCCCACCCATCGCCACTTGAGGGTGGGTCCAGCAGTGGACGACAACGGCTGTTAAAGAAGAAGGGTGAAGTACCATCTGACAGAACGCAGGCTTCATAGACTTTTCGTTTCAAGTTGATCAGTATTTTTCGGTTTTTAAGGTTTGTGTATTATAAAAATAAATAAATAAATAAATGAGGCGGACGCAAGCCTTGTATATCCTGGCTGCAATTCAACAAAGAAAAATCCGAATAGATACCATTCATCATCGAATAACTGCCAATGCTAGTCATCATTTTCATCGCCGGGAATTTAAAATTACGATTTAAAGAGTGTGTATCTCCGGGAGATTGGATTTCGGCCCCTCGAATCACATCATTTATCTTACCTCAATATATCATTCGCCTCGAACAATTCTTATTTTGGTTTGTTTTATAAGCAAACTTTATCGGAGAGCTGCTTGATTAATGACGTGTGCCAAGTCAATATAAATCGATTATTCTGACAACTTCATAAATTTTAATGTTAGGTTCTTGGCTGGCGGTATCAATGTGCTTAGTTTTCGTCTGCGTAATGAATATTAATTATCAATAAGCAACAGAGAACTAACCGTGATTTATTAGTTCGTATGAATTCAGTGAAAAAGTTTTCATAATGGAAATATGAGCCGAGTATTTTGTACTTTATTATAATTGGAAATGAAAACCAATAAAAAAATCTATGTTTGACTGAAGATACGCGTTTTTATATTAGTACACTATTATAAAATACCAACCAAATAAATGGTGTTCTTTTACCGACCCTTATGTATAAAAACAAAGCATGAAACTAGCAAAAGAAGGATGACAGTAGAATAAATGCAGTAGAAATGAGATCTCTAAGACAAATGTATGTAAAAACTATGAATGAAAATATAAGAAGTGAATGCAGTGCGAATCAAAATGTTATTAACGAAGGTTCCGGGTTCGATTCTCGGCGATAGCAGTGTGATTGTCACACTATCGTTCGTTGAGTGCAGAGATCACGTGACAATAAAATGGCGATAGATTAGCGACCTATCACATGTCACGAAAATCAATATGATAGCTATACCCTTTACACTGATTTGGTTCGCGCTGTTATGAGGTAAAGAGCGCTCCAACAAAATAATAATAATTATGAAAAGATTAGTAAGATGGTTTGGATACAAAGAAACATGAATGAAGAAAGAATCATCATCATCATCATCATCATCAGCCGTCTGTCATCCACTGCTGAATGTAGGCCTCTCCCAAAGCCCGCCACCGCCCCCTATCCATTGCCGCTCCCATCCATCCATGTCCAGCAATCCTCTTCAGATCGTCGGTCCAGCGGGCAGCGGGCGGGAAGAAACGGGAAGAAAGAATCGGATGAGGCGGCGTACAGCAGCAAGGTGGCGCGCGGCATATGCGCGGCGGCGGCGTTATATATATGATATATATATGGTTAAGATTATATATATATATATATATATATATATATACATATATATATATATATACAGCAGTTATATAAAGAAGGCAAGAGAAAGTACATATATATATATATATATATATATATATATATATGCATATATATTATATAATATGGACATATATTATTATGTTATTACATATATATATATACATGCATATACATATATATATATATATATTATTATTACATATACATACATATTATTATTATTACATATTATTATTACATGCCATATATTATACATATTATATACATATAATGTTATGACATATGCTTTCAATAATACTATGTAGCTGTATATATGTGTATGTATATGTATGTAATAATAATATATATGTATATATATATATATATATATATATATATATATATATATATACATATATATATATATATATATATATATATATATATATATATATATATATATATATATATATATATATATATATATATATATATATATATATATATATATATATATATATATATATATATATATATATATATATATATATATATATATATATATATATATATATATATATATATATATATATATATATATATATATATATATATATATATATATATATATATATATATATATATATATATATATATATATATATATATATATATATATATATATAACATATATATATATATATATATATATATGTTAACGATGTAAATGGAACTAGAAATAGAGGAAGACCAAGAAAACGTGGCACGATTAAAATGTTAAATGTTAAATAATTTGGAGCAAGTAGTTGAGTTCGTGTATTAAGGGTATGTTTACAAGAGATGGCGAGTGCATATATATATATATATATATATATATATATATATATAGTTAGTTAGCAGTATATATATATATATATATATATATATATATATATATATATATATATATATATATATATATATATATATATATATATATATATATATATATATATATATATATATATATATATATATATATATATATATATATATATATATATATATATATATATATATATATATGTTAACGATGTAAATGGAACTAGAAATAGAGGAAGACCAAGAAAAACGTGGCACGATTAAAATGTTAAATGTTAAATAATTTGGAGCAAGTAGTTGAGTTCGTGTATTAAGGTAGTATGTTTACAAGAGATGGGCGAGTGCAGAGGGATATTGAAAAAAGGGTTGGGGCAGGCAACAAAGTGAATGGTGCACTTAAAGTTGTCATCGCAAACAAAAACCTATCCAAAAAAGCTAGAATGGCAGTGCACAATGGTGTTTTTCTACCGACCCTTATGTATGGAAGTGAAGCATAGAACTGGCAAAAGAAGGATGAAAGTTGAATAAATGCAGTAGAAATGAGACGAATGTGTGTTACTCTGTGTATGATAGAGTGTCGAATGAAAATATAAGAAGTGAATGCGGTGCGAATGATGGTGTCATGAACAAAATAATGAAAGGATCATTAAGATGGTTTGGACATATGGAAAGAATAAATGAAGAAAAAATGGTAAAAAAAAATTATGTTAATTATGTAAATGGAACCAGAAATAGAGGAAAACGTGGCACGATCAAATAAATCAAATATTGAATGTCGGCCATGTGAGGGGTCAGAGAAATCGGCGCGCGTGCATGACACGATGTATGAATGTTGAGGAAGCTAGAAAAATATGTCAGGAATAAAAAGTGTAGCTGTGTATTCATTCTGGCTACCCCTTCGAGGAGACGGTTTAGTTAGTTAGTTAGCCAAAAAACAACAAAAAAAATCAGTCATATTGGTGAAAATGGCAGAAAGAAGTGTGTGGTTGTCCATCATCTGCTCACCCTTCCTTTCATTATTTTGTTCGTAACACTTTCATTTGCACCGCATTGAGTTATTATATTTTTTCATTCGACACTCTATCATAGACAGATTTTCCACACATTCGTCTAAAAGATCTCATTTCCACTGCATTTATACTAATTTCATCCTTCGGTAATGTTAAATATGGTGTTCGATAATCAAATTTGAATCCTGGAATAACCCGCGTATTTAAAATCAGTTAAGAACTGATTATTCGAATGAAATCGATTTTCGCAATGGCAGTTGGCGACACAATATTTCCCTCTGGCAAGTTTAGTTGGGTGGTATGTCGCGGACACGTAATAAGATTTAAGTTACTAAGTACCGAACTTTAGCAGCCATTTGAACCGAGCGGTCTAGTAACTGGGGAAGAGGTGAAATCGAAAACTTTGTACTTTATATTATTTACACTATTAACATTTCGTGTTAATAGTGTAAAAAATATGTTTATATAAATAATATATATCCGACCCTTATGTATGGAAGCGAAGCATGGAACTGGCAAAAGAAGGATGAAAGTAGAATAAATGCAGTAAAAAAGAGATCTCTTAGACGAATGTGTGGATACTCTGTGTATGATAGAGTGTCGAATGAAAATATAAGAATTGAATGCGGTGCGAATGATGGTGTTATGAACAAAATAATGAAAAGATCATTAAGATGGCTTAGACACATGGAAAGAATGAATGAAGAAAGAATGGTAAAAAAGTATAATATATGTTAACGATGTAAATGGAACCAGTATAAGACACTTTTTTATGCAAGTATAAGAAGTGAATGCGGTGGGAACGAAAGTGTTACGAATAAAATAATGAAAGGGTCATTAAGATGGTTTGGACATATGGAAAAAATGAGTGAAGACAGAATGCTGAAGACGGTAAAGGTGAATGTAAACGGCGTGAACGGAGGTAGAAATAGAGGAAGGCCGAGGAAAACGTGGCACGATGAAATCAATCAAATATTTAATATCGGTCACGCGAGGAGTCGGAGAAATCGACGTGCGTGCATGACAAGATGTATGAATGTAGAGGAATCGAGAGAAGTATGTCAGGACAGAACAGTGTGGGGTTCCATTATTTCTGCCTACCCCTCCGGAGAGACGGCGTGATGATTAGTTAGTAAACTAGTATATTTTTTTTCAACTATCATATTACTAAAGATTTTTTATATACTTGCGTTAGTATTCGAATATCGTCGTACATCATATAAACTCTAAGACAACAGATTAAAAAAATCCTGAAGTGTTTCGAAAATATACGTTACTCCAACTGATGGCAATCTAATCGAATGTTGAGTTTAAAAAAAATAATTTAATTTAAAACTTTTGTATTGTACCTTCAAATCAGAATATCTCCATTTAGCCCTGATCCCTTAGGCATTACAAAATTGCAAATCATAATGAAAGCTCTACCCAGAAATCGTTCAGATAGATTTCTTACTTATATTAACTACATATTTATAAATATACAAAAAAATATAGCTTTGTTTCTCACGTTGCTAATCACGTTTTTATCTTTGATTTTTTTTATCTCTATCAAAAAGCGATATGGTATGGTTCCATGAATGTTTTAATAACTTATGGTTACTATAATTGTAGGTACGTAGTCATCTAAAGAACAAGATTATTAGCTTAAACGTAAAAAGATAATTTACCTAGCACGTTGTTTACTACGGGTCTTGTTAATGAACAAAACATATATACTTATTTATTAATAAGACCAGGAAACCAAGAAAGAAAATGCGCGATTTGCGTTGAAGAGGGCTGGAGGAAACTGAAATGATCCGGAGAATGGGAAAGGATGACCAGAGACAGGAAACAGTGGAGTAGGCCAGATCACACACCGTGATGTAGCGCCGAGAAGAAGAAGAACGAATTGCAACCCGTGATATATTCATGGAAGCAAGATTTTTTACCCTTTAAAAACTTGGTTCAATGTACAATCGTAATCAATAATAAGTTGTTACATTTAATGTAAATCATTCACGTAAAAATTAAGCGTCCGTTAAAATACGTTAAAATCCCATACGTTAAAATTTCATAATTAACAATACAAAATTCTTCTTCTTTTGTTCCGTGCACTTATCATACAACAATAATCCGAACAAAATTCAAAATCAGGTTCAGAATCAGAACAAAAGTCAAATGAGTATTTTGTCGATTATTCCGACGTCGAATGTGGCCGCCGTATTTGATTAATTTGGTCACACCATGTTTTCCTCGGTTGTCCTTGTCTTCTTTTTCCACTCACGCTGCTTGTGTACAACTTATTAACCATTCTACTCTCATTCATTCGTTCCATATGTCCAAACCATCTCAGGGATCCTTTTATTTATTTTATCCGTGATGCAGTCATCTGCCTTACATTTATTTCTTATTCCATCGTTCGGTATTCAACACAACACAACATTTTCCCGCACATTATTCTTAGTGATCTCATTTCTACGGCGTTTATCTTGCTCTCATCCTTCGTTGACCAGCTCCAAGCTTCACTTCCATATATGAGGGTTGGCACTAGAACTTCATTGTGTACTGCCATCTTTGCTTCTGTGGATATATTTCTATTTGCAGTAATGACTTTGAGTGTGCCATTTATTTTATTCCCAGCACCAACCCTTCATTCGATGTCTTTCTCCATTTTTCTGTCTCTTGTAAACATGCTTCCCAGATACGTAAATTCGGTAACTTGCTCCAAATTCTCGCCCATCGCACTTATTTTTATCTTGCTCTCTTGTATTCAAAATATTCTCGTACTCTTTCTTGATGACATTCGGGTTTTTGCCAATGAATATTTTGATTTTGATTTAAACATTTAGGTTTATCAAATTATTCTAAGTATAGTTTCTTCTATCATGAAGGAGGAAGAAGGGCTCAAAATGACAAACAACTTCCAAGCAAATTTAAAAATGTTTTGGAAAGAAGTTAAAAAAGCCCGAAATCCTCCTGATAGTGGATGTGTGAAAGCAATTTTAGACAACGAGGGAAGAATGTTAACGGAGAGAAAGATCATACAAGAAAGATGGATGGAATATTTTAAGGAGATGTATGGTGGTGATACAAGCGTGATCGAAAATATGACAGCTAGTGCGAGTGCGGGACCTATGAATGATAATATTGAAAAAATAAGTACGAATGAGATGAAAAGATCCGTGAGTGCAATGAAAAGTGGAAAAGCTGTTGGGTTTGATTGTATTGCCATAGACTTTATTAAAAGCGGTGGCGAAGTGGTTTCTACATGGTTATGTAAGTTATTTAACCAGTGCTTGGAGGAGGGATATACGCCGCTAGACTGGAGGAGAGCAGTAATTATGCCCCTGTACAAAGGAAAAGGATCGCGTATGGAATGTGGAAACCACAGAGCTATTAGTCTTTTGAGTGTCGTTGGTAAAGTCTATGGCAGAATTTTAATAGAAAGAGTAAGAAAATTGACGAGTGACAAAGTTTGGGATGTGCAAGGTGCCTTTATGAATGGCAGAGGATGTATGGATCAAATTTTTGGACTTCGTACATTGACAGAGAAGTTTCTGGCCAAAAATCGCAAACTTTTCTGTGCATTTGTCGACTTACAAAAAGCATATGATTACGTTAATAGAGAAAAGTTGTGGAAAATATTGTCTGAATATGGAATAAGTACAAAACTGATCACGACCATTAAGTCGCTATACACGGAAAGCACTGCTAGTGTCAGAGTAAATGGAGATCTTACAGCCTGGTTTGATATCAATAAAGGTGTCAAACAAGGTTGCGTAATGTCCCCGTGGTTATTTAATCTGTATATGGACAATTGTATGAGAGAGCTGAAAGGGTTGGATGTAGGTGCCAAAATGAGCGGAGTGTCAGTAAGCTGTCTCTTGTATGCGGATGACGCTGTCCTACTTGCAGACAACGAGCATGAACTACAAGTCCTGGTGAATTGTATGTATGAGGTATGCATGCGAAATGATCTGATGATGAATGTTAATAAGTCCAAGGTAATGATTTTTGAAAAGGAAGAAACCACGACAGTCTGCAACATTAGCGTGAATGGTGAAAATTTGGAGCAAGTAGTTGAGTTTGTGTATTTAGGTAGTATGTTTACAAGAGATGGGAGAGTGGAGAGGGATATTGAAAGAAGGGTTGGGGCAGGCAACAAAGTGAATGGTGCACTTAAAGTTGTCATCGCAAACAAAAACCTATCCAAAAAAGCTAGAATGGCAGTGCACAATGGTGTTCTTCTACCGACCCTTATGTATGGAAGCGAAGCATGGAACTGGCAAAGGAAGGATGAAAGTAGAATAAATGCAGTAGAAATGAGATCTCTTAGACGAATGTGTGGATATTCTGTGTATGATAGAGTGTCGAATGAAAATATAAGAAGTGAATGCGGTGCGAATGATGGTGTCATGAACAAAATAATGAAAGGATCATTAAGATGGTTTGGACATATGGAAAGAATGAATGAAGAAAGAATGGTAAAAAAATTATATGTTAATGATGTAAATGGAACCAGAAATAGAGGAAGACCGAGGAAAACGTGGCACGATCAAATAAATCAAATATTGAATGTCGGCCATGTGAGGAGTCAGAGAAATCGACGCGCGTGCATGACACGATGTATGAATGTTGAGGAAGCGAGAGAAATATGTCAGGAAAGAAAGGTGTGGCAGTCCATTCTTTCTGCCTACCCCTTCGGGGAGACGGCGTGATGGTTAGTTAGTTAGTTAGTTAGTTTCTTCTAGTTTCGTTAACTCTCTAGCATCTTCTAGATTCAGGTCATCACCAGATCACCACATCACCAAAAGATGACAGCGAATTATAAATATTTTGAGTAGTGGTTCGTTTTGAGAACCACTGAAAAGTATGATTTACTTTTTTTGGTTTTCATTGAAACTTGCGGTTTCCTTTGGGAATTTTTAACGACGAAGAAAATAGTTTTAACAAAATCACTATCTTAAAATTAGTTCTAGAATGTAAGTTATTCTCCCTTAATTTTCAAAATAACTCAAAAGTCTTTAAAAGTAAGATACTTAAGGGTAATTACATTTTGAAATATTTGCTTCTAAATGACTGGAAGTCGGTAGATGAATTTTCAATTTTATGACGAAAATAATGTTATCGAGAATTTTTTCATAGAAGGAAAGAAACTTTGAAAATAGACCGTAAAGTTTTGAAAAAGGAATGGTAAAACGACTATTAAACCTCAAAATTCTTCAATTTTGAACTTGGTTAACGTATTGATATTTTCACACCTCTAACTGTTAACTTTTACTTGTCAAAACTCCTTGAATCCAGCGAACTTCTTTTTTTAATCTGCCTTAACCAAATACATATTCAAACTTTTAATAAACATCGTATTAAAAGATTGTATACGGGAAAAAAATCTGTACCTTCTTTAGGTTCAGAATAAGCATAAAATATTAATCTCCACACTGTTCTCCTTCTTTTACATACTTCTCCTGCATCCTCCAGAATCAAAGATCGTTTTTTTGGTCTATTCTATTTTGTGCTCCATTCACATCTATATATCATTCTTTATATTTTCTGCTTCAATTTTTTCCGATATGCCGACCCTTATATATGGAAGCGAAGCTTGGAGTTGGCAGAAGAAGGATGAAAGTAGGATAAATGCCGTAGAAATAAGGAGAAGAAAAACTATGTATGATAGAATATCTTATGATGAAGTAAGAAAGGAATGTAAAGCGGATGAATGCGTGATAAATAAAATCAAGAAAGGGTCACTAAAATTTGGACATATGGAACGAATGGATGAGGGAAGAATGGTTAAAAAGATGTGAATGGAAAAAGAAGTCGGGGAATGCTAAGGAAGACATGGCATGACCAAATTAATCAAGCGATCGCTCAACCCAACCAATGACAGGTCATAAGTCCTGTAAACGCTTCGACCACCATATTTTGTTTCCAAATAATTTGCACCTTCGTCTCTATTGAGATACAATTTTAAAAAATTGGTACAAAATTTCTTTATTATTATGTATTTAGTGTGCTTCCACTTGTATTTATGTTCGACCGGTTTCAGCAGCTTGCTGCCATCGTCTGGTGAATCATTTAGATGTTGTGAAATATGCGAGTTTTTTGGAACACCTTTTATTAGTCGTGCTGCCGCATTGAATGTTGTGTACACACAATTTGTACTTTGCCTTTTTCTATTAAGAAACGAGATACATAGTTTCTTGAAATATTTGTACATAAATACGTTTTTATTATGTTTGCCATAAACACGTAGCACTGTTAATAAAATCCGTCAACTTCTGAACATAATTTTACTGTTCAAGGGAAGAAATTACGCCCAAAGTAAAATATTTGGCCTAGAATCGAGAGTTCCCATTAGTAGCGCGGCGGTTTAGCTTGAGCACTCGTCCTAAAACAGAACACTTACTAAATTTATTGGCGAACACAAGTTATGGCGATGTCTCCCAACAATGTTGGCAACGTAAAACGCTCATAAAACCCTTTTTTTATTCTGCACAACACGAAGCGCCAGCCAACGAAACGTAATATGGCCGTTGGCTTCAAAAGTTGACCTTCATACACAGTTCCTTCCATGAATAATACCACTAATGCCTCGCCGTACATGTAAAGAAAAACGGCGTTCATTCCTTATGGAATGTATATTCTTCTTATTTCTTTTTCCTCAGATCCTTAATCTCTATTATTTTTCTTTCCGTGTCTTGTCAGGTCTCCCCAACGTTAACTATCACCCTTGAGTAGGCCTCCCCGTCCTGGGCAGCTCGGAACAGCTCCCCCACGGTCCTCAGCCCCGTCCACTCTCGGATGTTCCTCAGCCAGGAAACCCGCCTTCTCTCAACACCTCGTCGACTCTCAATCTTACCCTCCAAGATCAGATGTAATAGTGCGTACTTTTCGCCTCTCAGAACATGACCCAAGTAGGACACCTTACGGACTTGGATGTTGCTCAGCAATCTATATTGCTGAATAATAATAGACCTCTTTCAAGCGTTTTGACTCCTTCCAGTCGCCTTTAAAATCTTCTTCTTCTTCTTACTCTTAGTTTAGGTCGTATGACCTGTTTGTGTCGGTGGGCTGTCCTGCGATGATGATGTCCAGTCATCTCTCCATCTCTTTGGCGGCCTTCCTGGTAATCTCTTGCTGCTTGTTATATTCATTATCAAAATGTGCCCCTTAGTCTGTACAAATCTGCCTCTTAAGGGTCCTTCACAAGAATACCTCAATACTCATTTAAGATTTTAGAAAACCAAACAAGAAAATTCTATATTTAATTAATAATTATTTATTCCAAATCTGGCTCCCTCTTCCCTATTATATATTTTTTAAGAATGACATGTTTCGTCATGATAATGCATATGTGACATTTGATAATACCTTAGCAAGGTGAAATATTATACTCCAATAAAATAAAATTAAACGTCTTGAAAACCGACTACGAGTGACATAAAGAGCCATGGAAAAAGTCATGTTAGGAATAAGCCTAAGAGACAGAGTCAGAAACGATATGGTGAGAGAAAAACAAAGTTCACTGACATCATCCACCGGGCTCTAAAGTGGCAATAGGCAGGTCATGTAGCCAGAAGGTCGGACAAAAAATAGACAAGAAGACTGCTGACTTGGAAACCGTGGACAGCAAAGAGAAGTGCAGGGCGACCGCAAGTACATTAGAAGGATGACCTGAACAGACATGTCGGAATAACCTGGATGCAGTCTGAATAAGACAGAGTGGCGTGGAAGCGAATGGATGAGGCCTTTGTCCAGGAGTGGACAGTAATAGGCTCAAGAAGAAGAAGAAGAAGAATATAACAGACATTTTCACCTCTTTTTTACTTAGAATATTTAAAAAATACATATTAAATTTTGTTTGAAAAATATGCTATACAAGGATGTTGGTCGTCTGTAACATATTCGTATTTGTTTGAGTAAATGAAGTGTTGTGTCATTCCAAAGTTTTTAATTTATGATTATTATTTTGTTGAATCGCTCTTTACATCATGACAGCATGAGCCAAATCGATGTAAAGGGTATTATAGCTATCATAGTGATTCTCGTGACATGTGATAGGTAACTAATCTATCGCCATTTTATTGTCACGTGAATTCTACACCAGACCAAAGACAATGTGACAATCACACTGCCCTCGCCGGTAATCGAACCCGGAACCTTCGGGGTGGCAGTCAATGCACTTACCACTCGGCCACGAAAGCACCACGGTAACACTTTCTATTAACAATAATTTTGGTTTTCCGTGGGCTGTACGCTCGGCGATAAAAATCGTGATCAAACTCGCATATATCAAACACAAGTCGCTTTCCCGGGATTAAAAACGCCATAACGCCTCTACGAAAATGACGTTTGCATAAAAAACACATGAATTCGGCGAGTTTTTCTCGGAAAACTCCGAGTACAGTTTTATCATTCCTTTTTATTACTCACAGTCTGCAAGCGGGGATTTATGCCTAAGTGGGATTAAACAAGAATTATTCAAGATATATGTACTAAATTAACTTTAAGAACTTCGCATGAAATTCTAAGAACAATAACAAGATGTTTTTTTTCGTTTTCAGAAAGAAAAACATATCTGGGTTATATATTTATTTGACTAATTCATTTCTGTGTTCTAGGTTATTTTACGCGTTCATTTAGTAATAACATGTTTATTTTGTTACTTGAACAATGCTGTAAAACTCCATATTAAATAATTAATTCGAATGAAAACACGTTTCCTCGAAGTTTTAATATATTATATATATAATAATATAATGTATGGTAGAACGATATACGACAGAATCTCAAACGCAAATAAGAAAGGAATGTAGAGCGGAAGAAGGTATTATGAACAAAATTATGAAAGGATCGCTGCGTTGGTTCGGACATATGGAGCGCATGGATGGAGAAAGAATGGTTAATAAAGTATACGTTAATTATGTAAATGGAGTACGTAGTCGAGGCAGACCGAGGAAAACATGGCGTGACCAAATTAATTATATTTTAGAGGTTGGTCATGTTAGACGTCGGAAGAATCGACGTGCGTGTATGACTCGCTGTATGAATGTGGAGAAAACTATAGAGGTGTGCCAGGATAGAGTAGTGTGGCGGTCCATTATCTCTGCCTTTCCCTACGGAGAAACGGCGTGATGGTTTGTTGTTTTTGTTGTTTATAGTACATTTTGTAGAATCGTCCTTTATATCATTACAGCGTGAGCCAAATCGATGTAAAGGACACTTGATAGGTAGCCAACGTAAATGACAAATGACAATACGAATGCATCATTCACGTAAACTTATTAATATAAAATGTTATTAAGCTAAATATATCATCTACTTAAAGTATGGCGTATAATTACTTTATTCCACAGTCATGTCTAATATTATTTCTTGAACGAAGATGTAAAACTCCAAATTAAATTATCAATATTGTTAAAAACGTCTATTCCTAGAAGTTATATTATATTTTATAGAATTGACAAATACATGACAATGAATGGATTCAACAAAATAAAAATGCAAAATATGTTTTCATACATTTTTTTAAATAGACATTTCATTGTCCGTACCACTTTTCGCTTGTATTATTTAACAAATGTATTATCCACCAATAGGGAGATGCCTATTGGTGGCGATGAGGTTCGCAACCCATCACACCGCGTCTCCCGCAGGGCGAAAAGAGAAGGATGGAGTGTCGCATCGGTTAAAGTGTGACAGTCCATTCTTTCTGCCTACCCTTTCCGGGAGACGGCGTGATGGTTAGTTAGTTAGTTAGTTTATCATAATATGCGTATCTATAAGCATTTTCTAATAAGCATCATAGCATTCAACACATAGTTTTTTTTTTAAATTCAACTTATTTATATAAACAAGATGAAGACAACCATGCCTACTGAAAATTGCTTGTACAGTCTTAAAACAAACTCGTAATTTTTCATATACTGCTTCTTTATTATAAAGACTTTTCATTGGAAGCGTATATGAACGCTTAGGGAAATACAGAAACTTTTCATTGCCAAAAAATATTGCGATAAAAAGTATTTTAAGCTCTGAAACGAAAATACAAGGTGTCCCAAAATAATGTTTATATTTAGTAGATCAATTTAAAAGAAGTACGCCATATGTATAAAAAATGTTTATTAATTATTAAAGGACACAATTTTGGAATTCAATTCTTAAGTTATATTTTCCAAATGTAAAAACCCTCGCGTTCGCCGCACTCATTTAGTCGAACAATAAAATTTCTTATTACGGCTTGGTAGGTAAACTCCTTAATGGCTGCCATTTCGTGACGAATATTTTCTTTCAAATGCGCCAGGGAAGTCAGTTTATTGGCGTTAACTTTATATTTTAGATAACCCCACAGCAAAAGTCCATTGAGGTTAAATCAGGACTGCGTGGAGGGCCATTTATGTCACCTCTCCTGGATATCGATTTGCCAAGGAAAATTTCACGAACTCGTGACAGAGACGTATTGGACGTGTGTGACGTTGTTCCGTCCTGTTATTCTTTGGTTATAACCAAGAAAGTTTTGCAATTCAGGTATTAAGAAGTTGTCTAACATCTCCACATAACGCTCAGAATAATCTGGAAAGTACGAGTATTTGAATTTTTAACACACTTACGTGGACTTCTCTGGAAATTTAGATCATCTACTTCTATGTCCCAATTTATTGGGGTCGGCACTTCTCGTATGGCGTCTGCAGGACTGCCTGTTTTGGGCGTGTTCTGAAAATATAAAATCTTATTTAAAATGCGGAAATTAGCACTTCATTTTAATTAAAACCTGATACTCGTACTTCAAAGTATGGCCTTAAGTCTCTGCTTTACCTGGCTTGTAGGGAATATAACAGGCTTCCTGAGGATATTCGAGGCTCTAATAATGTGGCTAACAGCCTAAAGCTGTATTACCTCAGGCAGTATGTGGAAAGTGTAAATTATTAGCATATTAGTGTATTTGTATCTTGTTTATTATTCTGCTTGATATCATATTTTTGTGTTTATAATAATTATGTGTTCTGTCATGAATATATATTATAATTAATGTAATTATTTTAAGGCCCAAAATGAGTTTATCGTAACTCATGGGGAATACGTGATTTGTAAAGTATTTTTTTTATATAAATAAATAAAAAATAAAAAAAGCATTTCTTTTATTAGATTCAATTATATCTAACTAACCATCATGCCGTTTCACCAAAGGGGTAGGTGGAAAACCCCCTCGCACTTTAATTTCCAGATACACCTCTCGCTCCTCTCCTACATTCACACACCGTGACACGCACGCTCATCGATTGTTCTGACTTCAAACATGGACGCCTTTTAGAAGTCGATTAATTTGGTCATGTCATGTTTTTATCGGCTTCTTTTTCCATTCATACTACTTATATAATGTATATCTTTTAACTTTTCTACCCTCATCCATACGTTCCGTATATCTTAACCATCTTAGTGACCCTTTCTAATTTTTATCTAGAATGGATTAATTTTTTTATTCATTTATTATTCGTTCGGTATTCCATCATGCATTGTTTTTCGTACAATTTTCTTAGTAATCTCACTTCCACATTTAACATACTTTCATCCTTCTTCTGCCAACTTCATGCTTCACTTATATACATAGGGGAAATAAAAATTACTAAGAGGTTACAGATGTCCACTTACATTCTTCTTGTATTAGTAACGTTATAAAACCCAGAGATACCAAAAATCCAACATTTTATATATTACATTACCATTACATAACCATACATATAAACAGTACTTGACTTTAAAAATTAATAAAAAATTTAAATACTTTGTTTCGCACAATCAGTTTGTTATACGGAACTGGTCGGTAGTGTTAAAGAAAAGAGATGTTCAAACAAATTGTTTTAGTGTTTAATTTATTTAATATATATGTAATATAACATATGAGGGTATTATTTGCAAACCCGGCAAACTCCACCAACAATCAAAAGTGAGATATGAATTGGGTCTTATTCATAATACATTTGCACACGATTTTTATTGATTTTCAGTTTCAAATTCGGCTTCATTCTGAAGAATTTTGCTATTAAAATATAGGGTTTGTTGCAAACATGGCAACCTCCACTTGAGTGTTGCAAAGCTGGCAAACTCCAAAATGAAATTCATTATTTGACTTTAATTATCAACATAATGATGATTATTTCATGGCTGATTACTTTTAAAATACTAACTGGTTGAGATGAAAAAAATAAATAACGTTAAAAATGCGCATTTTATTAGCGTATCAGTTTTGTGCGATTTACTCAAAACATCTAATGATGGATTTTGCCAGGTTTGCAAATAATACCCTTATATATCACAAATGAAGTGTTCCAAATGAAAGTATATTTTTTTTTCATTTACATATTTGTAATGTTGTGAAAGCTAAGGCATTAACACTTCAGGATATCGTTAATGTGTCTGTGGAGGCGTACGAGATGATGGGACTTAAGGTTAATATTAGAAAGCCCAAAGTCCTGTATTTTTCAATATTTTGTGGATAATAATCAAAGTTTTTTTCAATTTCCTAAGTATATCTGTAATGTGGTTTAAAGTTGAGGGTTTTGGGTATATTGTGTATATATACATAGATTGTTTTATCTCCCACGATGCAGAACCAACCTGCCAATGGTTATGCCGGTAGGTAGAGCATTATCTTTGCTTAATCGTATCACCTCGGAGTTTGACATATTTTGTGATAGTTTGGCTCATCTGAGGGAAGCACTATCTTTATTATAATTGTATGGTATATTTATTTTATTAATTTGTCATGCATCTTATGTTTCTCGCTCTTTTTATTAATCTATTATGTATTACTTATTATTGTGTATCTCTAACTTGTATCTTTAGTGTATTGGAAAAAAAAAATCTGTAATGCTTTAGATATGTTTAAAATAAATAAATGAAATTGTGGGTTTGGCTGTCGTCAGTAAATTAGATCATATTTAATAAAAACCCACGTACCCCCATCAACCTTAAACGGGAAGTATTTGACTGCTGCGTCCTACAGGTATTATCTTATGGGTTTGAAATCATAACACTGTCTCAGAAAAGCACAAATAAATAAAGAATTGTCCAAAGAGATATGGAAAGATCAATGTTGGGAATCAGTATAGCGACAGGGTGAGAAACACTAAAATTAGAGCCAGAACAAGAGTGTCGGACATCATCTGAAGAGTGGAAGGGCTAAAATGGCGCTGGGCAGGCCATGTCGCTCGCAGCTCTGACGAAAGATGGACAAAACGGCTCATTTGTTGGTGTCCTAGTACTGCGACCCGAAACCCAGGAAGTCCTCAACTTCGATGAATGGACGATATTAAAGAGACCGTCGTAACGATATGGATGCGTGTTGCCCAGGATCGATAAAAATGGAAGCAGATTGGGGTATCTTATTAAGAAATCATATACTCGTATTATATTATATTTAATAGAATCTTTATAATTCCTAATATACATATACTATTATACGTTCTTTAAAATATAAATGATCAAACGTATATGAAGTTTCCACAACTCAGCATGACCACGGTTTGTTAACTTTGTAGCTTATCGCTGCTTTAAACTTATTTTGTTAAGCCATAGACCGTTTTATATTGTGCTTTCGCTTGTGAGATTCACAGGTCTACAATTTTTGATACAGCAGTAGCTTCACTGTCACTGATATGATATACAGTCAAAACTTTCTAGTCTAGTATTGTCTAGTTTTTGCACAGACTTATTTTAACCAATTATGTTTCCCTGCTGTGTTTTGTGCTTTTAAGGATTGGTCATATAATATTTACCTCTTATATGTATTTACGTAATGAGAGTAGAAAAACATACTCTGTGTATGATAGTGTCGAATGAAAATAAAGTAAGTGAATGCGGTGCGAATGATGGTGTCATGAACAAAATAATGAAATGATCATTAAGATGGTTTGGACATATGGAAAGAATGAATGAAGAAAGAATGGAAAAAATATATATGTTAATGGAACCAGAAATATAGGAAGACCGAGGAAAATGTGGCACAATCAAATAAATCAAATATTGAATGTCGGCCATGTGAGGAGTCAGAGAAATCGACGCGCGTGCGTGACACGATGTATGAATGTTCAGGAAGCGAGAGAAATATGTCAGGAAAGAAAAGTGTGGCATTCCATTTTTCTGCCTACCCCTTCGGGGAGACGGCGTGATGGTTAGTTAGTTGGTTAGTTAGTTAGAGTAGAAAAATACAACTGAAAAAACTTTTACAACTAATAATTCAGGGAAAAATACCAGGAAGAAGAGGATCAGGTCGGAGAAGAATCTCTTGGCTGCACAATTGAAGACAATGGTTCAGAACTAGCACCACATTCCTGTTCAGGGCCGCAATCTACAAGGTGGAAATAGCCCGGATGATCGCCAACGTTCGTTGAGGAGGCACTTAAATAACACTTTTATTTGTTAAAAGTATTGAATATATAAATTGGATAATCCAATTTTTACAATGCTCCTTCCAAATTAACAGAAACGTTTACTGTTAGTTTTGTAAAACTCCATTATTAATTTATAATAGTAAACACGAATATTTAATGGTTTCACTTGGATTTAATTTACATAATAAATTATAGACATACTCGTATACCTAGTGAACTTAAGCAAGTTTGAGAATGCCATCGTAAGGCGAAAAAAACTTGGCACTACTAATTATTTCATTTAAATCCAAGTAAAACCATTAATAAATAGAAGAAGACCGTGGAAAAGTTGACACGATCAAATAAATCAAATATTCAATGTTAGCCACGTGAGGAGTCAGAAAAATCGACGCGCGTGCATGACACGATGTATGAATGTTGGCGAGAGAAATATGTCAAGAAAGAAAAGTGTGGCAGTCCATTCTTTCTGCCTACCCCTTCGGGGAGACGGCGTGATAGTTAGATAGTTAGTTAAACCATTAAACAAATGTGTTTATTGTTATAAATTTAGAAGCGTTCAGATTATTTTTCAATTATGGAAAAACGTAATAAAATATTTTGGTTATAGAAATTTCGTGTTTTTTTAAATTACTTTTCAGATTTTTTTCATGCTTTTCAAACTGCATATTTATGAAAGAATAAATCTTGGTTGTATGTATTTGAAGATGGGTTCTCTTTGGGTTATCATTCAAGAGGCTCGGGAGGAAAAATATTCGACTGATCTCTTTATTACTTTCCTCCTACAAACATGACTGGGATGCCTTTCTGAAAAAAATCTGATATATCCCGCTTAGCGGGGAATCTCAAAAGGAATATCGCGGTGGCAAAAAACGTGTACACATCACTCCGGTGAAATATCTGAAGATTAAAAATATCACCCCCGAATCCTCGGGTGGGTGGGGGTGGGCGCCAGTCGCTTATCCCCGAGGCAAACAACTCTTCAACCCCGTGAACATCGCACGCTTGGTACCTGATTACCGCCCGTTCCTATCCATACTCGACAGGGGTGAAAGGAATCCGACACAGCCCGTACCTGTGATTCTAAGATTGCCTAAAAATAAACAGATATAGAATGTTTGATAATGTAAACATTTTTTATTGAAAAAAAATCTTATTAAGTAAAGTGCGTATACAAATGTATCAAATATGTTATTAACTTATTTAAATTGCCAACCTATATGAGTGGAAGTAAAGTTTGGAGTTGAAAAAAGAAGGATGGCAACATAACAAATGCAGTAGAAATGAGATCTCTTTTAATAATTTATAGTAAATCTATTTATTGTTTCTTGAACAATGATGTAAAACTCCATATTAAATAATTAATACGAATGAAAACGTCAGTTTTCTAGAAGTTTTATTTTATTTTATGGGAATGACATATTTCGCCCTTCTAAGACATTATCAAATCTTCGATAATGCCTTAGAAGGACGAAACATGTCATTCCCATAAAATATAATAAAACTTCTAGAAAACTAACGTTTTCATTCGTATTAATTATATAGTAAATCTGTTTATGACAGAGTGTTAAAGTAAATATAAGTAGTAAATGCAGTGCTAATAAAACTTTGATGAAAGATTCATAATGGAAAGACTAAATAATTGAATGGGAAATAAAGTACATATTAAAGATGTAAACGAAACAAGAAATTGAGAAAGATCTAAGAAAACCTGTGACGATCAAATGAATCAAATATTAATTGTCGTCCACATGAGTAGTTGGAGAAATCGACATGCGTGATTGGCCCAATGTATGAATGTTGAAGAATCGGGAGAAGTATATAAGGAAAGAACAATGTGGCGGTCTTCTGTTTCGGAGAAAGAGCGCGATGGTTAGTTAGTTTCAATTAAACATTTTGACCGGATGCGTTAAAAAATTATATGTATTATATTGGTCACGAGTCACTTAAAACAAGTCAAATGCTCAAAGGATTGCCCAGCAATGAGCAAACTGGATACGCCATAGCATCAGGCACCCGGATCTGCTTATTACTATCGCAGAGGGAAGGCCAGGAATCCAGAGGCCGCCCAAGGGACGCCTATATGGACCAAGTGATAAGGGACATGCGCTGTGGCAGCTACACAGAGATGAAGAGACTTTCTGGAGACAGAACTGAGTGGAAGAAACGAGTAAAGCTTGTAGCAGACCAATCCTCAGGATTGTAACAATGAAGAAGATTGGTAAGAATAGAAGTGTTCAGATTGTATTAATGTTGTTATTTCAAATTTCATGGTAGAATTTCAATGTTAATGATGAAAATCAATTTCTTTATATTATCTTATTCTTCCTTGTTGTAGACCTATATGGTCTGTTCTCCAGAGAGTTGCTCCTCCTGTGAGGTAGACTGTCAGCTGTCCTTCCACCTTTTAGGAGGTCTTCCACGAGGACGAGTCCCATGAGGCTGATTATGTAGTGCGATATAGGGAAGTCTGGTGGTGTCCATTCTTTGAACATGACCGTACCAGTCCCTTTTTCGCTGTCCGCTCCATCTTATAACATCCTCAACCTCACATATCTCTCTCATTCTGGTGTTCCTCAATCTCTCAGTGTCTTGCCTGCTATTGTCTTGCTATCGTATATTATAGTACATATGTTATTTAGTTTCATTTCACTTGGGTTTATGGTTTCGACCAGAAGATGGCAGCGAGCTTCCGATACTGGTCGAAGCCATAAACGAATGTGCAATTAAACTAAATATACTCGTATACTATAAAGATCATTTTATTTATTATTTATTTTCATTATTGTGATCAGATTACCAAATCAAATCTTATATTTACATCAATAAAGTTTGTTTTTCACATCCCTACGTACATCCGTATATTAACTCCCTGAGAAGATTAACAGCCTCGGTAGTAGATTTGATATGAAGGGTTTAGAAAAAATTTCCCGACGCTCCGAGAGATATTCACGTGGGGAAAATTAAGCTATACTGCGGAAAACCGTAAAAATCTCTTTCACGAGTTAATCTTTCACAAGACGTCAAGGGACGAATGATGTGTATGCGGACTTTATTGAAAATATGAAAATTCAAATTCAAATTAGAGAAGGTACAACACAAGTTAAGTTTTCTTAAAAAACATTGCTCTTATATTTTGAATACGCAATATGGATTATTGTTATTATCTCCTAAAAGATGGAAGGGCAGCTGAGACTACACCCCACAGGAGGAGCAACCCTCTGGAGAATAGACCACATAGGTCTACAGCAAAGAAGAAATATAAGAAGAAGAATATTGATTATATGGATAACATATTAATTAAACATATTATTATGGTGTTCTTCTACCGACCCTTATGTATGGAAGCGAAGCATGAAACTGGCAAAAGAAGGATGAAAGTAGAATAAATGCAGTAGAAATGAGATCTCTTAGACGAATGTGTGGATACTCTGTGTATGATAGAGTGTCGAATGAAAATATAAGAAGTGAATGCGGTGCGAATGATGGTGTCATGAACAAAATAATGAAAGGATCATTAAGATGGTTTGGACATATGGAAAGAATGAATGAAGAAAGAATGGTAAAAAATTATATGTTAATGATGTAAATGGAACCAGAAATAGAGGAAGACCGAGGAAAACGTGGCACGATCAAATAAATCAAATATTGAATGTCGGCCATGTGAGGAGTCAGAGAAATCGACGCGCGTGCATGACACGATGTATGAATGTTGAGGAAGCGAGAGAAATATGTCAGGAAAGAAAAGTGTGGCAGTCCATTATTTCTGCCTACCCCTTGAATGTCCCCGTTCGGGAGACGGCGTGATGGTTAGTTAGTTAGTTAGTTCATTAATTAAATAGCCTATTGTTTTGGCCGAAACACTATGATACTTCAACATTATAACTGTTAAAATTTAAAACACTGTATAATATCACAATTTCTTTTTATTCACTGAGAGTGTCGCGACAGCTGTTTCGCCAACCGATGTTGGCATCATCAGGTGTTACAATAAACTAAAGTTACAAATGAAAAGACTCATTAGTGTGGTTAGTCTTAGTAAAAATTAAGTATGCGAAATCTGTTGACAATTTGACTAACAAATATAACAAAAGTGGGAAAAAACAGTGATAAGAAGGGACAATTATACATACAAGAAATAAAAGGGTATTGTCAAAGTTAAAATTAATTAGGTGAAGAAGCTACAAATAATGTTATTATAAGCCAACACAACAAAAGTGGGAAAACCAGTAATTAGATAGTACAATTATATTAATCAGTACAATTATAATTACAGTAATAACATATTAATCTTATATATTTTTTTCAATCCTAGAGATTGATTTGCAGCAAAGTATATGAACAATTTTGCTGGTTCATGGGATGACACTTGGGCCTTTTTAATATGGTGGTTTCCCCTTGCTATCCACATTATATATACAACACAATTACTGTATATTATTTGTTTAGCTACTGATGCTCATGATATGTGATAGGTACTGTTAGGGTATTCAGAGACACCCAGGTCCTAAGAACTCTATATAACTCCTTAATCAGAAGCAGGCTCGAGGGAGGTGCCGTGATATGGAGTCCTCATGAGGCTCAGTATTCTCTCATGTTGGAGAGGGTTCAAAATAAATTCTTGAGAGCCCTCTACATGAGATAGTATAGGGTATATCCTTGGCTCTATTCTACGGCATTTCTCTTGGGTATCCTGGGGTATAACTCCCTCGAACTGAGGAGAGAAGGATCAATGTCAACGCATTTTTTCAAACTGATTCGGGGCTCTATTGAGAACCCCTATGTTCTGGAGCAAATAGGTATTTTTGTTCCTGATAATTACCTGCGATAGCGCCGACATCAATTGTTCTTTGCTCTGTCGCGCAGAACCAACTTGCCTTCGGTGATGCCAGTAGGAAGAGCAATTCGGACGTTGAATCTGATCGTCTCGGATAAGGACATTTTCAGTGTCAGTGAGGCAGTATACATAAAAAATATTTTATAATTTCTGGAAAGAGTACTGCCTCACTGACGTCGACATATTTGGGTTCCTTCTGATATGTATGATTTTTTGGTTTCATGTTGTTTTATCTTTGTCTTATCTTTGTAACACCGTTTTGTGTCCAAATGAGTCGCCTAAATGTTTTTCGTTTGTTATGTCTAATTTGTCTATTATGTAAAAAAAAATAACAAAAATGAATCTAGCCCATCACTATTTTGATTATCACATGAATTCCACCAGACCACGGACAGCGCGAGATATTTTTTTCACACTGTCATCGCCGTAAATCGAACCTGGGACCTGTGGTGTAGTAATTATAGCTCTTGTCATTTTGTCTCGAAGGCCATCCTTGTTTATGAATCAAATAAATATAATATTAACACATATCATAACTCAATTAAATGATATGTATAAAGCTACTTATCAACTATTTAATTGTGAAAAATCACTTAGAATGGGTTTATTTATTTCAAGGATACTGTGTTGTCATGTATCATATTTAATTAAGTACAAAATATATTTCACTGAGCTTCTCTGATTTCTAACAAATCACATACAGGTTTTCTTGAAAACGTTTTCTGTGCTTGTTACAGTTTGATTTATTATTTCATTTGCTGTATGGGACACGTTTAAACACAAAAAAAGTGTTTTAAATCCCAAAATACGGTACAATGCTTTTAGAGTAAATCTTTCGTTTCTCCGTACTTTCAATGTCATAGAAATTCTTCACGCGTTTTCTAGTCATAATATATTATTGTTTTAAATATATAACGGCGGCCTTCGTGGCAGAGTGGTAAAAGCTCTGACTACCATACCGAAGGTTCCGGGTTCGATTCCCGGCGCTGGTAGTGTGATTGTTACACTGTCTTTGGTCTGGTGTAGAATTATCGTGACAATAAAATGGCGATAGATTAGCTGACTATCACATGTCATGAGAATCAATATATCGGATAAAAATAAATTGTATACAGTAATTGGGTTCAAGCGACCTGTTGTATACAAAAAAAAAAAAAAAAATTAAAATATATTTCAAATCAAATTCAAATTCAAATCAGTTTTTTTTTCTCAAAAGAGATTACAAACATTTTTTATAGTTTAAGGCAATTAACAAATTAATTAAATTAATTTAACTCTTATACAATTTTATTTTCAGTTTGTTTCTATAATTTTAAATTTAACTGTTCTTGTGTTATGTCACATTGAAAATCAAATTTCATAAATAATTGGAAATTGGAATACAACCTCTAAATTTTAAAAAGTATCATGTTCCATACAAATAAATTTCAAATACTTGTAACAGTAAGGTTTCTTAATTATTATTTTTTTAAAGATATTTTTCTTTTTCATCGTTTTTATTAAAAGATCAGAGAATCTGTGACATGGAAATTATGTACCTTAAGATGATGAGGACCAACTGTCCCACTGTCAATCTCTTGGGTCGTCTTCCGGGTAGACGGTATCCAAAGGGGATTTCATAAGCGGCTGTATATGCGAGTCTGTATTCGCTATTTAAAAAAGATATCAAATTAATACATAAAAATGTATTACGTGATATCTTATTTTTAAAAATATATCTTAACGTGGAAATTAATAGAAATTTAAGAAAAATTAAAAGAAAATCTGTGTACTGAAATCAGAGTATCTTTGATATTTTTCAAGGATTTTAAATTACGTCAAGAAGTATATTCTGCTAGGAAGAAAAACAAACTCTAATGAAGAAATCCGAAGTTACTCCGTCTCAGGTAACAACACACCGAGCACATCTCAAATTCCACCAGACAGGCGGATGCTGTATACATACAAATAAAGTTTTAGAAAATTCTAGAACAATTATTTTTAAAATCGTGATTTCGAATACCGTTATTGTAATTATGGTTCAGAATGTGAAAGTTCGATATCTTCTATAGAGAAGATAAATTAAAACTGTAAATTTATGCATTTTGTTTTTGAATGTATACAAATACTTGTAGACAAATACTGGATTTTACTCATTGCGGGTTAATCATTATTAATAATTAATTAATAGATTATTATTAATTATATATATACCAGAAATAGAGGAAGACCGAGGAAAACGTGGCACGATCAAATAAATCAAATATTGAATGTCGGCCATGTGAGGAGTATGAATGTTGAGGAAGCGAGAGAAATATGTCAGGAAAGAAAAGTGTGGCAGTCCATTCTTTCTGCCTACCCCTTTGGGGAGACGGCGTGATGGTTAGTTAGTTAGTTAGTTATAATTAATTATATCTCAATATTTACGAAGATCGTCTCAATAGAGACGATCTCCAGACGTTGTCTAGCAATGTATGATAGTTACGAAGCCTTTCACATTGGATTAATAAAGAATTTCTGCTTAATGCTTACAAATATTCTTAATAGATGGCGCTAGTGTAGAATGACCTTAAAATTGTGAAGTGTGTCTCAACATAGTAGCATATACACATCTTTCAAAAAAATTGTCAGACGTGGTGGTCGTAAGAACGGCGGAATGGGGAATGTTGTTTGTTTGTCATTGGTTGGGTTAAGCGATCGCTTAACCCAACCAATGAGAGGTCATAATTCCTGTAAACGCTTCGGCCACCATATTCTGTTTCCAAAAAAAGAAAAAAAAACAATTTACATATTCGTCTCTTTTGAGATACAATTGATCCTTAATGTAAATTTATCTATTATTTTTGTCTTCTTCGCTAGTTTTAATCCAAGGGATTGGAATGCAGCAAAGGGTAACATTTTTGCTAGATCTTCGGATGCCACTTGGGCCTTTTTAATGTGGTGGTATCCCGTTGCTTTTTACATTTGTATACAGCAGGTTGTTTGAACTAATTTACTGTATATAAACATTTAAGCTATTGATTCTTGTGACATGTCATTGTTAGCTAATCTGTCGAATTCTACGCCAGACCAAAGAAAGTGTGACAATCACACTGCCATCGCCGGGAATCGAACCCGAGACTTTCGGTTTGGTTGTCATAGCTCTTGTCACTCTGCCACGAAGGTCGTATTATTGTATTTATAGGTATATTAACACTCACCATACGATGGTTACCAAGAGACCAGTGACGCGTCAGTTAATTTCTGTAAGGACTGTCGCGCGGGCAAGACGTTTGTACATTCCTAGCGTATGATTTTTTGTACTTGCACTTATTTTATATTATAAACATATAATATAATAATCTAAATATTTGACCTCGTGATTTTTGTTTTAAATCTAAAACAAACCAGTTCAGTTCGATATTTAAAGGCCACCATTCTGCGAATAGAATGTTTTTTTTATTTAAAAAATATTAATTTTACAATGAAATTCTACTAGACAATTCAATTAACAAAAGTATAATTTTAACCAATATTAAATGTTTTGTGCATAGAGTCTAGAAGGGGGGGGGGGGGGTTTATTAACTGACTATAATATAATATACTCTATATTTTCATTTACAAATGGTAATAAAGTCTATTAAATTTATTGTATACTATTCCGCATTCCACGATTGTGTGAGATAAGACGTTGAAATGAAAAAGCTTTTTTGTGTACCGTCAATAAGGTGGAACTCTACCGTTATGTACATATGTACAAGTCTACAGCATGTATAAACTTACGAGTACATGTGTATGTGCTCGCAGGTTCGTATATAAGTCCGGTCAGATTGTAAATAAACCGTCAATATGTCCGGAATACCTGACACGTGAGAAATTACTTTCTTAGTATATTTTTATCATATATACCACATGTCAGAATATTGACTGTATCTCTTTTTAAAAAGGAGCTTTGATGGATACATTAACTTGAGTATTATTAACCAAAAAAAAATCTACGTTTTTCGAATACACTTATTTTTTCAGCCATCCAAAAATCTACAGCTATACCGAGTTTTATTTATATTTTTAATTTATCAATAAATAAGAATGGTGAAGAAGGTAAATGTAAACGATGTGAACGGAGCTAGAAATAGAGGAAGGCCGAGGAAAACGTGTCACGTCCAAATCTATCAAATATTAATTGTCGGTCACGTGAGGAGTCGGAGAAATCGTCATGCGTGCATGACAAGATGTATGAATGTAAAGCAAGCGATACAATTATGTCAGGGCAGAACAATGTGGCAGACCATTCTTTCTGCCTACCCCTCTGAAGCGACGGCATGATGGTTAGTTAGTAAGTTAGTTATACGAGTGCAATAAAGTTTTAAATTCTATGAAAAAAAAAATTCAATATAACTTAATTCTGCAAAATATGTATAAATGATTCATCTTTGTCTCACAACAAAATGTCTGTATCTTTTTCTAAAGTTATTTTAAACAATAGTACCAATTTTTTTATAAATCAAAACACTGTTTTTTCATTTTTGAATTTATTTTTCTCGACATGTTTCGAAGTCTTACACCTTCATCATCGTGAGAACAATATTAACGATTTAAAAGGTTTATATCGCTCTCCCGGTGGTGAAGGTTAGACATTTGCCTTCGAAACATGTCGAGAAAAATAAACTCAAAAGTGGAAAAAACAGTGTTTTAAATCATAAAAAATAATTAATCAATTTAATTATGGAATTCTACAGTGTTAACGCCTTAAGTTTATCTAAAATTAATAATACCAAGGTATCCATTTGTACAAATTAATTAAGAGTAATTTGTGCTAATGAATAAAAAAGTTTATTGATTTATTTTACAAATTTTTCAGAAGAGGTACTTTTCTTGCCCCCTGAGTTTATATGATTCAAAATGCTTTTTATTTATTTATATAAACGGATAAATAAGTATCTTTTTACATAGCGATTATCCCTAAAATAATACAATAAAAAGCATATATTGTGACAGATATTTGTCAAGATCATAAACATAAGCATAACCTTAAGTTATTTGTAAGTTCAAATCTTGAAAATATATTTTAATAACAATATCTCAACGACTATAAAATACACCAGACCTCTACAAAAACCAAAGTTTTCACCATTTTTATTTTCTTTGAAGGTATGAAATATAAATTCTAAATTAATTAAATTTTCCCAACAAGAACATTAGTAAAAAACTTTAATTTAATTAATAGATTTTCGATCAACTGTTAACGAAGTTTGTCTTCTGAAGACTTATGAAGTTCATTGAAATTTAAATTAAGAAAACTTCGGAAAAAAGTTCCAAGATAATTTGACGACTGAAGAATGGGAAAAAATACCCTGTAAGGTCGATCGATTCATGATTGTTATTTTTTGTTTTCATTTCTTGGTAGTCAAAACTTGTTATTTAATGTTTTAATGGTGTCACCAGTATTATGAAAAAAAAGAACAAATCTTTGATTTTGTATTTTTTGCAGGATTTTTTGGCCTATTTTAATACTGCAATCCATTTAAAATGATAGAATTTCTAACTCTTATTCTATTTTATTATTATTTCGTGATATTTTCAAAACTCTTCCTGATTTTCTGTTTCAAACCGAGAATTTATATATTTGTCTTTTTCTCTCTCCATTTATCATCTGTGTAGTAAATATTATAGATGTTTTATCGTTATAATTTACATTTAACTTTTAAAACTTAAATTCGATTGTAATTTTTTCTAGCCGTAATTTGTTATACGCTCGATTGTTTAGTTTAGTAAAATTTAAGTAATTTTATGTATATGTTTTCACAATCTACAATAACTGTATTTACTGGTTATAATAATGTTTAAAATAACTCATGTCATAAATAGTGTTTAAAAGTACTCATGTCATAAATAGTGTCAAATGTCGAAAATTGGATTTCACGATTGCGCTTCATTCGAGCTAGCCGTGGCGCTTATATGCCCGAAATCATATTTAAACAAAAATGGCATAAAATTATCTATTAAATAAAGCCAATATCATAGATATTAACATTATTTTAGTGTTTATTTTTTCCTTTTGAATATGTATTGTATAACTCTTAAAAAAACATCGTATATAATCATAAAGTTTGATTTCTAAAATTACGTCGATTTAAAATAAAGTTTCTTGCTTACATTTTAATTTTAAATGTACCTATAAAAGAAATATCATAATATCGTAATCATAAAATATCAAATTAATTTTTTTTTTTAATCTTTGGACACTGATAAAGTTCTAAAATTTTAGCCCACAGCGATGAAACACCCAAACGCCAATAGCAATTTTGGAAACTAAACATACTTTATTGAATTCTTTCCTGCTTCTGCCAAAACATTAAAAGCTGGATACAATATTTAACAGGAAGTCAATGGTAAAGCGGATATCCCAAAATGGTTGCCAGAATTTCGATTAATTTTGAAACCTTACTTCAGAAGTACTGGAATCAAAGCGTTTTGGTAATATAATCTGGAGCTTTTGTTTTTAAATTATAACCGACTGAGGTATACAAATTAGTGATTTATTTTAGTTAGTGTAGTCTTAAAGTTCATAATCTTCTTCTCTGGTTTCAATCCTGGGATTGGTTTGCAGCAATTTCCTCAATTATTCTCTTCCATTTTTCCCTGTCTTGTGCGGCTCTTTTGAGATCTGCATATGATGAGCAGCGCACGTCCACCAACAGGTCCTCCAGGTACTCTCGGCGTGGGCGTCCCCTAGAGTTTGTCCCCTCGATCATACCCTCCATTATGGCATGCAAGAGACCTTCTTGACGTATTATATGGCCGATCCATCTTGCACGCCTTTCGGACAAGGTCCTGAGCAGGTGCCTTCCTCCTTCGATTCCTTGAAGAACTTCCTCATTCGTGATGTGGTCTCTCCAGGAAATTTCAAAGAGTCTTCTATAGGACCACATCTCAAAAGCCTCTAGTCTCCGCTTATCCCTTTCGGATAGGCACCATGTCTCGCAGCCGTACATCAAGACACTCCATACATAGGTCTTGATGAGGAGTATTCTCAATTTTAGGTCTATATTATTTGACTCTATTATTTTCGACCTTTTATTAAATGCAAGCCTAGCCTGATGTATACGGCTGTCGACCTCGCTCTTAGACCGACCGTCCCATGTTATTTTGCTCCCGAGGTAGACAAACTCCTTGGTGTTCTTTAGTGGAACTCCTGACATCACTACTCTCATCTGATGTTGCGTTCATAATATATAATGTAATATACTAGATATTGTCAAATTGGAACTGTAGTTTTTATTTTACTACAATAAATATTTATTAATTCATCAACTTTGGTTTTGTGTCGTTTAAAGTAATTAAAGAATAAAATATATAGAAGATACAAAGTTACCGATTTCATGGAACGTACAGATAAATTGAAGTGGCAATAGGCTGGACATATAGCTAGACGGGGAAGTACCAGATGGGCACCCAGAAGATTCCAATTGAGGCTTTGGACAAGGAAAATGAGTATTGGGGGACCACCTAAATGATTGATTTTATTTATTTATTGATCATTTACCAAGTACATTGTTTTAATATCTCTCAACTGGAAACAAAATTAGGGAACAAAATAAATCTTAGTGTAATAATTTATTGTATTCTATGTTCGCCATACTTTGTGTTATAGATGTTTTATTTGTCTTTTTCTTTTTTATACGAGTATACTTTGTACATACAACACTTACTTTTTACGTCGGTAATTATTCGAATTAATTACAAAATCACTTTTGCAATTTTTGATAACTAATTTAAATGGCAGCAAGCTACCGAAACCAGTCGAACATAAACACAAGTAGAATCTTCAGTGTGATTCTTATAGGCGGGCCACACTGTGATAAACAAGCTGGTTTGAAACCAAAATTTGTATACTGAATGTTATTACTCAAACTTAAACCATGTTCTAGACGTAGTAAAAACGTCGATTTTAGTAAACCATGAGTTAAACCGCGGATGTTTCTGCATACGGTTATCCTTTCAAGTAAAATTCAAACTATTCAACAAACATGGAACGTTTATCTCTCTTCCTCGCATTATTTTACCCGGCGTAGAATGAGATAGAAGCCCTATACAAGACAAATTTTATGTTTGAAACCGATGTTTATCACAGTGTGGCCCGCCTTTTAATGAGTAAGACGAGAACTGAAATTTTAGCGAGTTTTACTATGCCGCCGAGAATATCACTGGGCAAATAACATAGTTTATATTATTATTTTCTTTCAAAAGTAGAAAAAACAGTGTTTTAATTTTTTTTTAAATACGTCATTATGAAATTCCACAATGTTCACGCCGTAAGTTTATCTAAAAAAAAAATTATATTCTTTGAATGAAAACTTATATTTTTTTATAGTGTTAACCGAATTCGTGTTAAAAATTCCACTACAACACATGTTCGAAGAGTTTATCGTATATTTTTTGTCTATTCTCGTGTTCCATATTCAAATTCTACACACACAAATTCGAACTCATTCAATTTGGCCATGTCTCGCGATATATTATTTTCAACTGTTTTTGTATTATTTACATACCAATAGAGTTTGTGAACATATTTGTGGAAACATGTTTCACAAACTGTTTGCTTCGTATACATGTTCAAATTGTAAAATATATATATTTTTTAACATAATACAGTAAAACCTCGATATAACGGACTAATTAGGGGGAGGATTTGTCCATTAAAGCCGAAAGTTCGTTATATAAAAATAGGTTTATAATAAACCCAAAAACTTTTGTTTTAACTGTGTACACAGTATTTAGATATACAGGTAAATAAACAATCTTCTTCTTCTTCTTCTTATTCTTTTAATAGATCTGACGATCTGTGACACAGAAATCATATCTCGTCGGATGATGAGATCCAGCTGTCCCTCCATCTCTTAGGCGGTCTTCCAGGTGGGCGGTGTCCGGAGGGGATTTCATAAGTGGCTGTATATGCAAGTCTGTCACCATCCATTCGGGCTACATGGTCCCTCCAGTATCTTCTTCTGGATCTACTCCACTGAATGATATCCTCTATTTCGCAAGTTTTTCTTATGTCTACGTTGCAGATACGATTTCCATCATGTTTTACGGTGTAACCTATCATCTTCATTAATAGGTATCATTTCTATATTAAATGCATTACTTTTGATAAGTAACTAACTGACCAACTATCACGCCGTCTCTCTGAAGGGGTAGGAAGTAAGAATGAATCGCAACACTGTTATTTTCCTGACGTATTTTATCTTAGTTGATAATTTAAAACAATTTAAACATTAGAACAAAATATAATATTGTATCTAAAATTTATTGTTTTTTTTTTCTAATATGATGACAAGTAACTGTACACAATAATGTTTTGTTCAAAACCACCGATCGGTAATTACTTAAACATATTACTCTAGAAACAACAAATGCCTCCCTCCCTTTTCTCTGGGATGGGAGGTGTGGAAAGGGGATAAACGCCAAATTAAATTAAACCCTTACAAATTTAGCAAACGAATGAAGGGCCTTTTCAGAAACATTAACACACAGATTTATTCTGGTGTGGCCTATTCCGAACTTTCCGCATTTACACTTTTTCACACACAAACATGGAACGCTCCCCCTACGCTTTCCTTTAAAGTGTAATGACCTTAAATTTAATTAATTGAAAGCGTTATAGGAAGGACTTTGAATCATTAAAAGAAGTTCGTCGAAAGTTATAATGGTTTTCATTAAATTCTTATACGAGTTTATATATGCTCTTAACAAGAAAAAAATAATTACTGTAGTATGATACGCATTATAAGGCCAGTCTTGATATATGGAGAGGAGACCTGGACGCTAAGTGTTGTGGATTAACAGAAGTTGCGGGTGTTTTGTATAGAATGTTTTTTTTGGAGGTTTACAATACATATTCAAAATGAAAAAAAAACACATTAAAATAATGTTAATGTCTATGATATTGGCTTTACTTAATAGATACTTTTATGCCATTATTGTTTAAATATAATATGATTTCGGGTATACGAGCGCCACGGCTAGCTCGAATGAAGCGCAATCGTGAATTCCAAGTATTTTACTTTATTGCAAAATAACTTATGTTAGTCAATGTCTATTTGAATATATTTTGGCAATCCATTAAGGGTATCATAATCTCTTTGAAATTCAGATAAAAAATAATCAAATGATTTTACTGAAATCTCTTGATGGAAGTTCTAAGATGAACCACACCAGAACTGGCGACCAGTTTCACCAGGCTAGCTGACGTCGACAGACTGGTACCTGTCCTTGGAAGGTGAGACACATAAGAACTGTACCAGTCTCTTGGTTGATGTCATATATCATGACACAAATAAAGACAAAAGTGGAAGTAGTTAATATAAAACAATGTTTTATTTAATTATAATTCAGAAAATAAATCATAACCTTATCACATTTTATATTTAAAATGAAATTGAGAAATTAAGAAATTGAAAAATTGAAAAAATTGAGAAATTGAGAAATTGAGATAGGATCGGCTAGAGAAACTTTTTGGAGGCGGTCGAGGTCCACCCAGGACTATAGAGTCGGAGAGAAGAAGAGTCTGATACGCGTCAAAAAATTCTTGTTCTAATTTCTCATTTACACAAAAAAATATTTTAACTTGTCAAGGAAATTACCAGAGATGTTCCCCAGCAGCAAGAGACTACCGTGAAGGCCGCCGAAGAGATGGAGGGATGGCTGGACGTCATCATCCCGGGACAGCTCACCTTCACAAACAGGCCATACGACCTAAACAAAGAAGAATAAGAAATTTACCAAACAGCAATATAATGTATTAAACCAAACAGCAATATCAATAGTTAAAATGATAGCATAAATATGGATAAATAACGGTCATTCTTAGTTATAGGTGAGATCCTGACAGATAACATCAGGTTCCTCCACATTCTTACAATTCACATTGTTTTAGAATTCAATCCACATGGTCGTGCCTTGTTTCCTTCTATGTTTATATATTTCCTTCATTATTCTGAGGTATAAGGAACGAATTTTTTTTTTTCCTAGAACCAGATCGCAGCGCCACCTACCGGGTCCAATTTTAAAACTAAACCACCCAGGGACCCACTCAGCAAAATCGACCCAGCCGTTTAAGAGGAGTTTGTACTACATACGCCCGTCCAGAAGAATTATATACTCGTGTATAAAGATTCATAAGTCACACACATTTTTACACAACATTATTTCTTCAACCATATAATGTAATGGTACATCATTACGATTTCTTCGGCCACTGAATTCGCCCCAATTCTCCCCAGTTAAGTACCTTTTCGAAATTCATTTCCAACTTCTCCTGTTTGTGCCCTGTGAGCCACCGCCGCCTTTCCAATTGGTAACACTGCTTTTTCGGTACTCTATGCTTCGAGGCAGAAGCCCGCCACTTCCCTCCTAGTCAGCCGTTGCGGGTAGGCCGCCATCTTGTGTTTTTTCGTCAGTGCCCAGTTACCACCACGATGTAGGAGAAACGTTAATCCGTTTGCATCCGGCTGGACCAGCAATGGTTCAGCCTTTCTCCCATCATATCAGGTAGAATACTAATAATAATATCCATTGGTTCCACATGTGCGTCATGTGTCCGCGTGTCTGCGATTGATTCCCTCCGCCACGGTCCGAGCCATCCTCTGCTCCCGAAATTGCCGCCCACGTGTTGTCGCACATCATGTCCCGACAACGTGGTTGACCTCACCAGCCAGCGGAACTGCGAGGACCACTTCTTCACGCCGCTTCAGACAGCACCAACAGGTTAGGGAACCTCGTGTCTGCCAGGTGACGCTCTACATATTGATTTGCTGACCCACCATCTTCTGGTCAGCGTCGCTGATAACGTCTACGGACGACGTCGCCGGTCGATGTCCTGACGAGCACGCCATCGAGGAATCACCTCAAACAGCCTCTTCATTATTTCATCATGTGCCTTTTTATTATGTATTCGTACGACATCCCTAGCCTCTGGATTATTATTATAATGTTAACTAGATAATAAACCTTAATGTATCCCAAAATAACTGTCTTTATATTTACACCCGTCCCTGAATCGAATAATATACCGAAAAGAAACTCACGATTACCACCCTGAGGATTAAAAACCATGCTCTCCGTATTAACCGAGGAGGAACGTTTCAATAACAGTACAGAAATTTCTTTTCTTCTGGGGCTACATTCTGGTGTGGGATTTGGTCTCTTCCACAACAGTCCTCCATTGCCTCTGTTCCCTGACTATCCTTCTCCATTCTCCATGTATTTCCAGTTTCTTCCAGTCGTTAATCTAATTGTTTTTGCCTAGGTGTTGTTTATTGGGAAGTCTGAATTCCGATGCGATTTTGTTGGTCTTCGGAATCATGCGTTATTTTAGCGGGAGGAGCTGATCTGCGGGAAGAAATACAAGCCCAAGTAAACAAGGCAGCTGCAATCTCGGGGGCTCTAAAATCCACAATATGGAAAAACAAAGACATGACCATTAAGAATAAGATGAGAATCTATAAAGCGTACGTAAGACCAATGATTTAAATATGGCGTCGAAGCAAGGGCAGCCACAGTAAGGACCAAACAAGTTATGAGGACTTCCGAAATGAAGACACTGAAGACGATAGCAGGCAAGACACTGAGAGATTGCGTGAGGAACACCAGACTAAGAGAGATATGTGAGGTTGAGGATATTATAAGATGGAGCAGACAACGAAAAAGGGACTGGTACAGTCATGTTCAAAGAATGGACACCATCAGCAATTCTTGACCAATCAGCCTCATGGGACTCGTCCTCGTGGAAGACCTCTTAAAAGATGGAAGGACAGCTGGGAGTCTACCGCACAGGAGGAGCAACACTCTGAAGAACATACCACAATAGGTCTACAACAGAAGGGAGATTAGCCCTGCAACGGATCCTCTTCCTTTATCTGGTCTTGGGACCGACAGCAGCATAGAAAATTATTTCATCGTCACTAGCGGAGTGTAGAGTATAAAAAGAATGTGTGAACATAAAAACGCATCTAACACAAAACGATAATTTACTCACTTATCTAATAGAATTCCAATAAGAATTTGATAAACGTGTTTATGTACGAGTATGTCCATGTTCTTCCTAGTATACAGTTATTAGTCATTTATAACCAGACTGTATCCAATTTCAAATGACATAATAAGTGGGTTCACTAATTAGTATCAAACACCTTCGTTACCTTTATTCCTCGCTTTGTTTTATTCTAACGGCGTGCAGCGGTCACGGTAATTAAAATTAGTTTCTAGAGAAATGTTCGTATGGAAAATTTATTAAATTTGATAAAGGTAACTGTGACATCATTGGCAATATAAATACAGATAGTTTAAGCTTGTGTTAGTATGATATTCAACTGTATAAGACATATAAAATACAATAGTTACGATAGTTACACCAAATATAACTCAAGAACGGCTGGACCGATTTTGATGACCTTTAATTTGTTGGATTTGTCTCCGTCCCGAATAGCAAAATAGTTATCGGGACAGAGAATATCGGAAAAATCGACCTTAGTGCATCCCATCCAGCAAATATAATAGTTAAACAGAAAGTAGTGCAACAATGCTACGCGAATCATTTCGATTCGCTTCAATAAAGCAAATCCCTTGCTGCTATGTGAATTACATTCATATCAAAGTAATTCAAATACTTAACATTTTGATTTTCGCACATCTATTGAACTTAATTCATTTTGAGTATTCATTTTAACTTAATAAATAACTGAATTTAATACAACTAATAAGTTAACACAACATTGATTCTGAGGCGGTACGAAGTTCGCCGGGTCAGCTAGTTTTTAATGTTTCAGTGGTTCCTATATCGAGGGAGGGTCATCTGCGCATTTATTCATGTTAAATATTTAATATGGAGTTTTATATCATCGTTCAAGAAATATAACCAATACTTTTGTTGAGTTTTAAACCATTGTTCAAGAAACAATAAATAAAATGATGAACAATTATTCCCGGGAGATAATAACAAAAGCACAATTGAAAACAAAATCTTCAACAAAAGTTTCAGGTTTAAACCTGAAAACACCAACGCAAAGGTTTGTAAATGTGAAATCCTCTAAAATTGATGCTATTTTAGTGAAAATGTGTAAAATATCGAATATTATAATACTTGAAAACATTACTTCTCCGTTATGCTAGAGAGGGTTCAGATAATATATCTGAGGTATCTCTACGTAAGGAAGTATGGTAGCTATCCATGGATCTATCCCGCCACATTTCTTTTGGGAATACTGGGGACCAACTCTCTGCAGCTGCGAATAGATGGGCATCTCATAACCCATTTCTTTAAATAATAATTAAATAAAACGATGTTTTTTAACTACTTCCACTTTTGTCTTTATTTAGACAGCGACCGGTTTCGCCAGGCTCGCTGGCATCGACAGACTGGTAACACTATTGTAAACTTAGTCCTTTATATACATACAGATCAGGGGTGGTAAACATGCTTCTATACAAAAATAATCTTCCCCATTGTATTAAACACGAACCTCCAAGAATACCTGTAATACCAATAGTTAAATTCAGAAAAATTTTACATAAATATTTGAAGATTATTTTTGTATAGAAGCATGTTTACCACCCCTGATCTGTATGTATATAAAGGACTAAGTTTACAATAGTGTTACCAGTCTGTCGATGCCAGCGAGCCTGGCGAAACCGATCGCTGTCTAAATAAAGACAAAAGTGGAAGTAGTTAAAAAACATCGTTTTATTTAATTATTATTTAAAATGAACTTCCATCAAGAGATTTCAGTAAAATCATTTGACCCTTTCTTTAAATTAATCTGGAGATATTTCGAGAATTCGACCTTGCTGAAGGTTGTTGGTCTTTTGGTCCCTGATAGATAACTCCGACAGCGACATAATAAATTGTTTTACCTACCGGCCGCTAGAATAAACCTACCTCAAACACTTTTTTTTTAAATAACGAATGTTGATTAAATTATATATATTTACAAATTCATACAAAAATATAGCAGGCAAGACACTGAGAGATAGCGTAAGGAACATCAGAATAAGAGAGATATGTGAGGTTGAGGATATTATAAAATGGAGCAGACAGCGAAAAGGGACTGGTACGATCATGTTCAAAGAATGGACACCACCAGACTCTCTATATTGCATTGCTTAATCATCCTCATGAGACTCGTCCTCGTGGAAGACCTCCTAAAAGATGGAAGGACAGCTGGGAATCTACCTCACAGGAGGAGCAACACTCTGGAAAACAAACCACAAAGGTCTACAATAAGGAAGAAGAAGAAGAAGAAGAAGATACAAAAATGTGGTGGATAATCTAGATGTTCATATATTTAAAAAAAAATTGTTTAATTTTACAAGAAAATTGTAATTTCTGTATTTATGTTTTTATTTATATTTCGGTTTTAGTTTATTTAATTATGATTGAGTATGTTATATTAAATCTAATATGAAAACTAGTTTTCCCAGTTGGGGGTATTAAAACCACGTACATAATAAATGATAAATTAATTCAGAAAAAATCATCGGATTTTCACACGTTTTGCACTTTTTACAAACATGATCGGACAGTGAAGAGCGTCTGCTGACCGATACATTTTTGTAAGAAGTGTAAAAAAAACATATGATAATACCTGATGATGCCAACATAAAATGTCGAAAACAGCTGTCACAACAATTTTATAGAAAGGAGTAAATAAATTGTGATACGTAGGTATCTTAAATTTTACTGTTTCTGTTTTAAAATGTTCCTAGTTTCATGTCAATTCTTTGTATTAACAAAAAATGTAGTGGAATTTATTTCGCCAATATCAAAATAAATAAATAACAATGTTTTGAAATTAAACATTTAACACAAATTAAATTGGATTTTTTTTTCTTACAAAGTTGTTCATATGTGACAACACAACACAAAATGAAGGCGAATGTGGAAGATATTCTTATTTCGGTGCCGTGTCAAGTCCCCCCAACGTTGGCGATCACTGCAGCAAAGGTATCTCTATCCTGCGCTGATATCCTGTTCTGAACTCTTGTTATTCCTGTCCACTCTTTAATGTTCTGCAGCCAGGACAGCTGCCTTCTACCAACTCCCCGACGTCCCTCCACTTTACCCATTAATATCAATCGAAGGAGGTGGTATTTTTCTCCCCTTAGCCCATGACCCAAATTATTTTTATTATTATTTTGTTGAATCGCTGTTTATCGATGTAAAGGGTATTATAGCAATCATAGTGATTCTCGTGATATGTGATAGGTAGCTAATCTATCGCCATTTTATTGTCACGAGTATTGTATCTGTCCAAATAGGAGACCTTTCTAATTTTCACAGTCGACAACAGCTTTCTATTGGCTCTGGCTACCTGTAGTACGTCTGCATTACTGACCCTATCGGTCCACGGTATACGGAGCATTCTGCGGTATATCCACATCTCGAACGCTTCCATCCGGTTCATTCCATTCACTTTCAGAGTCCAGGTTTTGCAGCCATATAGTAGAACAGACCATATAACAATGTGGAAGATATAACTAAATTAATCAACGTTTTAATTATATCGATGCTTATGCAAATATTATCATAACTCATTATATTATGCAGCATATAAGACGGTTATGTTTATTTTAAATTCACCCCATTCTTGATACATAACAATATTACATTAGGTACTATCTAAACATAACAGTGTATTCGGGACTACGCATTGTGAAGAACTCCCACCTCCTGATTATATCTCTTAAATATTTGTATACGCAACACCACGCTAGCAGTAGCCTATTATACTTGGTGAATCGATCCGATACAAAATTTATTTTAGCTCGAAAGGTTCGCTCTAAAGTCGAACCTAAGCACGGCTAACCTAAAATAACCTGAATCCTCTGTAAACAAACATGGGCGGACTTTTAAATGTATATCCATATCAGTAGCGGACCTCCACAATCTACAAATGAACATTAACATTTTTTAAAAAGGTTTTCAAATCAAATCAAATCAGTTTATTTACTCAAAAGACATTACAAACAGCTTAAATGTTTAAGGCATCTATTGAGTACAGGTCAAATATTATATACGAGTACATACAACATAATACCAGGAACGCATTAGTGATAGTTCGACAGTAGGAAGAGAAGATACTTTCTAAAGTCAAGAGTATTTGTCTCTTTAACGTACTTTCACTAATATGAAAGACGTCGATCTCCGAGGAGACCGCGTTCAGCAAACTGATTGCTCTTCCCACCGGTGTCAAAGGACAGATTGGTTCTGGCCGCCGGAAGATAAAACAATCTGTGCTGTTGCTGTCGGAGATATCTATCGGGGACAAAAAAACCAACATCATCTAGTACGGCCGAGTTCTCGAAGTATCCCCTTATTAATCTCAAGAAATGGGTTATTAGAAATCCATCTCTTCGAAGCTGTTGAGAATTGGTTCCGAGAATTCCCAAAAGAAATGCCGTGGGATAGAGCCACGGATAACTACCATACTCCCTCATGTAGAGATACCTGTAACATTAACACCGAGGTTTTAAATGAATAGTATTATTAAATAATACAATTGATGACCTACGTGCCATAGTGACAACAGCTTCTAACTGGAGAAACCCTTGCTAGGGAGGCGTTTTTAAAAAACATTTATACAATCAGAATTGAAAATAAATTTAAAAACAGGAAATAAAATGAAAGAGCGGAAAGGGTTGGATGTAGGTGCCAAAATGGGTGAAGTGTCAGTAAGCTGTCTCTTGTATGCGGATGACGCTGTCCTACTTGCAGACAACGAGCATGAACTACAAGTCCTGGAGAATAGTATATATGAAAAATAAAAAATCAGAATTTTTGAAAAATAAGAAATCATGACAGTCTGCAACATTAGCGTGAATGCTACAAATTTAGAGCAATCGGATGAGTTCGTGTATTTGGGAAGTATGTTTACAAAAGATGGGGCGAGTCGAAAGGGATATTGAAAGATGGGTTGGGGCAGGCAACAAAGTGAATGGTGCACTTAAAGTTGTCATCGCAAACAAAAACCCATACAAAAAACAATAATAATAAAAATTGAAATAAATCAATGAAAACATAGTTTCTTCTATATTCGCTTTCACTTTGTGTTGTGGTTTTATACATTGATTAACTGCACTTAGTAACAATAACTGCACTTAGTACTACAACACTTTATTTCGAAATTTGTTAAAATTTTGTACAGAAATAAAGATATTGTTACAACCGAAACATGTCGTTGATAAGTGAAATAATGTGTTTTAATGCTGTTTTATTGTTGTAAGTGGTGCTATATTTATTCAAATACATATTTCATAGAATAGAAATATATCCACACAGAAGCAAAGATGGCAGTACACAATGAAGTTCTAGTGGCAACCCTCATGTATGGAAGTGAAGCTTGGAGCTGGTAAAAGAAGGATGAAAGCAGGATAAACGCCGTAGAGATGAGATCACTAAGAAGAATGTGCGGAAAAACGTTGTATGATAGAATACCGAACGATGAAATAAGAAAGAAATGTAAGACTGCATCATGAATAAAATTAAAAAAAGGACCCCTGAGATGGTTCGGACATATGGAACGAATGGATGAGAGTAGAATGGTTAAAAAGTTGTACACAAGCAGCGTGAGTGGGAAAAGAAGCCGAGGACAACCGAGGAAAACATGGCATGACCAAATTAACCAATTACTAAAAGGCGGCCACATTCGAAATCGGAATAATCGACGTGCGTGCATGGTGCGATGTATGAATGTGGAGGAAGCCCGAGAGGTGTTCCAGGACAGGCCAGTGTGGCGATCCATCCTCTCTGCCTACCCCTTCGGGGAAATGGCGTGATGGTTAGTTGGTTAGTTAGTTAGTTCATATTTCATAATTTAAAATCTATGTGGATAATTTTCCAAACCAAAGCTAGTCATGGTTATAAACCCTCAAAGATACTCGTACATATGTGATACTATACAAAAAATTTCATAAAGTAATATAATGTAATAAATCGTTAGATAGGTAATTGAAAAAACACATAAATGTTAATGATTATAAAAGCTAAGCAAATTATTTAATTTTATGATGCCATGTTTTTGATTATAATTCGACCAAACTTTAACTATCTAAATAATATTATATTGTTTGAAAAACAATGTAAGTATGATAGAATATCCAATGAAGAAGTTAGAAAAAATATATGGCGGATGAATGGGTCCTAAATTAAATTAAGAATGGGTCACTAAGATGGTTTCAACAAATAAAACGAATGGATGTAGGAAGAATGTTTAAAAATATATATTCAAGTAGTGTGAATGGGAAAAGAAGTCAAGAAAAGCCTTGGAAGTCTAGGCTTTACCAAATCATCAATTACTAAAAGGCGGCCATGTTAGAAGTAGGAACAATCTATGAGCGTGTATGTCACGGTGTGTGAATGTGGAGGATGCGCGAGAATTATGTCAAGATAGAACAGTGTAGCTAACCATCCTTCCTGCCTACCCTTCCGAGGAAACGGCGTGATGCAGTTAGTTAGTTAGTCAAATAATAATATATAATTGTTAATGCAATAACTTTGATTTATATCACAATTGTTTTTTGATATATATTTTTGTAGCAACTGATGATGTCAACATTGATTGATGAAACAGCTGTCGTAAAGTAAAACAATTGTGATATAAAACAAAGTTTTTGCATTAACAATTATAAAATGTTAAAATATCATAATTTTTGGGCCAAAACAATGGACTATTCTAATAATAATATGTTTACAGTAAACTCTTTTTAAATCATGTGAATAGATTGTTTGCTGAAAATAATTACGATACACCACTGCAATTAATGTATACATTACACTTAGTCCAAAATAAATATAGCGGTCTATAGGAGATTTCAACACTTCCTCATTTCTCAGAGATTCTCGTGTGAATGTACCAAATGAACGTAATTTTCCCGACTACATGTTTTTCCTCTTTGGGGTTTACTACGTGACGATGTACTCCAAACGTACACGTAGATGAAATCGAACGTAAAGAAAGAGTATCGAAGAGAAAAATGTTTATATTGAAAGTAAAGTTATTTATATTTTGTTATTTTTGGAACTGGGGAACAGATACATAAAAAAGCTTTGGAAGTTTACCATTAGCACCTGATTTGCCAAGCTTCAATCTTACGGTTTTACTGATGTCAGAAGCAAGCTTTAATTACTTCAATAATAAGTATAGAGAAAGTTTTTAATTTAATATGTTCAAATCAATGTATTTATTGTTTCTTGAACAATGGTGTAAAACTCCATATTATATAATTAATACGAATGAAAACCTCAGTTTTTTAGAAGTTTTATTATATTTTATGGGAATGACATGTTTCGCCCTTCTAAGGCATTATCAAATGACATAGAAGGTAAAGAATAACATTTGATATTGCCTTTGAAGGGCGAAACATGACATTCCTATAAATATTAATAAAATTTCTAGAAAACTGAATTTTTCATTCGTATTAATTATTAATTATATTAATGAAGATTCAATGATAAGTTACACAGTAAAGGAAAAATCAAAATTTTTTGATGTTTGTATTTATATTATTGATTGATGAATCGTTTAGTTTATTAGTTAATACGAATGAAAACATCAGTTTTCAAGAAGTTTTATTATATTATATGGGAATGACATGTTTTACTCTTCTGAGGCATTATCAAATGTCGTTTTCATTCGTATTAATTATTTAATATGGAGTTTAACATCATTGTTCAAGAAACAAACAATTCATTTAGTTTTAATTTAACTATATAACATATAGCTTTATATATATCAAACAAACAAACAATCATGCCATTTTTCCGCCGGGGTAGGCAGAGAAAATGGACCACCACACTACTCTATCCTGACATACCTCTCTAGATTCCTCCACATTCATATAACGAGTCATACACGCACGTCGACACATCCGACATTACCAACCTTTAAAATTTGTTTAATTTGGTCTTTCTATGTTTTCCTCGGTCTACCATGACTCCGTATTTCATTTGCATCGTCAAATTATACTATCCTAACCATTTTTTCTCCATCATGCGCTCTCTTTTTTCCGAACCAACGCAGCCATCCTTGCATTACAAATGTGACATTTGATAATGCCTTAGAAGGGCGAAACATGTCATTCCCATAAAATATAATGAAATTTTTAGAAAACTGACGTTTTCATTCGTATTAATTATCAAATCAATGTATTTTTTATATTACAACTACTCGCCACGCCATTTCCTTTGAAAGTATGACAAATAGTAGCATCGAAATTCTGCGCTATACCTATTAAACTCTTGTTACAAATACCGCATACCCAATATATGTTCTCAATTATTTAATTGAATAGCCTTGTATATGTAAAAAAATTCGTTAACCCTAATTATTATCATTGTGTTGTTTATTATTTGAATAATTGAAAAAAACTCATTGAAAAAAAATGTATGTTAAAATATGTACTTTCATCTACTACCGTGAGAGCATTTTTCAAGCTTCATTTCCATACAAAAATATTTAAATCACAGTATAGTTGGTGTCTAGTATGTATAATGTATGCATGCGAAATGATCTGATGATGATCACCATACTTTGTGTGGTAGATTTTTTATATGTCTTTTTCTTTTTTATATACAACACTAACTTTAATTTTTTTTTAATACATGTCAGATATGTTTCGGACAACCGGTCCTTTTTCTTCTTCTGAAGAAGGATAGGTTGTCCGAAACATGTCTGATATGTAATTTGATTTTACTTAAAGTTAGTGTTGTTTATACAATATATATAAAAAAGAAAAAGTCAAATAAAAAAGTTTTGATTCCATTTAATTTAATTACAATTATAATTATATTAATATGTAACCGCTATACAGCTCTATTCTGATATACCTCTCTAGCTTCCTTTACATTCATACATTATTATTATAACTTTTTTTAATATTTGATTCTTTTTTATGATATTGCTACGTATTTTGAAAATATCTAACATCCGTGTATGTTATGTACAAACATTCCCGAGGAATACACCTGCATATAAATTTAGATAATTTATTTATTATTAATACTTCGTTCATCAGAAACCCTAATTTCGATGTAGATTTTTCTGCAATTCGCCGGCTTTCAAAATATATTCATCGTTTCTGGTTCGATCCTATCCCGGCTGCGTAGCGTTGGCTTGTGAAATTGCAATGAAGCTCAATCAAAGTTCTGAAGACGAGATATTCAAATTTAAATTGGAAACCAATATTTCCCTTTGAGGAGAGTGCTCAATTCATTATTTCATTGTCCCCAAGATAAATATAAACTTGATCAAACAAGTTAAAATAATGCAGATTATGTAAAAGGTTTTCGAATTTGTGTATTCAAGTTAAATGTTATTATAAGCAAGTACTAAAAGGCAATTTCTATGATAGATTTTAAAGATAAAAACAGTGGAATAAAAAATTAAATAAACACAAATGTCCGGATCGTCCAGCTGACGACAAGTGCACCATCTAAAAGAACATTATGTGTTAAATTATTTTTATGTGTTATTTTTATTTTATATCATTGTATTTTGTATAATTTGTTTTATATTTATTATGTAGACGTTGAATGATTGAAGTGCGCGGAGATGCCTATTGGTGGCGGTGAGGTTCGCGAACCCATCACACCGCGCTCCTCGCGTTGTGGTGAAAAAGAGAAGACGGAGTGCAGCATCGATTAAAGTGTTGCAGTCCATTTTCTGTCTAATTCTTTCGGGGAAACGGCGTGATGGTTAGTTGCTAGTTAGTTGATTCTTAAAGATACATTAGATTTATTATTCACAGAATAAAAATAACCAACTAACTAACTTACTAACCATCACACCGTCTCCGAAGGGGTAGGCAGAAAGAATGCACTGCCATTTTTCTTCCTGAAATATTTCTCTCGATTCCTCAACATTCATACATCGTGTCATGCACGCGCGTCGATTTCTCTGACTGCCTGACATGCTCCGACATTCAATATTTTATTTATTTGATCTTGCCATTGTTTTTCCTCGGTCTTCTTCTATTTCTGGTTCCATTTACATCATTAACATAAAAAATTCTACCTTTCTTTCTTCATTCATTTTTTCCATATGTCCTAACCATCTTAATAATTCTTTCATTATTGTGTTTATGACACACCATCATTCGCACCGTATTTACTTCTTATATTTCCTTTCATTTGGACATCAAAATAAACATATAAACAATAAAAATAACATCAACATAAACTAAAAAAAATGATGAAAAATACACGTTTTCAAAATGATTTCAAATTATGAAATATTATAAATTACCGTGGTGAACTGGAAATTAAATGGTTTAAGGTGATGTTCTGATACCAGCCTTAATTTATGAAATCGATGCACGAATGTTGTAGATTGTAGATTTAGACGTATATGTTTATATGACTATATATGACAGAATTTGTGTCATAAAATTCATAATGTCATAAAATAATGCAGAGCAAAAAGAAAACAATTGAACAATTTTTTCAGAAAGGACACAGCGTTGGTTTGGACATATGGAACGTATGGGTTAAGAAATCGTGGTTAAGGAAGTTTGTTAAAATTGTAACTATATGGACGGAGAACGGAATCGAGAAATATGATAAAATCTTTAGCATGACCAGGTTAATATAACTATAATATACTTAGGAATGCAAAACTTTGTTTATTTTCCAAAAATATAAAAATATATAAAAAACTTGACATGTTTCGAGGATACCTCTTCCATCTTCAGGTGTAAATATATAATAAAAACTAAATGAAAGACTAATAATATAAAAACCATTTAAAATTCATACACTTATTTATTTAAAAAATTATCCTGGCTAATTGTTATTAGTACTCAATAATAAATTTTTAGCAAAAAGAACTAATAAATAATAATATTTTTTAAAATAACATGTAATTAAAACAATATTGTAAAAACTAACTAACCTGCCTCCTAGTATGACCTGCCTACACCATCTTTCAAAAGTCTGAAAAACTGTAATTTAGAAAACATACGTTTGAAAGACGTTACTTATAAAGAAATTAATAAGTGATTAATTTGCATATGATTGGGAATGGAGTTAGATTCAAAAAGTAGACAGTATTTAAGGAGAAAGGAGTAAAAAAATAAATTTGATTTATTAATTATGTTTTCACCACCAATGAATTTGAGGATTTCTAAAGTTTCAAGTTTGTTTAATTTATTGCTATTGTTAATTGTATGTAGAAATATTAAAATGTATTTTTATCGAAAACTATGGTCAGAATTCACACAATTGTTAGCCATCTCAGAAAAAAATAGTATGTTTGGTGAAAGCTTATTTGTGTTCGTTGATACGAGTTTTTAAATGTTCGTCCTGTTTTGCTCATATAAAAAGCAACACAGTCCTTACATTTAATTTCATACGAGCACCACTTTTTTTTGACAAATATTTTGTTTTTTTTGTTTATAATTTAAAATAAGTTGGCTAAGGTTGTTTTGTGTATAAAAGACTGGTTTGATGTGACGAGGGAGTTATTTTTTATAATAGTAACTATAATAAGTTAATATAACTTAATTAACTAAAATAGTCGGTTGAATCGGCGTGCATATTATCACTGTATAAAAAATGTGAAGGAATTTAGAGAGATGTGTGGCAGTGTGGCACTATTCTCTTTCCTCGGGGCGACAGCGTGATGGTTAATTTTTTCTCGTTATGCATATAATAACAGTATTTCAAAATTAAAACCTTTATTAAAATTTGGAGCAAGTAGATGAGTTAGTGTATTTGGATAGTATGGTTACAAGAATTAGGCGAGTGAAAGAGGGATATTGAAAGATAAGTTAAAAGTGCAGGCAACAAAGGAATGGTGCACTCAAAGTTGTCATCGCAAACAAAAAACCTATCCAAAAAGCTAGAATGGTAATGCACAATGGTATTCTTCTACCGACTTATGTATGGAAGCGAAGTATGAACTGGCAAAGATGAAAGTAGAATAATGCAGTGTAAATGACTTAGACGAAAATGTGGATATTCTGTGTATGATAGAGTGTTTGATGAAAATATAAGTAAATGCGGTGAATGATGGTGTTATGAACAAAAAATGAAAGATCATTAGGATGACTTGATATATGGAAAGAATGAATGAAGAAAGAATGGTAAAAAAAATATACGTTAACGATGTAAATGGCACCAGAAATAGAGAAAGACTGAGGAAAACGGCACGATCAAATTAATCAAATATTGAATGTTTCCGGCCATATGAGGAGTCAAAGAAATCGAAGCGCGTGCATGACACGATGTATGAATGTAGAGGAAGCGAGATAAATATATCAGGAGCGCAAGTGTGGCAGTCCATTCTGGGCCTTGTTACTCCCGCTGGGGAGACGGTGTGATGGTTAGTTAGTAAGTTAGTTTTATTAATAAATAGATTCAGAAATCTCTTACACATCACGAATAAGTACTGATGCAATAAAGAAAACAACAAGAATTTGATATTCTAGATTCAGCTCTACAAAATGGCCGCAGCGGTTTCTATTCCTTTTGCCGAAAAAAACGAAAGGACTCTTTTAACAACTATTTAACTTTTTGTCCGCAGGGATAAATTTCGAATTGGCTCCGCATTTCTTATATTTCCTCTTCTTGCCCGAACACTATCTACTTCTTTGCTAACAACCCCTTTCACGGTCGCCGTCCTTGCTTCCACTATAAATTTTATGGGCAAACACGAATCCACCCCTATTTTTCATACAAATAAAGAAATTTCATATCTACAGGCACGGATCGTATCCGACACGCATGCCTAAGTTTTTTCTTCATCTGTTAAAATTTATAACACTGTTATAATATCACAGTTTATTTTTATGTCACGGCAGCTGTTTCTCCAAGCGATGTTATGCATCATCAGGTGTTACAAAAGTTTTTTAACACCATCATTGATACAAATATACTATATACATCAAATATATACACCATAATATTACACCATAATTAAATATCTCACAAATATACATCATAATCAAATATCAAATATCTTAGAAGGCGAAAACATTCATTATAATGATTGGTACTAATACCATTCTATCTTTGCGCATTATATTTAATAATGCCTTAGGCGAAACATCTTATTCCCATAAAATTGTATAATAAAACTTCTAGAAAAACTGACGTTTTCATTCGTATTAATTAGTTGTTCTTTTGTATATTTATATAAAAAAAAACATGTGCATTTAGTTTTGCATACAAACAGATCTTTTGAACCAATTACTACATACAATTTGTTTTAAGCTATTATATTGATTCACATAATATGTGATTGTAGTTAATCTATCGCCATTTTCCTATATGAATCAGTGCGCATTTATAATGATGGTTATTTGATGTAATGACATAAATGACAGAAATAATACTCGGCGATTAAATGATATTTATAAAATAATAAAAATAAACTATATTAAGATTACTTCCTTGATCACAAATATTAAATTATTTTGAGGTCAAACTGAGCAAATCACAAAAGTCACCACGCACAACTGCCAAAGCCAAACTTCCATTCCAAAATCGGTAGGTAAAACAGATTTCTATTAAGCCCACGTGGTTTACAAAAGATGGTTGATACGTGTCGTTTGACGTATAGTTTAATATGAGTAAAAATACAAAAAATATTAAGAAAAACTTCGATTGTTCCCATATTTATCGACACACTGTATGGTTGGCGAACATATTTTAAAATATCTTCCTATATTATCGTTTCCATAACGATAAAATAGAAAATTAAGTGAAATTAAATTTGTTTGCTATACCTATAGGTATTTTGGTATTTTATTTATGCAGTTAAGCATCGAACTAGCAAAGATAGATGAAAGTAAATAAATGCAGTAGAAATGAGATCTCTTAGAAGATAAATCTGTGATATATCAATATATGATATAGTGTCAAAAGGCAACAATGGAGAGTATTAAGAACAAAAAAAAGGATCTTTGAGTGTGTGGTTCGGACACATTAAAAAAATAAGTGATGGCTGATTGGTAAAGAAAGTACATGTAAACGGTGTAAATGGAACAAGAAATTAAGGAAGATCGGAGGAAATCGGCACGATCAAATAAATAAAATATTAAATGTCCGTCACAATGAAGCGTCAAAGAAATCGACGTGCGTGCATCGAATAAAAATAAACTCAAATCAGTGTTTTTATTCATGAAAAAATATCCGAATGGAATTCCATGGTGTTACAATACTTAATAAGGAAACTATATACAACATATGAATGAAAAAGTCTGTCAAAGTTTTTTTTGTGAGAATGACATTTTTCGCATTTTCAAACATTTGATAATGATTAGCAATGCGACACATGTGCAATAAATATTTCTAAAAAACTTCTAGAAGACAGACATTTGTAAACTTATTTTAAATGTTTAATATTGAGTCTAACAACATTGTTCATATGAAACAATTAATAAATTACTAAGAAGTTTTACTTCACTGTACGTGTTGTGAAACAATAGCTTGGGCTCTTTGAGCTGCTTCATGTTGACTATCAAATCGGTTTCGAAAATTATCAAAATTTAAATTACTCAATTTCTAATATTTGTGAGTGAATGCGGTGCGAATGAAAGTGTTATGAAAACAATAATGAAAGGATATTAAGATGGTTTGGACACATGGAAAGAATGGTAAAAAATATACGTTAACTATGTAAATGATAATACTAGAAATAGAGGAAGACCAAGAAACGTGGCTTCGGATCAAATAAATCAAATGACGATGCGTGCATGACAATGTACAAATGTTATGAATCGATAAGTATGTCAGAAAGAAAAGTCTTGCAGTCCCCTTTCTGTCCCTACTCTTTCGCTGGGGGAGACGGCGGATGGGTTAGTTAGTTAATTATTTAAAATTACTCACTGAACTGATGGCAATTAACGACGCATTGAAATCATTTCAGTAAAATTGATCAGTGGTTAAACAATTAAAAATGTTAATAATAATAAAAAAAATACTATACACTGAAAAATTATATAATGATATCAGTATTATTCGATTACCTCTTTATAACGATATTCGTTATAACGAAAGAACCTTTAAGGATGGCTTATAATTAATTAGGTCGTTAATAATTTATGTTGGAAATTTAATGCAGATTTTATTATTTAATCTCACATAATAACTGAAAACTTTATGTTGAAAGCAATAACTGCTTAACCCATTAAACGTCATTAAAATACCGTCGCTTGATTCTCATTAACAACTCTTCATAAATGTGGCTATTAGGAAAAATACTTTTCAAGGGACACCAACTTATTTTTAACCCGAAAGACAGTATTTCCCACTTAATATTATCTAGTTAGTAGGTATTGTATCACCCACAAAAATGTTACAGTGTGGGGAATAAACTGAACATAAACTGAACATGTGTATTTTGATCTTTATGTCAATTTATGATAACCTATGGGATCTGAGCTGGGTGCTTGCGCAAAAACTACAATTGACCTCCAATTAAATCCCATCAAAATATATTGCGCATTATTACCAGAAAACCATAGGCAAATCTTCGTCCTTGTTGTTCAAAGAATATCAAATCCTTAGTATTCGGAATTTTTTTCATGTGTAAATATCAGCTATTTTCTCCAAAATTCAAAATTTCGAATTCGAGATCACAACTGAACTGTCCCCACAAGATATTCGCCATAATCATCATTTCATAGTACCTCGCTGTCGCTCAGCTCTAGCCCAAAAACAATTTCCAGTCCGTGCGCCCATTTTTAATCGTCTTCCTGAGAATCTCAAATCTATTAATGACATAAGGAAATTTAAACGTGCTCTAACAAAATATATAAGGGGGACCATACCATAGACGGAAATACCATAGACGGAAATACCATAGACGTAGAAAATGTTTTTTTTTTCTATTAGATTTTGAAGAGATTTCCTATCTATCCTAGTGTGTAAATTTATTATCACAACTTTGCTAGCATTCAATTTTAATTATATCACCATGTTGCGATAAGTCAATAACCAATGTAAGCATAAGATTACTAAAAAATAATAACAAACCGCCATATTACTACAGCCAACTACAGTCCATAAACTTTTTTTTAGCAAATTAATGTATATTATATAAAAGTAAAATAAATAAATAAAATATTAGTTTATTTTTTCTTGAACAATTATGTAAAACTTCATATTATATAATTAATCCGAATGAATACATCTGTTTTAATCTTATTTTAATTTAAGAGAATGACATTTTTCGCCTGTTTAAGGCAATATCAAATGTTTAAATAATAAATATCAAACATATGATAATGCTTTAGACATAATAGCTAAAAAAATGTATACAGTAATTGGGTTCAAACTCCCTGTTGCACAAAAATAAAACAATGGCCTCCACGTGGAGGTGGTGTTATTATAACCATAACACCTGGGCCCCCTGGAAATATACGAAGTCAGCCAAATCTTTCTCCACAATGGGAACAGAATATGAGAGATAAGACAGTGTTCGGGGCATCCTTACAAAACTAGCTTGCTATTGACACGACGAAGAAGCAGATTAAATTCGCATTTTTGTTATCATATTTTTTTCATTAACTGAGAATTAGTGTGAAGTATAATAGTATGGAACTGACAAAATTAGGATAAAACAAAATAAACGAGGTCGTATTATATACCTAAACCGAATGTGTAATAAACCTCCGTGTGATAGAATGTTAATATTCAATATTAGAAGATAGTACAAGCGTTAAGTGCAAACAAATTAAACGACCACTGAAATAATTTGAACGCTTACAGGGAGCAAATCTGCGACACTTTTATCACCTGCCCTGGAGATGATATCAGAACCTTCACCATCCACAGAGAGATGAAATCGATGCAACTAGGAAAGGATAATAATGGGACTCACCGACCGGGCTGACTGCCTGAAGAGTCGAAGACTTTTTGAGGCACCCATGTCCCCTTCCACACAATGTATTCAAATCGAAACTTCCACGGCATACTACACATAAGTTCCCTATTTTTTCGCGTAGAACTACGTGACACTAGCGACGCCCAAGACTGTTGTTTTGATACTGGTAACAACACGGATTAAACACTGTACATAGTTCGTTCAGGTTGACGGGTGACAATTCTAATTGGGATGTTGGTAAGTGCAATTTTGCAAGGGGAAAAGGATGTCGCCACACATGGAAAGAATGATGAAAGTGTAAATGGAACACCAAATCGACGAAAATAGTTTAGTTTAAAATATCAAGCATGCACGGAGTCGGCAAAATAATCGACCGTGTATTACACATAAAACGAAGGTTGAAAATGCAAGATAGATACATAAAATAAAAAATTGTCTATTCTTCCATTTTGCTTATTTGTTTAAAGTGACAAAATGATGGCTTTTATTATTTATTTATATATATATGGTTAGTTATAAAATACCAACAAATATTTCGTTTCATAAATTATAAGGCTAAAGTGCGGGTGGCGGAGAGGCGGACGCTGAGGATGATAGCAGGAAAAACTCTTCGAGATAGGGTGAGAGGAACAAGACTATCCGCGAAATCTGCAAGGTGGAAGATGTTTTGAGATGGGGCAGACAACGCAGAAGATGCTGGAATGCGCATGTGCAGAGAATGGATCCCACCAGAATCCCACACGCTATGGCGCATCAGATTCCTGCCGGCTACCGTCTCCCCGGAAGACCACCAAAGAGATGGAGGGATAGCTGGGAGTCGACCTCCAAAGACAGGCCAGCCTGATTTCAGGAACAGACCAAAGGTGTTATTTTACCTTCCCTATTCCACGTATGAAATAAATTTCCTTATTTACCCCATCCTGCATTTTGTCTCCTCCCTCTCTCTTGTGCCTCCTGCTGTGCATTATTTTTTTTTATTCTTTCCCTAACATATGTTATTTATGTATCAATTGTGTATTTTCTTTTGCTGTTGTATTGCTATGTGTGTATGGCGGGACATCGGGGGAGAGTAGCGTAGCTTAAATGTGGTCTGGGTCCCCCTTGGTTGCAAATATACATATATATATTTTTTAACATAAGTCCCGCATGGACGGGGGACGGGCCTAGGGAGTGCACGAATGAAGCTGACGAAAGGCGCTGCTGCGCCTATAACAGCTCCTGTAAGCGGAGGGAGCCCTCTATGAAGACCAAAGGTCTAAAAGAAGAAGAAGAAAAATTTAAACGATTTTCTGGGCGAAAAGATAAAGCAAAACTTTTATGCATCGTTGGCAATTTGATCGTGCACCATCCCGGATGGCCCAGTGACCTCTCAACATGTGGATGAGACATGGTGGATAGGTTGCGTGATAGACGCGACCCTCAGTCATGAGGGAAACGACAAAGAATTACTTATGTACCCTTAATTAATTTTAAGAGTATGTCTCGCCAAGTTAGGGCGGCGTTTCGCTTTGAAAATTCTTGGTATTCTTATATCATATGAAATTTTATTTTATCTGTTTTCCAATAGTACATTTTTAAATAATAGAAAATTGAACGAATAAACTTTGATATATTTCATATTATTATGACAAGCCAAATGACTGTGAAGTTTTATAGAATTAGCCATAAAGTATTTAACTGATCGGTTAGCAATAAAAATGACAAACGATAATCAATACCCACAAATCATGAGTTGGATGGTCTAGGAAAATATAAATAACCATTCATTCGATATTCGAGAAACGATTGAATTATTAAATTATAAGTATCTATAGATATTATATAATAATTTTGATGATATATTCACAATATTCCTGCAAAATTGATGACATAGTGAGATGTAGTTGACAGATTCTGGAGAGACCAGATCGTGATGATAGACCCAGTGAGGATTCCTATGATCGTGATGCACGAGACTCCAGAGGGCCGTCGACCACCAAGGCGACTACCAAAGAGATGGATGGAAGGCTTGATATCCTGTATAACTGGGTGATGGTCTAAGGGATAGAACGCTTTGCTGCTGATCCAGGGGACATGGGTTCAAGCCTAGACACGACCAGATTCCTTCTTCATAATAATGAGCTATTTTCTGATCATATTGAAGATTGTAAAATGAATTCTAATATCATAGATATATAAATCCTTGATGTTAGACTTTTTTTTTAAATAAAAAAATAATAATAATCAGATCGCAAGATCTACAATAAGTGTGATAAGAAGAAGATTCACAATGAACCTCCATTGTTTTTATAAATATTTTTAAATCTAAAAAAAAACAAAAACACAATTAAGTTCCAAAATAAGGATTTTTTGATTAATTAACACACAGTTTTGTCTCCTTTGTCTGCATTTTCTTAACGTTTTTTGGAAGGAGAATGAATTATGAACCAAACAAATATGTTTTAGTATGATACAAGAACAAAATAATGTGACAATAAATAGGTCGGTGCATTTGCAAATATACCATATACGAGTATTATGTATTTTACAAAGTAGAAAGCAAATATTTGCATATTGAGTATTGTTGTAATACCGATGTTATGGTATTTTTATTACATTTAATATAGCATGGAACTGGCAAAAATGATGAAAGTAGAATAAATTCAGTAGAAATAATATCTCTTAGACGAATGTGTGTAATTCTGTATCTGATGGAGTGTCAAATGCAAATATAAGAAGTTAATGCAGTGCAAATGAAAGTGTTATGAACAAAATAATGATCATTGAGATGCTTTGGACACATGGAAAGAATGGTAAAAGAAATATATGATGTAAACGGATGTAAAAATTGAGGAAAACCAAGGAAAACAATGAAGGATCAAATCAATCACATATAATATCGACCACCCGAGAAGTCGGAGAAATCGACTAAAAGTAGAGAAAGCAATAAAAGTCAGTCAGGAAAAAACAATGTGACAGTATATTCTTTCTGCCTACCCCTTCGGAGAGACGGGTTGATAGTTATGACATCTACCTAAATATGATAATCCAATCCAAGCTAATACTACTATTTTATTGAAAAGAAAATCATATTCGTTATCAACCGTACTGGGAGTAATAATTTACGATTACTTAAGCAAATTATCAAAAATTAATCTTTTGCGAAACCCATATTCTTAAAACTTGTTTTGTGATGTAAGTAGAAAAATACAAAGTACGCATTAGGTTCTAAAGCACTGTACTTAGGGAAAGAACAGCGTTTCTCTCTGAATGCGGAGAGCTCAGGGTAAATCTCCTACTCGGGTTTTCTAACAACCATTTCTCCTTAATGATCGATGTCGTTATTGCTACAAAGTAATTCTGCCCTACTAAATCGTCTGGAACATTCGGGAGCATGAGCGAAATGTATCATTTATTGTAAATAGTTCTCAGTGGAACATTCTGTAGCAGTGGTTCCCAACGGAGTCCAAGATATCCAAGGGGGCATTTTTTACAACGGGCATTGAAGAATAAATGTGCCGAATATTATTTTTTGATTAACCCGATAGCCGCCGCCGACTCACCCATGAGTTTCACTACGCTTGGCCTGTAAGGGAGTGACTCATCCGTGAGTCCTCCCATGTTTGCTCCATACGCAACTCACCTGCAAGTCATAAAATGTACAAGTTTATTCGAATATATGCTTAGATGAGTCTCTAAAACATGACACATAATGGGTACGTCGCTTTGTAAATCGTCCGCCTAGATTGTTTATGATATTCGTATAATATATTACGTTCAGCACAAGAGGAACGCTATTAAATCTATGTTTGAAATAATGGGGTATGACTTACGTGACCATTCATTTTTTCCCCCAAACCTGGAAACCAAAAAAAAGGTAGGTACTTAATAATAATAATAAAAATTGGACAACTTATATAGTGCAGTTTTCGATAAAATTGCCAAAATTGGCACTTTGAAGCTAAGGGTTCACACACAAGAAATGTTAATCACTTCAACTCTGTAAACGACAGATCAAAGAGCAAATAGTATGTTTTCTCTTCAGATATCTTTTATCTATGGTCAGATGCATTATGAGTTTTTATGCGCAATCGCAATGAAAATACTGTATTATTTTACTGCGCATGCCCAAGTCTTCATCTACTAGTACTAGATTCTACCGCAAGGATTCTTATATGCTCGCTTTTTTTGTATTTTTTACAATTCTACAGCGAGTTACTTTCTTTTCGAAAACGGGACATTTTGGCGTCCCGAAGCTGTTTTTGGGGACACCGGGACACGCTGCCTTTAAAATGAGATTGTTTCGGTGAAAACTGGACGTCTAGTCACATTAGTACTTACTTACTTATTTCCTATGGCCATACAATTCTTAAAGAGTTTTAGTCTGCTTGGTGATATTTCGCCAAGCTCCTAGATCCTGCGCCTTTTGCTCCTAGCAGTCCGATTCGCCCAACCTAGCCAGGTCAGCCAGAACATTGTCCATTAGGCGCTGTCTAGGCTTTCCTAGAGGTCTTACTCCAGTCGGTCTAGACGCGTACAAGGTCTTGATTGCTCTGGTCTCTTCGACTCGGCATACGTGCCCAATCCATACTAGGCGACCGGCTCTCACGGTGCTCGTTATAAGGGGCTGCTGGGTCATTGTACGGATCTCTTGGTTGGTCCTATGCCTCCAAATTCCCGCTGTAACACCGGGTCTGGGTCCCAGGATAATTCTGAGTATTCTATTCTCAGTAGATTCTCTGTAGTTATTTTAGAGTCATTGTCCATGACTCAGAACCATATATCACCACTGACTTGATGATGGTGTTCACATTAGGTATGACTCAAAACATTTATAGTAACATGCTCGTATAACCGATTTGGTTATACGAGCATACTCTATAAAAAGGGATAGAGTAGGCCAAATAAGTTTGGGAACCTTTATTCTAGAGGAAAGCGTATCATTTATTGCAAATAGCCGTGAATGGCCTAGCGTTAGCGTAGTTCCCCTGGTTTAAGGAATAAATGTCAAAATTGTTCGTCGGGTGAGTAAATCATCCGCACTCGATGTTACATTTATTGGAAAATTGAAACCGCTCCGAGATTGTTTTTTTTGTGTTCAAAAGATAAATTGTTTTCAATGGTGCAACTAAAATAATACGTCTTCGTTGCGAAACATTTGTCTTACTCCATTTTTCTACTTGAAGGTTACAAGATACGAGTATTATTTATAATACAATAAATAAAAAGATAGAGTATGCAGAGAAGACGATTCTGTTGGGACCGCATCGAGAAAATTGATCCAGCAAGAATTCCTAAGATCGTGATGCACGAGACTCCAGAGGGCCGCCGACCACCAGGACGACCACCAAAGAGATGGAGAGTTGGCTGTTCGTCTTCATTGCAAGAAGAAAGTTGATACCCTACATAAACAGATCGCAAAATCTATAATCAGAAGAAGAAGATTAAAAAAATATGGTTTTACTTGTATTGCGTAGTCTATAGTAAAAATATTTTGGTGTAAAGGATTTATTTATTTATTACAATATTATATTTATAAATAAAAAAATTTATGTCGGCCATGTTAGAAATCGGAAGAATCGACGTGCGTGTATGACTCGCTGTATGAATGTGGAGAAAACTGACGTTTTCATTCGTATTAATTATTTAATATGGATTTTTACCTCATTGTTTAAAAAACAATAAATAGTCTACTTTGTTTTATAGGGGAGAATTTGAAAATACTGTTGAATACGTTTACTTCGAAAAAAAAATTGTTTATACGAGTCATATTGCGAATGTGTGGTCCACACACTCCTTATGTTGGTCCAGATGGCACGAACTACAAATAAAGATGGGTTAAAAACGAAAGTACGCACATTTTGGAAAGGTCCACTGGACATGTATGGTAGAAAATGAAAAAAAAAAACACTTTAGTTGTAATAACTGCGGACTCTCAACCATTCAAACAGCGTTTTTCGTGTATAATATACAATATAAATACTGTGTATTATTACATACACATCAACAGCCAGATGGCCCAACTATATACGAGTATATACATATATTTCTTATAAGTATAAAGACAATTTAAGGCAGAATCATACCATTGTGGCGTGGAACGTACTGACGAGTCATGACGTGAGAGTGAGCGTGCACAACTGTCATTTCGAGGCGCCATCTGCCGGTTTTACGAGTCAAACAAAACAAACAAACAAACCATCACGCCGTTTTCCCGCAAGCGTAGGCAGAGAGAATGAACCGCCACACTACTCTATCCTGGCAAACCTCTCTAGCTTCCTCCAAATTCATACAACGAGTCATACACGCACGTCGATTCCTCCGACTTCTAACATGTCCAACCTTTAAAATTTTATTAATTTGGTCATGCCATGTTTTCCTCGGTCTGCCTCGACTTCGTACCTCATTTACATCATTAACGTTTACTTCCTTAACCATTCTTTCTCCATCCATGCGTTCCATATGTCCGAACCAACCATTTTCTTCATAATACCTTCTTCCGCTCTACATTCCTTTCTTATATCAGCATTTGAGATTCTGTCGTATATCTTTCTACCACACATACGTCTTAGGGACCTCATCTCTACAGCATTTATTCTGCTCTTATCCTTCTTCTTCCAGTTCCATGCTTCGCTTCCATATATTAGGGTTGGGACCAGAACTCCATTGTGAACCGCCGTTTTCGCTTTCATTGATAAATTCTTGTTTCCAATAACTATTTTTAAGCTCCATTCTTTCCAGCTCCAACCCTTCTTTCGACGTCACTATCCGTTCGGCCATTGCACTTCCTGAAAAGCCTCTTTAATATTAAACAAATAATCTATTTGATAGTTCAGGTATTAGTTTTGTAAAACTCCAATATTAATTTATAATAGTAAACACGATTGTTTAGTGGTTTTAATCGGATTTAATTTAAATAAATTAAATCCGATTAAAACCATTAAACAATCGTGTTTACTATTATATTATAAATTAAATAGATAATCCATTGTTCTGGCGGAAACACTTCAAAATATCAACCTTATTAAATGATTAAATCAAACACTGTTAAAATATCACAATTGATTTAATTTCTATGAAATTGTCGCGACAGCTGTTTTGCTAACCAATGTTAGAATCATTATGTGTTACAATTGACTAAAAATACAAACAGAAAAACTCAGTTTATACAGGATAATATCATTAGGTGGGGGAAAAACTACACACAATATTGTAAACAATTATAATAAAGGTGGGAAAAAACGAAATTAGGTAACAATAATAATTCGTGAAAGAAATTCAATATCGATAAGGCAAACATGGCGCGATCGAATAAATCAAATATTGAATGTCGGCCACGTGAGGAGTCAGATAAATCGACGCGCGTACTTGACACGGTGTATGAATGTTCACTAAGACGAATATGTGTTAAAACTGTATATGATAAATGAAAAAACTGTATATGCGAATGATGAAGGAAAGTGTGCCACGAAGAAGAATTAAATAATGTTTCTCTTTGTCATTTCCCGCTTTAAATGGGGTCAAATTAAATCAAATCAAATCAAATCAGTTTATTTTCTCAAAAGACATTACAAACATTTTTTATAGTTTAAGGCATCTATTGAGAACAGGTAAAACATAATAAATATATAATACCAGGAACGCATGAGAGATGGTTCGACATTAGGAATACAAGATACTCTCCAAAGTCAAGAGTATTTGTCTTCTGAATGTACTTTCACGAATATGAAAGACATCGATCTCCGAAGCAATCATGTTCAGCAGTTTGATTGCTCTCCCCACCGGCATCACCAGAGGCAGGTTGGTTCTGCATGCTGGGAGATAAAACAGTCTGTGCTGACGCTGTCGAAGATAACCATCCGGAACATAAAGATGGATAGCCTCCAAGATGACGGATTTCTCAAAGAATCCCCTGATAAATCTGAAGAAATGGGTAAGTGTGCACCTATCCCAACTTATCTGTAAACTATTGGTCCCCAGCATGCCCAAGAGGAATCCAGCGGGATAAAGCCACGGATAGCTACCAAACTCCCTCATGTAGAGATATCTCAGAAATCTTTTCTGAACCCTCTCTAACATGAGCGAGTATCTCGCCTCGTGGGGACTCCATATCACCGAGCCGGCTCCGGACCAATGAGTTATACAAAATTCGCAAAACGCCCTCGGCCTTCCTAACATGATTTCTCCAGAACGCTCTGTCTTGGGTCTGCTTTCTGTTGAGTCCATATATCTTGAGAGTGTCCTCGATAGATGACTCCATGTCGCCAAAGGTCGTCCTCTTCCTATCTGAACCTTTGGAATTCAAGGGAAGATTTTATAATGTTTACATCTCCACGGCGTATGACGTGGCAAATCTTGATTCTTCAACCTAATCTATTGTAGGGGCGACCTTAAAGCTGCCCCGGCTATGCTCGTTGAGGATTTTATCCAATATGGTTACGCATCTAGCCCATTTGAGCATCTTTATTTCGGTCACGCGGAGAAGAAGATAATAAATTTAATTTTAATGTACCTCCTGTAATATAAAAGTTGTTGTTTCAAAATGGCGCCCATGGGCGCCTGTCATTTGGAGCTTCTCACAAAAAAAAATTATTTCTGCATTTTGGCAATTCTTTAAGATTAAAAACAGCTCCATATACAAGTATATGCATCATCATGAGTGGTTTATTGTTTTTTATTGGTGCACACTCTCATACTCAAATTGACGGCTTGCCATCAGCCAGCCAATTAAAATGACAACCTCTGCTTGAATAGGCTTTTACCTCCGGTGCCGCCACCACAGTTCCTGGCCATCGTAATTGCTCACTCTCCATTTTGCCGTTGCTATCATCTTCCTGACCCGCTGCCATCTCCAAGTCTGTGGCGTTCCTCGAACGCCTTCATCCCTTGCTTTTCCTGTCTCCGTAGACGCCGCCTCCTCCTGCACCGCAGCCTCTCTCTGTCCTGCCGCTTCCTCCTGCCCTGCCACCGCCATCGCTGCCGACCCGCTGTTTACTCCAACGCTTCATGCCTAAACCTTTCCTTTCCACCATCCTTATCCCATCCTGTATCTCAACCCCATTGCCATATCGGTCCCCACCCAAGGCCACCGGCCCACGCCCAAGGCCACTCTTGTCCCACTTGGTTCCATATCTAGGACCAACCGGTCCCCACCCATGGCCACTCCCTGTCACCGTCCCTCGGTCTCCACCATTTCTATATTTAAACCTCGGCCTCTTTCCAAGGTCATCCCTAACCCATCCACACTCCCCCTTTCCCGGGTTGTCAGGTTCAAATATCGGACACAACCCACTACATCCTTCAAGTAACCCTCCCCTCACCATCCAACAATATCCAACTTCATTTCCATGAAAGAAATTTCCAACATGTGGGGAGCAATAGCCTTCGGGCTGGTATTCCCGAAAAGACAATATCCAAGTATCCAAGTAAGTAATATAAAAGTTACAACATTTTATTAAATCCTAAATATAAATCGTGATTTCTTCTATATTTAAACTACAATAGCTGTTTGTATTCCGAATGCAGACTTATGAATTTTTTAGGCGAAATGCGTACAAAAAGATCCAGCGGTGCCTACATTCGAAACTCGTACTCTAAATTACAAAATCGTGGTAGGTACTTTTGTCATAAGACTCTACAGCTTGTGAATTTATAAAGCCATAGACAAATAAAGAAAAAATTCACGAAGACTGGTACAAATATTTCTGCGAAATCGCTGGTAGGGTTGTGTGCTGGATCGCTCGAATGTCGGCGTTTGACTGGATCGTTAAATCTATTAAAGGGTAAATTGAACCTTCGGTGTAAGAAAATTAATCAATTGTATTTCGGTTTTTACCTATCTCCAGTTAAAGGAAATAAATTAATCATCGAATGGTTTCATTGTGTATTACAAACTATCTATTTTTTCCGTGATGCCTACATTCTGCATTCAAAAAAGAGTAATCATAAAGGATGTGAAAGGAGCAAAAAATAGGGGAACACCAAGGAAAATTTAACACGCTTTAAATGTTGCAAGGTGAAAAGTCGGTGAAATTGACGTGCATGTCACACGTTGAGAAGTATGTGTATAAAGAACAGTGTGATTGTCCATCCTTTTGGCCTACCCTTTCAGAGAAATTGTATTTTTTTTTTTCGTTTTTCCCTTTTTCACAAAAACAATAAAAATCTTTATTAGAAATCACAAACTCACAGGAAATAAAAAGAAAAATGGATTTAATTCACATTAATAAACATGGCAGACCTTATCTTTATAGAATTTAATTGTTTGCCTTTACAATGAAATAAATTTTAAAAATGGTTATATTTTTCTTCTTCTTCAAGTGCCCTGTCGGGTCCCCCCCAACGTTGGCGATGAACTCGGCGAATCTGTCCCTGTCCTGCACCGCTCAGAACAGCTCCTCCACACTTCGGATGCCGGTCCACTCCCTCGCGTTTCGCAATCATGACATTTGTCTCCTACCGAGCCCTCGGCGTCCCTCAATTCCCCCCTCCAATGAGAAGTTGGAGAAGGTGGTACTTTTCCCCACGCAGTATATTTAATTAAATTATTATAATGAAACTAAAAGGTACGTTTTCTAGATGTTTCATTATATTATTTATCAACATTTTTATTTTCTAGGAATGACATGTTTCGTAATACTAGAGAATTTGATAATTTTAACAATTTCTTCAATATTAAATGTACGAGGTCTGTTCAAAAAGTATCGCGAATTTTATATTTTTTCAAAAAGTATTTATTTATTCATGAATATCTATTTTGTCCCCTTCAAAGTAATTCCCCTCGGATATAATACATTTATGCCAACGTTTTTTCCAATCCTCGAAGCACTTAAAAAAATCATTTTTTGTGATCTTGTTCAGCTCCTCCTTCGATGCCGTCGTTATCTCCTCAATCGTGGCGTAGCGTCGTCCTTTCATGGGCCTCTTCAGTTTTGGAACCAGGAAAAAGTCACAGGGGGCCAGGTCTGGGGAATACGGTGGCTGCGGCACCATTACTGTGTTGTTTTTGGCCAAATATTCGCGCACAAGCAACGATGTGTGAGCAGGGGCGTTATCATGGTGCAAAAGCCAGTTTTTGTTCTTCCACAAATCCGGGCGTTTCTGGCGGATTGCTTCGCGCAAATTGCGCATAACTTGCAGGTAATATTCCTTATTGACCGTACTACCCTGTGGCAAGAACTCATGATGCACCACGCCCCTGCAATCGAAGAAAACTGTGAGCAAAACCTTCACGTTCGACCGAACTTGGCGCGCTTTTTTTGGTCTTGGCTCATGCGGCAGCTTCCATTGGGATGATTGAGCTTTGGTTTCCACGTCATAACCATAAACCCATGATTCGTCACCAGTTATGACCCTCTGGAGCACATTTGGGTCGTCACGGACCGAGTCCAACATCTCCTGAGCAATGTTAACGCGATGCTGTTTTTGGTCGAAATTGAGCAATTTTGGCACGAATTTCGCGGCGACCCGACTCATGCCCAAATCATTGGTTAAAATCGAATGGCACGAGCCAATCGATATGTTTAGGTCCTCAGCAACTTCTCTAACGGTGATTCGACGATTGGCTAATACTATTTTCTTCACTTTATCAATGTTTTCGTCTGTTGTTGACGTGCTCGGGCGTCCGGCACGCTCTTCGTCGTTCATATCTTCTCGGCCCTCTGAGAACATTTTGTACCACCGATAAACGTTGCTTTGGTCTAAGGTAGCTTCACCATATGCCACAGTCAACATTCGAAATGCGTCCGCGCACTTTATTTTGTTTTTCACACAAAATTTGATACAGATTCTTTGATCCATTTTTTGGAATAGGCAAAAATCGAAGACGAGCCAAAACACATCCAAGCAAAACAGCTGTCAAAAATTAACTAAACATTCAAAATGGCCGACCTTGTCAGCATAAGTAAGGGACATGAGTACCAACATAACGCTACAAAAAAATCAAAAATCAAATATACGTAGCCAGCGGAAATTCAAAATTCGCGATACTTTTTGAACAGACCTCGTATATATCGTCGATTCAAAGGTAAAACTCATTAAGTGACATTTGAACTTTTTCTCCTTTTTTTGCAATTTCCGCATCAGACTTGTGGATTCTACGTCAGAAAACAATCACCAAGTGTATTTATTAAAGAATAACAGTTATTCTTTAATAAAAACACTTGGTGATTACTTTCTGACGTAGAATTTACAAGTCTGATCAGAAATTGCAAAAAAATAAATAAATAATTCAATTTTTTTTAATTGTATCTCAATAGAGACGAAGAAACAAACTGGAAACTGAATATGGATGATCAAGGTGTTTACAGGACTTATGACCTGTCATTGGTTGGGTTAAGCGCACGCTTTATGTAATTACAACATTCCCCATTCCACCATTGTTATTATGATCATGTATGATACATTTTTGGAAGTTGTATATATACTCCAAATTCATACTTATCTTCACGTGGCAGTTCCAGTTAGCCATCTATGTAGATTTGATTGTACTAATTAATTTTTTAATATTAATCTATACAATCCATCCACTAACGCCATCTATGAAGAATGATTGTTTAGCATTTAGCAAACTACTTTATTAACACAATGCGAAGAGGCTACCGCCTCCTATCGTACTGTTAGAAGTCGCCTGGAGTATCCACTCCTATTTTATACGCAAATAAAATAAAATAAAATAATTCAAATGTCACTTAATGAGTTTTACGAGTTGAGTTTTTTAAGGTAGTAAAACATGGAACTGGCAAAAGAAGGATACGAGTAGAAATGATATTTAGACGAATTTATCGTAAATATGTATATTATAGAGTATCGAATACAACTATAAAAGTGAATTCATTGCGAATGAAAGTGTTATAAACAAAATAATGAAATGATCATTATAATAGTTTGGACCCATGAAAAGAATGAATGAAGAAAGAACGGTATAAGAAGTACAGTACACTCCCGATTTTCCGCGGTCAGGTTAACCGGGAAGCGGATTATCCGGGACACTTGATTCATTGGAAAAATATTTTATTTAATCAAAAATATTTCACAACAGTAGTTATAATGCTGTCACAATGACGTTGGGCGTTTAGTTCACATTGGCTCTAAAGTCGTAATTTTATTTTACTGTGAAAAAGTGTCTATTGTATAATAAATGTCAATGACTATGGTATAATGGATAAACGCAAACGAGTCGTACTTTCAATTGAACAAAAATTCGAAATAATTCAAAAGTTTGAAAATGGTGCAACCGTTAAATATGTATTATATCAATATAATGTTGGTGATAAAACTATATGGGACATCATTAATTAAAAGAGTTTTTTTTTGTTTTTGGATTAATCAGGAAATCGATTATATGAGATTTTTTTTCACCATCCATCCCGGAAGTGTAATGTATATGTATTTATTGTTTCTTGAACAGTGACGCTTCAAATAATTAATACAAATAAAAACGTACGTTTTCAAGAAGTTTTATTATATTTTATGTGATTGACTTGTTTCGCCTGTCTAAGGCATTATCAAATGTAACTACATTTATTCACATAATTTTTTTATTTTTATTATCCTTTAGACGACCTTCGTGGCCGAGTGGTAAGTGCATTGACTGCCACTCCGAAGGTTCCGGGTTCGATTCCCGGCGAGGGCAGTGTGATTGTCACATTATCTTTGGTCTGGTGTAGAATTCACGTGACAATAAAATGGCGATAAATTAGCTACCTATCACATGTCACGAGAATCACTATGATAGCTATAATACCCTTTATATCGATTTGGCTCATGCTGACATGATGTAATGAGCGATTCAACAAAATAATAATAATAATCATCAGGTGTTACAATTATATGTCAAATGTCAAATTTTCGTGATTTTTCGAATCTTTCGAATTTTGACATTTGATATATTATTGTAACACCTGATGATGTCAGCATTGGTTGATGAAACATCTGTCATAAAATAAATACAATTGTGATACAAAAAACAACGTTTTTTCATTAACAGTTATAAAATGTTAAAGTAGTATAGTGTTTCGGCCAAAACAATGGACTATTTAAAAAAAAATATGTATATGTAAATAACGTAAACGGAACTACAAACATTGGAAGACCGAGGAAAACGCGGCACGATCAAATCAATAAAATATTTAATGTCGGCAGAAGCGAAAGAAGTATTTCATGAAAAACGTGCGGCGGTTCATTCTTTCTGTCTACCCCTTCATGGAGACGTCGAGATTATAAGTTAGTTACAAAATAAACTGAAAATGTTATATTTATAAACATTTCTATGTCTAAACGTGTTAAAATTCTCTTGTACTCGTAGATTCCGGGAAACTTTGACATTTTATATGAAATGGTTTTGGGTATCCTTTGTTATGTATATGACACACTTTCTCTCAGGAGACTCGCTTTAAAACGGTAAGAACTTATTTGTGGTGTTGACATGATATTGCTTTGTCTAAGTGAAGATGGAAGGAGAAGGTAGTATTTGCTAATACCCCAAATGAAAAATTACTTTTAGTGTTAGGCAAGGTATATATAATTGAACAAATATTAGGTATGAAACTTCATTATACAATAAAATTATCCTTGGCATGTAACCTTATGTAATTATTGTTAAACGTACTTCCGTATCGTTATATAAAACCCTGATTAGACCAGTTCTAACATATGCCTCGGAGGTTGGACTTCAGAAAAGTGATGAAGTAAAGTTAAACTGCTTCGAAAGAATCTAAGATCTATGATAGAATACCAAACGAAGAAATAAGGAAAAATGTAAAGAAGATAATATATCGCACGTTGAAAACAAAAGTGACACTATACAAAAATCTCAATTTTTCAGTACGGTCATTTAAAGTTTTTGTGAGGTCAATAACTTGACTGTGAGTAGAAATATATCTAATGTTGTTGTTTTATATATTAGTTTAGATATTATTCTATCAGAATCTAGTTGATTTTAATTAGGTTAATAAGCAGGCAATGATTTTTAAATCAAATTAAAAAAGGATCCCTGAGATGGTTTGGACATATGGAACGAATGGACGAAAGAAGAATGCTTAAAATGTTGTAAATAAGCAGTGTGAGTGGAAAGAGACGTGGAAGATCAAGGAAAGCATGATATGACAAAAATAATCAAATACTGAAAGGCAGCCACATTCGAAGTCGGAAGAATCGATGATCATGCATGTTACGATGTATGAATGTGGAGGAAGCTAGAGAGGTATGTCAGGACAGAACGGTGTGGTGGTCCATTCTCTCTGCCTTCTCTTCCGAGGAAACGGCGTGATGGTTAGTTAGTTAGTTATGTTTAAACCACAACCAGCCTTCAACTGTCATGAGAGAGGGGGCCTTGGAAGTTTATTGCTTGTAAAAGGGGCGGTGATCCAGAAAAGTTTGGGAACATATGGTCTACATACTCGTATACATATAGCAATATTCTAATCTTAATCTAGCTCTCTCCTTCTATTCATGTACTTGTCACGTTGTTCCATCTAAAGAGTAAACCTTTATGTCGACTTTCCCAAAACGCTGTCCAACTCTAAAAAAACTAATTTACCCTCTTTCTAGTATTATTTCTCTCCGACCGGGAGCACACTTTACAAAATCAATTCCGTGAAATAAAAAATACTTTTTTTCTATCCCGACCCAGTCCATCCATAAAGTTGGGCCCAATGAAACGTGCTCTGGGCGTTTTCACAAATGCATGGTCATTTGCCGTGTCTGACTTTTTCTTCTCAATCTCCAGACTAACGACATTCGATTTACGTCTACAACCTTAATCAATTAAGAAATTCCAGATGATTGTCAATTTTTTCTACTTCTTTTAACGGTTATATTTTTTTCGAAAGATTCGATTTTTTTATTACGAAGTCAGATATATTGAATTGACTTTTTAGTGTGCTTTTATTTTAGACATGTTTTACATCAATAATATGCCATAATTCATTACAATTTTCACATTATCAATTGCTGTAAAAAAATGCTTTACTTTTAAATAATATATATTATTTCTTCTTTATTCACCATAACTTTGTGTTGTAGATGTTTAATGTTTCTTTTTTATATACTTAGTATACAGTACTCATTTTATTTAAAAAATAAAAATTCAATACCAAACATGTTTCGGACTAACCAGCCCTTTATCAGTGATATTATATAAATATAAATATTTAAAATATTATAAAAAAATTACAAATGTGGTTAGTTTTGACAGGTGTAAAAATTATTTATTTTAGAACGTTTATGCTTTTGTTATCACAAATATTGTGAATAAATTTCAAATTTTAAATAATAATTTAATGTTCTTATTGTGATAATTTAATGTTCTTATTTTGATAAATCAAAGGAAATAAATCAAAGATTTGACTTGACGTTAAATTTATTTGATTATTTATAATATTTTCTTTATTTTTAGTTGCTATGTTAATTTCTAAAATTTCTAGATAGTTCAAAATTATATCTCTATTATTATTATTATGCGTATTACAAGTTAATTGTTATTTTTTATGAGATTGTCGCGATAGCTGTTTCGCCAACCTATGTGTTGGCATCAGCAGTTTCTGTTGTTTGTAACACCTAATGATACCAATAAAAATCCATCAGAGCCTATAGCAATTTTTCAAAATAAAAACATTTAATAAAATAATTTTAAGTAAATCTCTTTTAAAAATCGCCAAATTGAAATAGGTTAGTACGAAGTCTCAGAATTCGTTTAACACTTTGGAGTTTTTTTTTTAAAGATTTACGATGACTACTTAACCAAAGGATTTTCGTTGAATTTGTAATGCTTTTATCCGTGTTAGTTCGCGTTTATTCTCATTCTTTACTGGATACTTAATACAAATCTCTTTATATAAAAGTGTTTAGATATAGGAGCAGGGGAGGTTTTATTGTATGCGACATTAAAAAGTCGTTAACAGCTAACAGCATTGTGCGAGAAATAGAAATAAAAATTATATTTGTGTATTTCTAAGTAAAACGCTTCCTAAATTACAGTTAACCGGGAATACTATTTCTATGCAAATTTCTTTACTACACTCTGCTGTGTTATTTAAATAGTTAAATTGTATCATTCAAAAAGCATTTTATGACATTTTAATTTTATATACTTATGTACGTGTATGTATCCCTTTATTTATATAGTTATAATTATCACATTAAGCAAAACCTGTGCTGTTAATAAGAATGAATAGTTGATAATGATATCGGGTGGTGGTCTAGGGGATAGAAGGCTTGGCTCCTGATCCAGGAGACTTGGGTTCTAGCCTGGGCATGACCAGATTCCTTCTTCATAATAATGAGCTATTTTCTGCTCATATTGAAGATTGTAAAATAAATTTATTAGGAAAATTTTATTAATTTTAAATTCTTTAGAAAAAACATGCTTAGCAGCAAAACACCTTGCGCCAAATAATTAAAAAAGCCACAAGAGGTCAGAAAACCAAAAATATTTCCATAGGTTATAGTGTGTAATATTATTTGCTAATATTTTAAAAGCGATTTGACTGTCATATAAATATTGTTGTTAGTTGGATGCAAAGAGCATCAAATAGCATCCGAAATCATGACAATGAATTCAAAAGATATTTTAAAACTCTCATTTTTAATAGAAGCTTTCCGGACGAAGAACCTGCTTGAAGTGAATCTCTCACAAAAATGGCGCTAGGACAAATCATCATCAATATAGAGAAGAAGTTTGTGGAGTAAGGGCACAAAATAGAAGTATAGGGGAGGCCTATGTGTGACAGGACCTGGCAATGCACCGAAAAAAGAAGTATATCATCAATCTCACGAAGCAGCTTCTAAATTCATTATTAATTAGAAGACAAGATGGAATCTTATGACAACATCGTTCGATCTCTCTTTAAAATATTAATTAATATCGTAGACCTCCCCTTGTCACACAACCCAAGTGTGTGCTCTTCCAGATTTTAGCAAAACCCTTATATTGCTAAACAAATATATGCCGTTCCCAAAACCACCGAGAAATGCTAACATTGATCGTCATTGACTAAAATATACTTAGAAATTCTCGAATAAAATAAATTCTGTGAAAATGTGTGCGTTTTATATCTTCCACGCACGCACAATGAAATATTTTTTATTTAAAATAAATTACGGGTTGTAGTATTTCTATCTAGATCACAGCATCCAAAGGAATTAAACAACGTTATATAATAGTAGTTACCCATTCAAGGGCTTAAATTGTTTGAAAGTGCCAAAAAAAACACAACAAAAAAATTTAGTTTATAGAATAAGCATAATAAAACTCCATGGTAAAAGAACGACGACACTGCATTACTAGCAGAAAACGAAGATTATCTCCAGAGAATGCTCTACAAATTCCACCTAGAATCTAATACATGAAATATGACGATTTCTTCCAGCAAAACGAAGTCCCTAACGATATCAAAAGAGCCGCTCAGATGTAAATTTATCAATCAGCAAGACATGCGATTCACTTACCTAGGTGTAGAGATCTGTAGCTAGTGACCTATATGGTGAAGTGCGAACACAAACTAACAGAGTGACAGCCGTGGCTGGCAGCTTGCGCGACACCATATGGAGGAACAAATAAATGCTAACCGAAAGTAAAGTCAGGATATACAAGGCATGCGTCCGTCCCATCGTGATGTGGATCGTGAGATAGAAGTCAGAGTCGATACCTATAGGACTGAAAATCTTTTCAGATGAGCAGAAATGCGAACAAAATCGTAGGCAGAACCCTCAGAGATCGGATCAGAAATGAGGCGATAAGGTCTGTCTGTGGTGTTGGGGACATTGTAAGATGGGGAAGGAGCAGAAAGCGCTTTTGGAGAGATCATGTGGACCGCATGGAGGATACACGAATTGCAAATATTGTCAAAAATTAAAACTCAAGCAGCAAGAGACTACCAGGAAGGCCGCAGAAGAGATGGAGAGATGGCTGGACATTATCATCCCAGAACAGCTCACCGTCATAGACAGGTCATACGACTAAATTAAGAAGATGAAGGTAAGAGAACACATGATTATGAACACCAACACAATGAAACATAAGGAAGGACTGGGAAAAACTGTAAAAACCTGGATAATGGAGAGGGATGGCCAGGGACAGGAGCCAGTTGAGGACTTCTGTGGAAGAGGCTAAATCCAACGCCGCGATATAGTGCCGAAAAGAAGAAGAAAAAGCATAAGCGTGATCCTCATAATTTTCGGGATTTTTAATAATATTATTATATTAAACTTATTGAACGCTAAGGCATTAAACACTGGAATTCCATAGTAATATACTTAGGAAATTGAAAATAACTTTGTTTAATCCACTAATTATTAAAAATATATTTTAAAAACACGACATGTTCCGGAGGATACCTCCATCTTCAGGTGTAAAAATAAAATCAAAACTAAACAAAGAAAGACTGATATAAAAATGCATTTAAAATTCGATACAATAATTCAAATTTATAAATTAACCTGGGCTAATAAGAACCTAGTAAGAACTAATAAATAATATTAAATAATAATAATCTTCTTCTTCTTCTTCTTTTTGTCCTGTCACACCTCCGTGGTGCATAGGGCCTCAAGGAATCTTCTCCACCCGACTCTATCGCATGCCTGATGCTTAACATCGTCCCAAGTGAGACCTGCTGCCTTAACCTCGTCCTGCAGGGTTCTTCTCCAGGTGGCTCTAGGTCTGCCTCGCTTTCTCTTTCCCCCCATAGGGGACCAGTCTAGTGCGCCCTGAGCGATGCAGGCTGGGTTCCGTCTCAGAGTGTGACCGATCCACTGCCATTTGCGCCTAGCGACTTGTTCTCTAATTGGCTTTTCGCTTTTCGGCTTTTCGCCTGCTATGGTCCAGAGAACGGCATTTGACACTGTTTGGGGCCAATAGATTTTGAATATTGAGCGAAGGCACCTATTTATAAACACCTGGAGTTTACCAATAACGTCTGCAGTAGACTTCCAAGTCTCACATCCGTACAGCAGTACGCTTTTAACGTTACTGCTGAATACTTGGAGCTTGAGCTTTCTCGAAATGATATCGGAGCGCCATACAGGGCGAAGCATAGCGAAAGCTCCCCTTGCCTTGTCAAGTCTGCTGGCTACATCCTCCTCCGTACCTCCTGAGCCTGCTATCATACTACCGAGGTAGCAGAAGCTGGTCGTGGTCACAAGGGGGACACCGTGGAGCAAGATTGGGGTGGAGTCATTTGTGGACACTCGTAGGTCTACTGTCTTGGACATGTTAATCTTGAGACCTACTTTTGCCGCTTCCTCGTGAAGTCTACAAAGTTTCCGCTCCGCATCCACCCGGTTTACCGAAAGCAAACAGAGGTCATCAGCATAATCCAGATCCTCCAACTGGGTATCACGCATCCATGGAATGTCACGGGGACCGTCGAAAGAACGGCGCAACACATCCTCCAGAACCACTCTGAAGAGCAGGGGTGATAGTAGACATCCCTGTCGCACTCCCGCACTCAGTTTGATGGCCTCGGAGAGTTTGCCCTGGTGCACTACACGACAAGAACAACCGTCATACATTGCCCTGATGACATTCACAATCTTCCGTGGGACTCCTCTGCGAATGAGAGTTGACCAGATTGAAGTCCACGATAATGTTACGTTAAAATAATAATAATACATGATGATGATATAAAATAATATCAAAATTGTAATTTAGAAAAAACATACATTTGAAAAGACATAATTTATACAGAAATTGATAAATGATTAATTTGCATTTGATGGGGAATGGAAGCTTGGGAAATTAAATGTAGACAAAGTAATTAAGGCGAAAGGAGTAAAATGAGAAATTTGATTATTGATTATATTTTCAAACAAACATGTCGCGTTTTTTGATATTTTTTTAATAATTAGTGGATTAAACAAAGTTATTTTCAATTTCCTAAGTATATTATTATATTCATTTCAAAGTTTGCATTTTTATCTCCCAAAACCAGAAGAGAAATTCTTACGAAATTATTCTAATTCATGGTTCAGTTAAAAGTTTAAAATTCATCTTAAATAATTTTCCTGTATCTTTGTTCTCTGTGTTATACTTTGTTCTAAACCTAACGGGGAAAACTCGCATTTTAAGGGATGCAAAAACCGAAGTAAAATTTCATAAGCACCTCCCTACTCCGACACGTCCTTTATTTCTGGGTACTCTAACCCAGTGCTCCCCAACCTTTTGATCTCCGCGGACCGGTCAACGTTTGATAGTTTTACCGGAGCCCACTAAGAAGAGGGGGGGAGGGGGGAGACGCGTTGAATGTGTATATTTTAGATTGTTTTGATTTAATAATGTTCATTTTATTGTATTTAAACATGCCTTCAAAATAAAATACAGTTAAAAATTAATATAAAGTGATTTAAATAGTCCATTGTTTTGGCCGAAACACTATGATACTTCAACATTATTACTGTTAAAATTTAAAACAGTGTTATAATATCACAATTTCCTTCTTCATATTAATGAGCTATTTTCTGCTCACATTGAAGATTGTAAAACTAAATTCTAATATCATTGATTTAAATCCTTGGTATTAGTCTTTTTAAAAAAAAATGTTCCTTGGGCGGCCCGGTACCATTTGATCCACGGGGGTTGGGGACCACTGCTCTAACGTACCTACCTGGGGCCTTTTACCCAAAAGGGGATATTTATCGCGGTGGCTGGTAAAGTCACAATCTCACACCTCGGAATTCCGAATTCGCAAAATGTTGCAAATTTTTCTTACTTACTTTTATTTTTCTTATACGCGGATTATTCGGCTTTCTCTATTGAAACTGTGAGCTGTGTGTTTTATGTAACTATGAGATTTTCTACGTTGATGAGGAGAGACAAGCACTATCAGACAAGAACAGTATGGCGGTCCGTCCTTTGTACGAGTACATACCCCTTCGGAAAATCGATTGAAGGATTAGAGAGATTGCTATATTTGTGTTCAACAATTTATTAATCAAAATGACACTTTTAAGTCAGCCAAAATAATTTTAAATATTATTATTGTGAAAATAAAATTTCTTGCAGACAACGATGCATTAAAGACACTTGTTAATTCCTTCGTCGTATCTCGACTCGATTATTGCAACGGCATTTACGCCAACATACCCAAGAAACAGACAAATAAACTTCAATCTATTTTCAATGTGGCAGCACGACTCTTTTTCTATTTTTATTCACTTTGTTTATACAACACTTACATTAAAATATTCAAATAACATAGACATGTTTCGGACAACCAGTCCTTCTTCAGTGATACATATAAATATACATATTTAAAATAATATTAAATTATTTACATGATCTGACAGATGTTTTAAAGATTTATTTTATTAAAAATAAATCTTTATAACATCTGTCAGATCATGTAAACAATTTTATATTATTTTGAATATGCATATTTATAATATGTATCACTGAAGAAGGACTGGTTGTCCGAAACATGTCTATGTCTAATTTTAATTTTTAAATGTAAGGGTTTAGTATAAATAAAGTGTAACTAACTAACTAACTTACCATCACGCCGTCTCCCCGGAGGGGTAGGCAGAGAGAATGGAACGCCCCACTGTTCTGTCCTGACATACTTCTCTCGTTTCCTCTACATTCGTACATCTTGCCATGCATGCACGTCGATTTCTCCGACTCCTCACGTGACTGACATTCAATATTTGATTGATTTGATCGTGCCACGTTTTCCTCGGCCTTCCTCTATTTCCTTTCCGTTTACATATACCTTCTTTACTATTCTGTCTTCAGTCATTCTTTCCATGTGTCCAAACAATCTTAATGACCCTTTCCTTATTTTGTTCATAACACTTTCATTCGCACCACATTCACTTCTTATACTTGAATTTGTCACTCTATCATATTAGAAAAATAAAAAGAGAAATAAAGCAATTATAACACAAAGTATGGCGAATATCGAAGAAGATCATAACATTATTTTAATTTCTAGGATTTTACATATCTTTCGTGTACATTTTCACATTTTTCTATTTGGTTATTATTAAACTTTTCACACATAGGTTATAAGTGTGTATTCCTACTGTTACGATGCACATGCTCTGTGTTTAATGAAAATTCCTTACACCAGACTCGTATCTAATAGCTTGCAACTGCAGACTGGAGCCAGTGCCAAGAAAACAGATTGCCCAAACAATAAACCCCTCGACTTCCCTGATAATGTAACTCACCAGTTTGTCGTGTATTAAAATGAGCCGTATAAACACGTCTAGACGCATGAATCTCTGCTGGACCCTTCCACTATCGAAAAGCGACTTCAAAACTCGCATACAACAATAGGACCAAAATATCATTAAAGATAATAGTTGCCAACTTTAGACCATCCCCAAAACAGTTGGCACGATATGGAAAGTTCATGCTATAATAAAACCATGTTGGATACTATGTACTTCGGTTATCCACCCAAACGGAAGAGCTAATGAGATGGCCGGACCACTAGCTGGCATTATTATATGCATGGAATTCATAAAATACTAGACTAAGCATATAAGCCCATGCAAACAAGCTCGCTTCACCATTTTGAATACTCGAAATGAACGAGAAAATTAAATTAACTCTAGTATAAGGCATATTTACGGCTTCCGCGTAGATCGTAAAAAACAAAGTTTACTTTCAGAAACAATGCTTGATCTTATACAGTTTTTTTAATTATTTAGATGTGTGGTAGAACGATATACGATAGAATCTCAAATGAGGAGTGTAGAGCGGAAGAAGGTATTATGAAAAAAAATATGAAAGGATCGCTGCGTTGGTTCGGACATATGGAACGCATGGATGGAGAAAGAATGGTTAAGAAAGTATACGTTAATGATGTAAATGGGGTACGAAGTCGAGGCAGACCGAGGAAAACATGGCATGACCAAATTAATCAAATTTTAAAGGTTGGTCATGTTAGAAGTCGGAGGAATCGACGTGCGTGTATGATTCGTTGTATGAATGTGGAGGAAGCTAGAAAGGTTTGCCAGGATAGAGTAGTATGGCGGTCCATTCTCTCTGCCTACCCCTGCGGAGAAACGTAGATGGATGGATGATGGATGGATTTCGTTTTGACATTTACCATACCTCACAATTCAAATATTTTCTCTGGCATAGAGTACCCACTTGCGTGACATTTCTAATATTTTCTTTGGTACCTACTTAGTATCTACTTACATAGATACAAATTTTGTTTACGCTTTGTACGCATTTCAACAAAAAAATGTAAAACCTACCTGCTTAACATTTTTAGTGAGTATTTTTAATGTTTTGTTAGAAAGAGTCTACTCTGCGTTTTCCATTTCGCGGCGTTCGCCAAACACCCTTGTTTACTAGTTTTAGCGATAATCATTATTTTGCTACTTTGGGATTAACAAAAATACCTAATAGGGTTGTTTATTCGCGTTACTAATATATTCAGTAATTACGATTAATGTTCCTGTGTTTTAATAACACTTGTATAAACTGAATTTTACTTTTAATCAACTATTTTAATATCGTTTTTTATTATTATATTCAACAACAACAACAAAACAAACCATCACGCCGTTTCCCCGCAGGGGTAGGCAGAGAGAATGGACCGCCACACTACTCTATCCTGGCAAACCTCTCTAGGTTCCTCCACATTCATACAACGAGTCATACACGCACGTCGATTCCTGCGACTTCTAACATGACCAACCTTTAAAATTTTATTAATTTGATCATGCCATGTTTTCCTCGGTCTGCCTCGACTTCGTACCCCATTTACATCATTAACGTATACTTTCTTAACCATTCTTTCTCCATCCATGCGTTCCATATGTCCGAACCAACGCAGCGATCCTTTCATAATTTTGTTCATAATACCTTCTTCCGCTCTACATTCTTTTCTTATATCAGCATTTGAGATTCTGTCGTATATCGTTCTACCACACATACGTCTTAGGGACCTCATCTCTACCGCATTTATTCTACTCTCATCCTTCTTCTGCCATTATTATATTCATAAACATTTTTTAAAGCTGAATGATTAGAAAAATTAAACTACACAATATAATATTTTGATAATCCTCCAACAAAACGAAAAATTTACACCATAAAAACACTATTTTCAATAAAATGTACCTATTTGTAGTTTTACATATTAGTTTTAACAACAGTACATAAATATGTAATATTAAGCTGACTGTTTTAATTTATTTATAAACATGTCGGTCAATCTAATTATGTAAAGAGCATCGAAATTAGGATTTTCCGTTACCTATATTAATTAACATTATTATTCATTGTCGTAAAGACCACGTGGACCGCATGGAGAATACAAGAATTGCAAAAAATGTTAAAGATGAAAACCCAAGCAGCAAGAGATTACCAGGAAGGCCGCCGAAGAGATGGAGAGATGGCTGGACATCATCATCCCAGGACAGTCCACCGTCACAAACAGGTCATACGACCTAAACTAAGAGGAAGAAGATAAGAAGAAGATTATTAATTTTAACTATTGTAATAAATAAATAACGTTATGTCTAAATTTAAGTCGATGTCTTTATTGTGTTATAATTTAAAATGTATAAATACAAATATAACCTCGAATATAAAGAAAAATTTCAAATAATCCAATTGATATCATACTGCCATCTGTTGTTCGTCTTTGGAACTTTTAGCAGTTATAGGTAAACTTACATTGAGAGTGAACCACAATAGACTTTATTGAAATCATAATTGCTCTGAAAAGGTAAGAATAATTGTGTCAAATGAAGAAAAATGTGTATAAATTTGTTTAATCTATTTACATTTATTGCCAAGTCTATTATCCACAGGTAATATTTACTATTTAATTGTGAGTTCATATGAAAATAAAGCATTACATTTTTAGTCTTAACTTTTAAATCTAGTTATAGAAATCACATTGACAAGGTGAAGATATTAAAATATTTTACCTTGTGTGTTAAACATGATTTGTAGTATTATTTTAGTCAATACGCACATTACTATTATTGACTTTTTCATTTTCCAAGCAAAAATGCTTCTATTGATGTATTTTTAGTTTATTATCCTGGATTTTTTCTGGATAAATGATTCTTCTTCTTTAGACCTTTGGTCTGTTCATGTAGTCAGGCTGGCCTCTCTTGGGAGATTGACTCCCAGCCACCTCTCTATCCCCCAGCTGTCCATGGGGGAAGGCAGCCAACAGAATAATAAATGATTACCAGAATAAAATTTACTTGTTATAATAATATTTGATCATATTATGATCTTTGGTACTTGTTATTATGATCTTGGTTCCTTCATTATTAAACAGTATTAAATTAAAACAAAATATTTCAAATGTGTGAATGTATATTTAATATAACTTTAATATCTACACAAAACATAAGAATACATTAAATATCACTTGCAATTAAACAAAATTGGGATAACATTTGATGTTATTTAAATAATATAAAATAAAACACTCGTAACCTAAAGAGGTTTCCACATTGTGTATTTATTAAACCAAATGATTAATAAAATTGTTAGTAAAATGATTATATACAAACTAATTTAAATTATAGATATTTTATATTTGTAAAAAGTAACAGAACTGTGTTTATAGTAAAGTGATAGTTTAAATCTGATGCAATAAATTAATCGAACAATAAGTCAAATTTCTACATCCCTCAAGGATTTTCAATAATATATCATACACTAACGAAGACTGATACATCAGAAAAAATATATGTGAAAATTTTAATTTAGAAAATGCGAAATAATGTTTTTATATTAGGCACTAAAATATAAAAAATATTTTATAGAAATACAGTGACATTTTTTACATACATAGTAGCAATTTGAAATCTGTTAATTTGTATAACGATTGCAAAAATTATTCTAACTCCCATTGTGCGACTGGTTTTATTTCCAATAAAAATTAAATGATCTTGAATTGTATTTGTTTATATTTACAGCTGACAGATAATAATATTATTAATTAGGCTATTTTTCTTCTCTATTCGCCTTCAATTGTGTTGTGGATTCATATTTGAATAAATCTAATTACACAGAATTCCCATGTTTGAAATGTTCCCATTACATCTCCCCTCTCCTCAATCCTAATTATACCACCTCCACCTTTATACATCACTCCACCCTTTTTAGTATGTAAGTGATCACTCTGTTTTATTTTACCATTAAAATTGTGTACATTGATAAAGGTTATATTATAACCGAAACATGTCCGTGTTAAATGAAATAAAGTGTTGGAATACTAAGTGTAATTATATTTATTCAAATATAATAATAATTAGGCTAATTATAGTGGCATTGTCATGAATAACTCACCTCAAGGGCGCATTAATTGCAATTCATTATAATGTTCCATACAGTTTAGTAACAAAGAACCAAATTAAAAATTACATTTAAATACGGGCTGCAAATATAGCCAGCCGCACTGTATGGGTTTTGCAAAAAGCTTTTTTTTTTAATAAAGAATTCAACACTCTCAAGTATCATATGCAGAATAAATGATACTTTAATGGAAAGCATTGTTTCGAGTGGGTACAAAATTATGTCCGTTAAATATTGCTGCTGAAGCACAAGAATTTTGCAGCCTTCACTGCGTCTTGCTGGCGCTGGGTAACTGAGGTAGACCAAACTCATCTAGTAGGACGCCATCTTTGTTTCGGATGCTGTCTGCTCCCGGTTCCTTGTCGGGAGCTTCGGGTGCCTTCACCACATCATCCAAGTAACTAGTGTCATCATCCAGGGCAATTTCATCTCCTGGTAAAATAAAACAAAATCATTGACAGAAAACCATAACACAATACCATATTTATAATAAAGAAAGATTTAATTAAAGTTTTCACAATATACCTAAAGCGTCAAGTTCGGCTGCAAGTTCATCTTCATCAATATCAGGCATTCCATATTGTCTTCCCAACGCCTCCTGTACTTCATCAGCTTGCTCCAACATATCTGCCATTTCATCATTGACATCCTGAAATAAGAATTATAAATTAACGTTATTAAAAAGTGATTCATATTTTATAATACAGAAGAAAATAGAAAAAAAGAAATTCAAAACACACTGCTTTTTTTCTTCAACAAACTGATTATTAACCGACTTCACAAAATAAAATCTCTGCAAAACATATGTATGGAAGATCTTAATGTACTGTTATGAGACATGGTTCCTTATCATTCTCATGACACGTGGATTCTACCAGGCCAAAGACAATGTGATAAATGTTTTTCACACCGTCATCGCCGGGAATTGAACCCGGGACCTTCGGTGTGGCTGTCATGATGTAAAACTCCATATTAAATATTAAAGTAAATGTTAGTTTTATATAATTTTAATTATATACTTAGGAAATTTAAAATAACTTTGTTTAATCCACAAAATATTTTTTAAATATTTAAAAACACGACATGTTTCAGAGGATATACTCATTTTTTTTATATTAGTCTTTCTTTGTTTAGTTTTTATTATATTTTTACATCTGAAGATGTATGTATCCTCCGAAACATGTCGTGTTTTTTAATATTTTGTGGATTTAACAAAGTTATTTTCAATTTCCTAAGTATATAACTATGGAATTCCAGTGTTAATGTCTTAGCGTTCAATAAATTTTAATTATATTTTATGGGAGTGACATGTTTCGCCTTGGTAGGGAATTATCAAATGCCCATGTTTATTAACATTTTATAATGCCCTAGCAAAGTGAAAAAGTCATTCCCATAAAATAGAATAAAACTTCTCGAAATCTAATATTTTCATCAATTTCATGTAACGTATGGGCATGTTTAAATGACATTAAAACTTCTAATGGAGGATCTATAATAATTAATATGAATGAAAATGTCTGTTATCTAGAAGTATTATTTTATTTTATGGGCAAAACTTGTCATACATGATTCATCTTGTTATCAAATGTTCCCATAAAATAAATTTTCTAGAAAACAAATGTTTTTGTTCAATGAAAATATATAAACTAAATTCAAATATTATTAGTACCGTATTGGATGAAATTGAGATAGTAAATTATATTTACCTCTATTTGGTCGATGTTGATTTTCTTAAATTCCTTCTTCATTTGGGAAAGGCCATCCTTCATTGCTGTAACAGTGGCATGAGTATCCTTCAGAGTCTGGGTAGCGTAGTTGGCCTGTTCCATGTTGAAGGATTGGGATCTTAGATTATCCACTTGTTGTTCATACCTTTAAAATATTACAACATATAGTTATGTACTCGTATTAGTTGGAAGAAGTGAACCCTTAAGGGAATATTCCTCCTTCTCTCCGATGATTGGCAACTAAACATGCATAGCAAAAAATCTGTCGGTAAGAGCCGTAGGAAATAACCATGCTCCTAGAGGTAAAGAAAGAGAACTTTTTTCTGCACTCACTCCATCATCATGTCGGCATTATATATATTTCCAAAAAATATATTAATTGTATCATAGAATATGAAAGTTGAATGTTTAAATATTTTGCATAAAACAACATTGTCATCACTAGGGAATCCTAAATAAAATATAATCATTACTCAATGTTGTTTGAGTCATGAATTTAGTTTCATCTCAAATTAGATATTTTAAAGATTGTATCTTTTTTTTTTCATAGGGACTTAGTGGAGTCCCACCACTTTCCCGAAGCTGTTATAGGCGAACATCGCCTTTCGTCAGCTTCGCTCTATCAATCCCTAGACCAGTCCCTCGTCCATGCGGGACTTACGTTACTCGGGTTTTGTGATTAAAGAAAAACAAGAGGGACCCAGGCCACATTTAAACTACCCATTTCCTCTATGTCCCGCCGAAATGTAAATTTATTCAATAAATACAATACAGAAAAATAAAATATTAAACAAAAACAGAGCTACAGGAAACTATCCCATGGGTACATAACAGCGGAAGGTCAGGTGAGGATCAGAGGTTATGTGAACAATTTTATTTAGGACACATTTATCTGCCTTACATTCCTTTCTTACGCCATCATACGGTATTCAATCATACATTGTTTTTCCGTACATTCTTCTTAGTGACCTCTTTTCTACGGCATTTAGCCTACTTTCATCCTTCTTCTGCCAACTTCAAGCTTCACTTCCATACATCATGGCACTAGAACTCCATTGTGTACTACCATATTTGCTTCAGTAGATACATATTTTTTTCTATTATACTTTCTAAGCGATCGCGAAAATCAGATGCAGCGTTCATATTAATATTTTTAGATTTAAAACACATCTAAATGCGCCCTTGAGGTGATAACATCACAAAAACCATAATAATACAAACCATATTGATGATCCATTTATTTGTTTGTTCTTAAATATTTCATTCAAATTGTATTCATTTCTTACATATATGTGTGAAAATCAAATCAATTACATAAAACTCATGATGAATACGAGAATTTAGTGAAATCATTAGATTTCTAGTATCAAAAAATGTACTAAACCAAATTCTTATCGAATTATATATATGTATTAAATGACTCACATCTTCTTCTGTTTTAAGACTCTCAATGCTTTTTGTTTCACAGAATTTTTTGCTGGTCCTTCTCGCATTTTTGCCATTTGATCTTTATATTTTCTTAATTCTGCATCAAGTTTCTGTATTTTCTTATCTATGTTATCTGCTCTTCCGTCCACCTAAAATTTGTATAAATGTAGCAAAAATAATGTTCATGGTAAAGAATTACACCATATTCATGTAGAAAGTTGCATACATATTGTAAATTTGAAAAAATAATGCGTTTAGAATGTTTATGACTATTACAAAACTTAGATTCATACGATTTTAAAGTGTAAAACAATATAGGATTTCTTTGAAATACGTAACTACCTTAAAATAACATGAAAAAACTTCGAATACATATTCATTAACGAAGAATTGAGCGCAAGTAGTGACAAGTTAATTAAAATACTAGAAATGGGTGTTTACTAAATTAAAAGATCCCAAAAGGTCAACATAAAAATAATTAGTTAGTTTTTCTTTGATGAGCCAATCTCAAAATAGTAGTAAATTCACTTACCCCAGTAATGCAATCATTTATAGATGGAAGAGGTTCTTTGGGTTTAGCTTTTCCAAATATTCGATTCATTTTTAGAGATTTATAAAAGCTTCAAATCGCTACGAAATAACAAACAAGGCCAATCAGACAGAAGACAGTGTTTTTGTGGATGATTCACAGTCATAGATAAAAGGAATTCCATTCTATGGACCAGAGATAATAAGTTACAATTACGAATGACTCCTCCCCTTTCTTTCACGATTCTGATTGTACGTAAAATCGCGTGAATACGCAGTATGGCGATTGCTTTTAGGCGCGCAATTTCAAAATATAGAGAAATATGGGAAGAAAATTACAAAATATATTTATATATTTTCAATGGTTTCGTGGATTTTGGGGGTGTCCGTGGATTATAATGTACTCGTATTTATACATCTCATCTTCTTTATCTGTAAACATTTTTTTATATAAAATTCTAAGGGTAAAAGAAATCTTAAATTGTTTTAAGCACTTACCAAAAGTACGATTTGCTTAAAATCCCAAACAACAATATATTATTGTTCACAAAACCATTTTCAAATGCTAAGCACGATCGTCGTTGTCTCAACGATGGCTCTTAAATCTTCTCACTCGTGCGCTCGTACAAACTTTCATAAGAGAGATGTGTTTTGCATAGCGAACTATAATTCGACTTCGGTTGGGATAATAACTCGCCCATTGTAATACTTTCATTCTCGTTTTGCGAAAACAAGTTAATTTAGCCAATCACACTTCATATTTAAATATTGCGCACGCGCACAATAAAAACTTTATTTTCAACCTTTGCCATTGGTAATAGAGAGTCATAGACAAACGTCAGAATGACAGTGAGAAAAAGATTTCTATGGTTTATGCGTTGATGTTTCATAAAATTTATGGTCTTGTGTTATTAGTTTGTAAATAGGTTACTACTATTTTTTACAGAGCTTCCTTACTGATTATAAATTTATTTCTTAATTCCTTTTCGTATTTCTACGAACTAAATAAATATTTCTTAAACTTGGCATCTAAATTGCGAAAGAGTGTGGAATTTAATAAAGGTTTTCCCAATGTTTATTAATATTTCTTCGACATATTTCGAATATATTTAAATTTCCATCCTCGAGATAACAAAATAAACTGTTTTAAAAAATACATTTAGTTCTCTTGACGATGAAGGAATAATACATTTAAGAAAAATATTTTCAACAATGGAATAAAACAACGTTTCACTTAATATATGCACCATAATTGAATAAAAATAAGATCACATTCATTTTATAATGGTTTTAAATTAACTTGATTTCTATTTTATATATTTTTTATGTGGTAAAGGGTATGGGAGAAAATAAAACAATTTTTTATCGATGTGATACAATTTATTTACATTGAATGTATTTTTGATTTGTTACATAAATTGTTTTGTGCTAATAAACATTATTTAGAATATAACTGACAACAATAACAACTTTACAAATAGACAATTAACTACTAGCATTATTTCCATTTTCCATTGACACAGTATTAATTTGGTTTTCCAATCATCTAACGTCAAATAACACTTACCAGGTATAAACATTAATACATATAATTTATTTTTACCGCACAATTTAACGATTGATCCATTTAAAAATATTTTCATCGTTATCTAATACAATACATCAATTATAGCAGTGTCTACTAATAAAATCTCGTAAAATTGCTTTTTTCGGTTCTGTAAAACCAAATCTTTTATTTTGCCATTTTATTTACAGCCACACAAAATAATGATACTCTGATTAAAAATGGTTTTGTTTCAAATAATGATCAACAGTCGGCCATTTTCTATATACCGCGTAACTTGGAACGATAAAATTAAAACCGATAGCGTAATTTTGCTAAACTTTCAAAATTGTAGCTCTGTTTTATATAAACAACCATACCCATGAAAACGCTCTTAGAATCATTGCAATACTTGCATTATTTATTTAAACAAAATTCCAACGATCGCATAGAATCTGAGACAGAGATATAGTTGAAACAAAACTCACAGGGTATTGACACAACATAAGTAATTTAATTCGTTAACTTAGCTATTAATAACATTGTTTTTCTATTATTAATAAAAAATATGCAGCGTCAAATCGTTGCCTTACCTTGAAAGGGTTTTGTGGGGATATATTGTTAATGGTTTAATAAAAAGCAGATGTAAGCAGTATTGTATTGAATAAATATTAATTTAGTTTCTTAATCTCTCTGGAAAAGTATGTGCGAAGATGCACATAAGTTATCTTTAAGATCAGTCGAAGGGGTCCTCGTCTGTGTAAATATTTTTATTTTATATTAAATCTATCATGCTGAAAAATATGACAGATAAAGTCTAAATATTGTGATACCATAAAAAAACAATAAAATATCATAGAAAGAGAGTTCATCCTTCTATAAACAATGAATACGATGACGCTACTAATACAATACATATTTAATACACCAATCTAATGATTTCACTGAAATTCCTTGATGGAAGTTCATTGTAAATAATAATTTAAAAAAAACGATGTTTTTTCATTAACTTCTTCAATTTATTGTATTTATTTCGACAGCGACCGGTTTCGCTATGCTAGCTGGCATCGACAGACTGGTGACACTGCTATAAACTTTCTCATTTGTAGACATACAGATTAGGGGTAGTAAACAAGAAACTATACAAAAATTATATTATAAGTATGTAAAATTTACTCAAATTAAATAATGATAGTTATGTCATTTTAAATTTTATTTAATAAATTTGTGTTAGAAATGTCAGTTTAAATTTTATTGTACTTTAAAACAAAATTAAAAATGACACGAATCATATTTAAATTTAGTTAATTTTTTAAAGATATTATAATTATTTTTAAAATATTTTTATATATTTTATATAGACACGATGAAGTGATTTTGCAGCATGACAATGCTCGACCCCATGTCATAAAGCCCGTCAAAACATACTCGGAAACGTTAAAATAGGAAATCCTACCCCACCCGCCGTATTCTCCAAACATTGCTCCCTCTGATTATCACTTGTTTCGATCAATGTCTCACGGCCTGGCTGTCCAGCACTTCCGTTCTTATGGAGAAGTGAAAACTTGAATCGATTCGTGGATCGTCTCAAAAGATGACGAATTTTTTCGACACGAATTCGTATGCTGCCCGAAAGATGGGAGAAAGTAGTGGCCAACGATGGACAATAATTTGAATCGTAAATGTAAGTAACCAGTTCTTCACAATAAAACCTTGAATTTGAAAAAAAAACGGAGGAAGCAAAGTTGTACACCTAAATAGAATCTTGTTTTCTACCCCTGATCTGTATGTATATAAAGGAGTAAGTTTATAACAGTATCACCAATCTGTCAATGCCAGCTAGTCTGGCGAAACGAGGCGCTGTAGAAATAAAGACAATAACTAAAAATAGTTAATAAAAAAACGTCGTTTAATTTCATTATTATCTTTAAATATAGTTTTTGTAATACACAAAAAAGTTTTTAATATTCTACAGGAATATGATGATATTTCTAATAATGTTTTTCAACTTGATCCTATGTCACACCTAATTTGTATTCACTATGTCTGTTTTCCCAAATCGAAAATTCAGTTACAAATCATAAACTTTTAATCATATTTGTTCAGTTGATAATGGAAGTGAAATCAACTTTTCAAATTCTGAGATGTGATTTTCAGAATACAGATAGGTTTACGAACTAAGCACACACAGATAAAGAAGACACGTAATTAAATTATATCTAATAATTAGTTTTGTGATTCGTTTTCCCCTTGAAATGTAACCCCGTGAAAAAAATATTGAATATGAATATATTTACAGTTCGCGCAATAATTAATTCACCCCATTATATACAGTTTGCAGCATTATTGATATTAACCCTGGTAGATCCGAAATAATAACCTCTTTCTATAATTTAGCAGTTTTTTGCATAAATCTCTCCATGATTAAGAGTGTTAATGCTGTGACATGAAGATTAAATATCATTATCAAATTATCTAATGTAATGTTCCACGCATTTTAAATATAACTAATATATGTATAAAATAACAGGGATACAATTAAATTTATTATATATATACAGATTACATTATTACATTACGTTTAATAATTATGTACATATGCATAATATCACAATAAATATTTTTTCATTACAGACAAATGTATTGTGGAATATTTAATTCAAATTAGAAAGTAATTTTTGATCAACTTAAGTACATAATACTGTGGAATTCCATGATGATTATTTATGAAGAAAATCACTGCTTTTTTTTACTTTTGAGTTTATATTACTCGACATGCTTTGAAGATTTTACACCTTCACCATCAGGAGAAAGATATAAAGTCATCGTTATCCCAATGATGAAGGCATAAAACCTTCAAAACATGTCGAGAATAATAATTAAAAAATATTCAATGAGTGATCGGTAAAATCATAACATATTCTTTAGACCAGTATAAAAACCGTTTTATGGTCCCAAAAGTGGTTGAATTAATGGAATACAAGTGATTTTAAATTATATTTTAAGAAAATTTTTACAAAAAAATATATATTTTTACTCATTGCAAGATTATAAATACAATAAAATGATTTCTATGAAATAATATATTGGTTTTTGGTTAATTAAAACACGGTAAAGGAAATATTTTTTTCTCATTCATATCAATACGACAACAAGAATATAATTGCTTTTGTTTTTGAGGATAACGTTAGTTTTGTATAAATTTAATTATGTTTTACCGATAACGACATTATCTTCTTTCATAATAAAATGAAAGAGACACGCCCTTAAAACATAATAAAACTCCATAAAATGCACGTTTCCTCCTTATTTCGCATTAATTTCCTAATTGTTCAAGCAACTATAAAAATACATTGATTTAAATATAATTATTTGAATACATAACTTGAAATGATATAAAAATTTTCTTCACCTAATAAATTTGTATTATTGTTTTCTTAATATTATTTTGAGAAGGTACGGTTAAGGAATTGAGAGCATTATTAATTTGTTAATATTTATTTAATTATTTATTAAGGGTAACATACAGCGATATCAATAACATATATAAGGGGAAAAAACGCTTAGAAAAAATAAAGTGAGGCCAATTACATGCTACTACAAATATAAAATAATAGTTAACAGCTAACAGACGAAAGCTTGAAACGAGATTGAAGTTTAACTAAGACAAAATGAAGCTAAACAAAATATTTAAGAGTTAAAATAATAATGGTAGTGGAAATAAAAATATATAATATTAGGTATGTAACATTACGGTCTCATACACGTCGAAAAGTTGCTCCATAATATAACCATAATTATCATAATATAACAAAATGTTTATTTTCTTATTTATATTGTAGGTACGTGGAATAAATTATGATATTAGATTATTGTATATTTTTATTAATATTTTTGTATCAATCTGAAATATTTCCCGATTAATGGAATATGTTAAATTGGTATCAGTTTCTAAATATAAAAACAATATATAATTTTAATTAAATTTATTGAAAGCTAAGGCGTTAACACTGTGGAATTCCATAGTAATACACTTTGTAAATTGACAATAAATTTGTTTAAAATCCACAAAATATTTTAAAAAAACACGACACGTTTCGGAGGATACCTCCATCTTCAGGTAAAACTAAACAATGAAAGACAAATGAAAAAAAACGCATTTAAAAATCAATACAATACAAAGGAACAATACATTTAAATTTAAAAAATTAACCTGGGCTGATTGTTATAAGTACTAATAATTCTTTTTTATCAGTGAGAACTAATAAATAATATTAAACAATAATAATGCGTAATAATGACATTATAATATAACATTGAAATTTGGAAAAGACATACATTTGAAAAGACAGAAAAATGTCGTGTTTTTATTATTATTTTGTGGATTATAAACAAAGTTATTTTAAATTTCCATTTTTTTCAAATTTAAACATCAAAAGTGTGCTATTAGCTATTTATTATAACATATTGGGTGAACTATTTTTAAAAAATATATACAAAAAATGATAAAAACTACTTTCTTTCCTTTTAAATCACAAGTATGAAAAGTACAAATGTTTTAATAACTTAATAATACCTTTGATTTCTATGTTTTTCTATTTAGATAATGTGAGTGCATTAAAACTATTATTTTGTCAATTTTCAAAACAATTCGTTAGATTATTTAAATAGACCAAGAAAGTACTATTAGATGCTGAAAAAATAGTGTTGGTAAAATTTTGCGACAATATGACGTTTATTATGACAATATTAGATACATTAAAATACTATTGAATATCAATACAATTTAATAAGCGGTTATCATATTTAATACATTCATATAATATTACATTATCTATTATATAGACGACTATTTATTTTTATGCGATCTCACAATTTCTATGACCGAGCATGTCCATAGACAATAATTAATAAATTTTACAAAATTACTTCGCAATTTCGGGACTGCTTCGGGAACACCTGATACCCATTTCAATATTTTACTCAATTTAATTCTCTAAGCAACAACATTCGAACAACAAATAAGTTATGTTAATATTTAACAGGTGGATCTTATTAGAAAACCAGTATATTTACAATTTTTATGGTTCGTTCTTTCTCTGGAGATATAATATATAACTTATTATATTATCTTCAACATAAATATATTAAGGATAAACATTTGTTATTCTGGTATACTTTCAGAAAACAAAATATTTCAGGGGTTAATATTTTAAATGTATAATATATTGATTTCAAAATAATACTAATTGTTCAAATTAGTATTTTCTTGATAGATTTACATAAAAAAACTAGAAATGTAATTTTAAAATCTAGATTTTGTATAAATTACAAAAAATATTATTCTGTAAAATAAAAACCGATTTTGTGTAGTGATTGAAGAAGGTGAGATATTGTTTTATAGTAAGAATTATAAAAACCTCTAAGAAACTGTAATTATTTTGACTCGTATTCGTTTTAAAAATGTCAGAATAAGGATAAATTCAATTGTTATGCTATAAATTATGTAATTGTATCCTACACGAAATCTTCATTATGAATGCTATGTGGATTCGTTTTATTAATATTATTACATCAACACTTATAATGTATAATGGCGAATTGATTTACGGTATAAATTCATCAACACCTTAATAATAAACGGGCATTTTGTTCTATACAAATCAAATAATATTAATGTCAATCTTTCCCGCTCGGCAGTCAAAAATGGCGCGCCGAATTCCGTGACGCAGTAGGTGGCTCCGCCAATCAGGGCACGTCGTTGTTCTTTTTCAGATATACTACTGGCTGGGTGGAGTTCGGGAGGCCAATATTGAGAGATTCGTGCAAAATCCTTTCATTTTCTTGTCTCACTGTGAACGAAAACAACGTATTTTATTATATGCAAAACCTAGATTGAAAAGAAAACATGATAAATTCATTCTAAACCAGTCTTAAGCTGTCAAGTCAATAGTGTAGGGTAAATTTCACGATGTGAATAGAATAATGTATTTTTAAGGCAGATTTCATTAGATTTAAAGTTGGGACTGAATCATCATAAATCAACAGTTTTGCAATAACTAACATATATATTAATTTAATTTTATTATGATGTTGAAATAAAAAGCTGCACGCTTTATAAATATGGCTTTATTTATTAATCTTTATTTATATTATGATTTCAACTAAATAATTGAAGTCTCCTTTCCATAATAATATGCTTAATAAATTTATTATTACCTGTTTGGGTATTGCTTTTGAAATTATTTAAAAAAATATATGTATTAGGTATGTTAATTCTGTGTGTTTTTAATGATATAATAATATAAAAGCAGAAACGTTACAACATATTTTGACAGAACATGCATCACAGACTATTTAAAAAATGCAGATATAAATAAAAATAGCCTTATTACAAAAATTATAAATTTGGTAATTTTGCAAGATTACAAGGAGTTTATTGATACAAATCATATGTCTAATAGACTAAAGTTGACCATATTTTAATGCAGTGACTTATTAATTGTAACAAATTGTCTATTAACATAATGGCAACACGCTTTGTTCGTGATAGCGAAATTTAGGTTGATACTAGGCAAGGAGATATTGCGGTATACTAGGAATGCAGGTAAATTTTCTACAAGCCTCTTATCCATGGAAATATAATGTGTATTAGTACCTCCTTACTTAAATCAAATTGTTTGAATACCGCGGCTTTCGGGACCCGAGCCCGGCTCTTGACGCGACCTTACTCATCCGTAGATCACAGCCCTCTGGCAAACTTATTTAAATTCAAATATTCGAATTATTCCTATCTTTTGTTTTATGTTCTAAAGCTGCGATCACACTAGATAAAAATGTTACTCTAAAATACTGGATGGTTCGGAATCAGTGATACAGCTGTGTAACATTTAAAAAAAAGTATTGTAAATATATATAATACTAGAATAATTTAAAATAAAGAGACAACGATTAACATATGAACAACAACAACAACAACAAACCATTTCCCCGCACACTACTCTATCCTGGCAAACCTCTCTAGCTTCCTCCACATTCATACAACGAGTCATACACGCACGTCGATTCCTCCGACTTCTAACATGACCAACCATTAAAATTTTATTAATTTGGTCATGCCATGTTTTCCTCGGTCTGCCTCGACTCCGTACCCCATTTACATCATTAAAGTATACTTTCTTAGACATTCTTTCTCCATCCATGCGTTCCATATGTTCGAACCAACGCAGCGATCCTTTCATAATTTTGTGCATAATACCTTCTTCCGCTCTACATTCCTTTCTTATATCAGCATTTGAGATTCTGTCGTATATCGTTCTACCACACATACGTCTTAGGTACTTCATCTCTACCGCATTTATTCTGCTCTCATCCTTCTTCTGCCAGTTCCATGCTTCGCTTCCATACATTAGGGTTGGGACCAGAACTCCATTGTGAACGGCCGTTTTCGCTTAACATATGAAAATATGTAAAAATCTACCTTATAGTAATCAATATAAAAACTCGCTATGATTATGTATACTAATATGAACCAAATGCACTAATTTCAATATCACAATAAAATCAATAAAAAAAAATTTAAAATTCCATCATGCAGATCCTAAAATAATAGACGTAGTCTAAGACACGATAAAGAAATAATTTTTCAAACTCTATATGATACAAAAAATTTAGCAATCGGATGTATGAATTTCATTCTTATTTCATTCAAGTTATTGCAATTGCACCAGTCTTTCTTAATAGTAATTTACGAAAACAAAAATACGTAGTTAAATAATTATTGCAAGACGATTGCCGATATAAAATTGATTGCTTAAGTCATTGATGATATATTATAAATAATATGTTGGTCTTATATCTTAATGGAAATTAGAAAATTCTTATAAGTAAATAAAGTGTAGGTATGTGTGTTGATAAATATTCATTGGATTCTGATTTTCATTTCAATTGGTATAACTGGTAATTTTATTTAATAAATGTTATTTTTTTAAATAGTAATTAAATAAAACGATGTTTTTTAACTACTTCCACTTTTGTCTTTATTTAGACAGCGACCGGTTTCGCCAGGCTCGCTGGCATCGACAGACTGGTAACACTATTGTAAACTTAGTCCTTTATATACATACAGATCAGGGGTGGTAAACATGATTCTATACAAAAATAATCTTCAAATATTTATGTAAAAATTTTCTGAATTTAACTATTATTATTTATTTATTTATTTTATTTATTTATCTATTTATTTATTTATTTATTACTTATTATTATTTATTATTATTATTTATTATTATTATTTATTATTTATTATTATTTATTTAGTTATTTTTTTATTCCATTGTTTTGCTTTATCATTCAGTGTATACCCCACTTTGCCCCCCTCGCTCCCCACTTTGCCCCATATACTGGGGCAAAGTGGGGCAAATGCCACTTTTAATAATAGTGCTCATACAGCCAAAATTTACAATATTTAATTGAAAGTTTATTATGCATCAGATACCAAATTATACATTTCAGCTTAAATGGGATATGTAGATTTTCAATACCCGATTTTATGAGTCACCAAACCTTAAGGACCCCACTTTGCTCCCCCCTCCCCTATCGAATAAATTCAAAATGATGGCAATTTGGTATAACTCTCCAACAGCACCACATGAGTGATTATGTTCAGCAACATGATTGCTGGAAATTAATGTTAATTTTTAGATTACTGTTGTGCATGTATTTTCTGAAACCTCATTAACGCTCTTCTTGAAATATATATTATATTTATAAAATACCTTTGATAAATGTTGAATCACAACACTTTATTACACTCTCCACGGACTTTCGAATAGTTCTTATCTTTCTTCGGTGTACATTTATTTGAAGAGTACTATCCTGAACATGTCTGTGAAGAGTATAATAAAGTGTTTTGAAAAACAATGTTTTTTTAAGTTATTCAATTGTAAATCCAAAATAATAAATATCAAACACATATTTTGAATTAATGTTTATAATTGATATTTCTTGGTAGAAGTTCATTTTAAATAATAAAAAATATAAACATTATAAATTCTTTAAAATCCGAGTACCTATATAATGTATTAAGTTTTGTTCAATTGTTCTTTATTTTCGATTGTTTTCGGTAGCTCAATGCTACCTGGGACCAGAAGAAGGCTGCGAGCTGCCGAAACCGTTCAAAAATAAAAAAACATGTGGAAATAACTTAATATAAGGACGACCTTCGTGGTCTAGTGCATTGACTGTCACGCCGAAGGTTCCGGGCTCGATTTCCGGCGAGGGCAGTGTGATTGTCACACTATCTTTGGTCTTGTGTAGAATTCACGTGACAATAAAATGGCGATAGATTAATCACTATGATAGCTATAATACCCTTTACATCGATTTGGCTCATGCTGTCATGATGTAAAGAGCGATTCAACAAAATAACAATAATAATAAGATATATTATTAAGAAAAAAATTATATGCACTTAATTTGTGGTGTGACATTTTTGGATAAATGAAACACTTAAATATTTAGTTCAACAACCGGTTTCGCTGCAAATAAAGCTTCATAAGGGTAAAATAAATTCAGATGTTGAGATTCGAGTTTAGAATAAGATAAAAGCTTAATTCCACTAGAGGAATATTATTATAAGAAATAAATTAAGACAAAGCTATATATTATGCAAGTTCAACTTTTGTTTTAACGTGGATTGCTCATGCAAGAAATTTCGTGAATTTGTGTAAATAACGTTATGTTATCATAGAAGGGAAATTGGCAGCTTGGCGGGAAACACAAATAACCGGGTATAGCAACACCAACAAACTACAAATCATTAAAATTCTGCAAGCAGCAAGTTGTTATTTTAGATTTATGCTTGGTTTAATGGTCGGTTTATATATTGCTTAGAATGGCTCAAAATAAACTTGAACACTTCGGTTCAAAGTGAAGCCCCGTTTTATAACACTACGCATGAATTAGCAATGGAAATACAAACCGATGATTGATTTCGAAATGATTTCTGTATAGATTTCTGACATATGTACCTATACAAGCTTTTATATACATAAAGATTACTTGTGCTGACCCTAATGTTTAGAAGTGTAGCAAGGAACTTGCAAAAGAAGGATGAAAATAGAATAAATGCAGTAGAAATATAGAGTGTCAAATGCAAATATAAGAAATGAATGCGGTGCGAATGAAAGTGTTATGAACAAAATAATGAAAGGGTCGTTAAAATGAATATGCTCTACGGATCGGAATGCTGGGCCTCAAGGCGACAAGAAGAACAGAGAGAAGAAAGAGGCTACACGTAGCAGAAATTAAGATGATGAGATGGGCCGCTGGATAAAGCTAGAAATGAGCACATCAGAAGAAGCCTAAAAGTCTCTCCCATAGCGGAAAAAATTAGGGAACGTCGTCTGCGGTGGTACGACCATGTGAGCAGGAGGGACAATGTATACATCGTTCACAAGACCCTGCAAATGGAATACGGAAGGAGGGGACCAGGTCGGTCTCCTGCAACGTCGATGTCCACAGTTAGGAACGACATGAAGTCGCTGGGACTGGACAGCCAGATGACCCTGGATCGTGAGACTTGGCGGAGCCGTATTAGGAGAGCCGACCCCACATAACGGGAAATGGCTAAGTGAAAGAAGAAAGAAGAAATCGTTAAAATGATTAGGACACATGTAAACAATGAATGAAGACAGAATGGTGAGCAAAGTATAGTACATATAACGACGTGAACGGAGATAGAAATAGAGGAAGGCCAAGTAAAACGTGACACGATCATATAAAATATTAAATGTCAGTCACGCGAGGAGTCACTTCATCTCGCGAATCAATATTTACAAATTATTTTGAAATGCATTATAAGAAAAAGATAGAAGAAAGGAGGGGTAGGTAGAGAGAATGGACCGCCACACTACTCTATCCACCTCTCTAGATTCCTCCACATTCATACAGCGAGTCATACATGCACGTCGATTCTTCCGGCTTCTGACATGACCAACCTTTAAAATTTGATTAATTATTTTATAATTTTAATTAATTATTTTATAACCTTTAAAATTTGATTAAATTATTTTTATAAACAGTAAATAATAAATTATGCCGGAGAAATCGGCGTGTGTGCATGACACGATGTATGAATGTAGAGAAAGTGAGAGAAGTATATCAGGACAGAACAATGTGACGGTTCGTTATTTCTACTTACCACTGCGGGAGACGGCGTGATGGTTAATTTTTTATAGTTAGTTTATAAATATATTTTTCAATAAAATATATTCTGGTGTGACTGTGAAATTTCACGGTTTTTTACACTTATGTGAGTTTATTTATCTCGACATGTTTCGTAGATAGAAAGAAACCTTCATCAAAGGCAGAACAATGTGAACTCGAGATGTCAAGAAGTGATATGGATATATGTACGACAGTTTATTAGTAAGCATAAACGTGATTTATTTGTAGTATAGAATATCACATATTTCATTTACACGTATACATTATTTTGTTTCACGTAAACAAGCACTCAAATGCCTTTGTTGAACAAATTATCGCAGTTCGAGGCATGCGAACAATGAACTTGGAAGATTTTTTAATAAAAATTTACTCGTAACAATTTTGCCCGTATTTTATAAATTTATATACATCGCCACATTTAGGCTGGAAAGGATTTTTTTTTTTCTCATAAGTTATATGAATATTGTTAAAAATTGTTGCGTGTAAATTATTTATCACCATCAACTGTAAAAACACGATTTTAATATAATACGTGGAAGATTAAAAAGGTTAAATACTACGTGTTTCATTTCATAAGGGCGTAGTCCGTATAGCATTTTTCATAGCCCTTATAGATCCAACATTTATTTATGATGTCTGTATATTTTTATTTATTAATAATATCTTAAAACTTTCGTAGGAAGCACTTAATTAGTGGAATGACATTATTAAATCAGTTTATTTACTCAAAAGACATTACAAACAGTATAAATGTTTAAGGCATCTATTGAGTACAGGTAAGATATTATACACAGACAACATAATACCAGGAACGCATTAGTGATGGTTCGACATTAGGAAGACAAGATACTTTCCAAAGTCAAGAGTATTTGTCCCCTGAACGTACTTTCACTAACATGAAAGACGTCGATCTCCGAGGAGACCGCGTTCAGCAGACTAATTGCTCTTCCCACCGGTGTCACCAGAGGCAGATTGGTTCTGGCGGTCGGTAACTAAAAATAATTGTACACTTTTAGTATTCAACACCACTTTATTTGAAAACACCAGACGGTTTCGCTTCCGCCGGAGCTTCGTCAGGGTGAGAGTAAACTGTGTAATAATATTAAATAAAATAATAATACACAATATTATTGTGTATTATTATTTTATTTAATAATATCTTGTTTTTATATACAGTGTTAATATTATTTTATATACCGTAAATAATAAATTATACCGTATTCTCGTGAGTCCTGGAAACTTATTCAATGACAATGGATAATAATAAATGTCTGTTTTCTAGAAGTTTTATTATATTATATGGTTGTGACATACTTCGCCATGGTAAGGCATTATCAAATGTTTTTATATTCATCATATCAAAGACATTTTATAATACCTTAACAACGCGAAACGTATCAATCCAATAAAATATAATAAAACATCTAGAAAATATACGTTTTAATTCGTATTAATTCTTTAATATGGAGTTTTACATCATTGTTCAAGAAATATTATAGTAAATACCTTCAATTTAATGACTATTAGATAATACGATGTAGTTATAATCGATGAAACATACAAATAAGACAACGAGGTAATTAGATGCTGACATAAATGTGAGACATAGAGATGATACATAGAGATTAGACATAGATATGAGTCAGAGACATAGACAAGACTATTAAAAAATGTATATGAACGGCTTGCGTGATGGTTGACCCAAATATGAAATGTGGAGATTTATATGACAGCTCATGCAATTGCAAATGATTTTAATATTTCCTGAAATTAAAATTCACATTATTATAGATAAAAATTGACGTGATAAAAAAAAAGTTTAAGTATTTTCCAATTTCTATTACATTCACATTGTAAATGTTTTCGGTTCATGAACCACGAGTTATAAATCGATTTTCGAATTAACTGTATAAAAAGAAATTTTAAATGATGGTAGGGATGAAACGTTTGATTGTAGATTGTAAACAACGAATTAAAGGAATAAATGCGGGTCGCCTCTCGGCTCACTGTACAAATGACGTCCGGCAAATGGCAGAAAATGAACGAATAAGAGTGACGAAAGGCAGAATGAAGTGAGTAAGATAAATGAGGCGCGTGCCCAACAGTGGCCGCACACAGACTGAAGAATACTTTTTTTTCCAATGTTTGAAAATACTCGGAAATAAATTCCAATTTTGAAAAACCCTTTCATATATACGTGTACACACGAAGCTAGAGATAGGTACTACCACAAGCACATAAATCGTATACACACAGATAGAACATTAAACATCTTATTTTCTATTTTCGTGTTTTGTCCTGGCAACTCCTCTATTCTAAACCGCGTGAAATAGCCACTTTGTGTCTTAATAAGAACGAGAAAAACCGGAAAATACCGATCAACCTGAAACGAAAAGTCTATGAAGCCTGCGTTCTGCCAGTTGGTACTTATGGTCTTGAAACTGTTACATTGTCTAAAAAAAGTGCCGAGAAACTACGAGTGACCCAAAGACCCATGGAAAGAGCCATGTTAGGAATAAGCCTAAGAGACAGAGTCAGAAACGATACGGTGAAACAAAAGTCATTGACATCGAAAAAATAAAGGTCACTGGTCTTGAATCTGTAACATTATCCAAACACAGTGCCGAGAAACTACGAGTGACCCAAAGAGCCATGTTAGGAATAAGCCTAAGAGACAGAGCCAGAAACGATAGAGTGAGAGAAAAAACAAAGGTCACTGACATCATCCACCGGGTGGCGACTCTAAAATGGCAATGGGCAGGTCACGTAGCCAGAAGCTCAGATGAAAAGTGGACAAGCAGACTGCTGACTAGGAAACCGTGGGCGGTAAAGAGATGTGCAGGGCGACCGCAACTACAGTGGAAGGATGATCTGAACAGACACGTCGGAATAACCTGGATGCAGTCTGCACAGGACAGAGTGATATATAAGCGAATGAAGGGTGCCTTTGTCCAGGAGTGGACGGGAATATGCTGAGGAAGAAGAACGAGAATTTCCGCAACGAACGACATTTTTGCATTGAGCTGCAACCGGTTTCCTGAATCCTTTCCACACATGTCATATTTGATTTTGAACTGCGAAAACATTTCGCTAGTCCACGTTCTGTTGACCAGCCTTTTTGACTTTTCCATTGACTAATATTTTAGAAACAAAATATTTCACAACATTTTGAATGTATACAACTAGAGTGAACTGAAAAAAATGTAAAGATAAGCGTGGGATTCTAGCATATATACAAGTTCCAAAAAATTGGCAGATGTGGTGGTCTTAAGAAGGGCGGAATGGGGAATGTTGTTAAACATAAAGCGATCGCTCAACCCAACCAATGACAGGTCATTAGTCCTGTAAGCGCCTCGGCCACCATATTCTGTTCCCAGAAAATAATTTACATCTTCGTCTCTATTGAGATACAATTAATCCTTATAAAACAAAATATATAGAATATATAAATAGCTATATCAATAAACAATATCCTTGAGCATTTTATTTTTCTTTTCACATATTTTTGCCTGTAATACTTGTAAACAGCTCCTTAATACTCGTTTTATGCAGCTATATTCATTCTTAACCCACGGTTCTGGATCCTGAATCACCAGTTTGAAATGTTTTTTTTTTTTCTTTTTATACAACAAGTCATTTGAACCCAATTAATGTATACATTTTTTAAACCATTATATTGATTCTCATGACATGTGATAGGGAGCTAATCTATCGTCATTTTATCGTCAGATGAATTCTACACAATCACACTGCTATGGCCGGGAATCGATCCCGGGACCTTCGGTAGGACAGTTAGAGCTCCTGCCACTCTGCCGTTACTAACATGTTATTTAAATTTAAGCCATAAGCTACAAGTTTTTTTTTTCTTTAAAAATAAAAGTCTAACACAAAGATTTAAATCAATGATGTCAGAATTTATTTTATAATCTTCAATGTGAGCAGAAAATTATTATGAAGAAGGAATCTGGTCGTGTCCCAAGTCCCCTGGATCAGGAGACAAACATTCTATCCACTAGACCACCACCCGGTTAGTTATTGCAATTAGCTATAAAATGGTTTTATCGTTAATAAAGCGTCGAATAATAGAAATTGAGTGCAAGGAATGTATTTACGAACGTCTTGCCCGCGTGACAGTCTGTATCTACCACCATGCGGCCAATGTTAACTTCCCTTCCCCTTTCTTGAACCGGACTTAGTACTTGACAGGCGCTTACCAAGTTCATTCAGGGTATTTAAAATTAAATGTATTACTCAATGAGACACATTTCAAATTTAATATCTTTAAGTTTTAATGATCCAAGTATTCGCTTTGTATAAAAGTTCTAACTGTATATAGAATTTCACCATCCTCTGCTTTAGTTTTAATATTAAATTTTTATTAATTTTTCCCAATAATCACTTTTATTATTTTATAGTTTATTTTTTCTTTGAAAATCTGGATTCTCATACCACGCACATATTGTTCGCTCTTTGTATATTTGTAGGTACCATTCAGTTCAAGATAAAATCTAAAGAACTCCATTTATTTTTGATTATTATTATTATTTACGTAAAGAAAGATTTTCATTATAAGGGCGCAAGAAATTTACATAATATTTCAATTAAATAAATATGTTCACCATATTGTCTTTTTGTTCCCGATAGATATCTCCGACAGCGACAGCACAGATTATTTTACCTACCGGCCGCCAGAACCAATCTGCCTCTAGTGACACCGGTGTGAAGAGCAATTAGTCTGCTGGACGCAGTCTCCTCGGAGATCGACGTCTTTCATATTAGTGAAAGTACGTTCAGGGGACAAATACTCTCGACTTTAGAAAGCATATTGTCTTCCTAATGTCGAACCATCTCTAATTCGTTCCTGGCATTATGTTGAATGTACAATACATAATATTTTATCTTTATTAATGCTTACAAATAATCTTAATAGATGGCGCTAGTGTACAACAATGTGAAGTTATTAAAAATAGTAGCATTATATACAAGTTCCAAAAATTTGTCAAATGTGGTGTCGTAAGAAGGGCGCAATGGGGAATGTTGTTAACATAAAGTGATCCCTTAACCCAACCAATGACAGGTCATAAGTCCTGTAAACGCCTCGACTACCATATTCTGTTTCCAAATAATTTACATCTTCGTCTCTATTGAGATACAATTAATCCTAAAAAATATTTTATCTGTACTCAATAGATGCCTTAAACATTTATGCTGTTTTTAATGTCTTTTGAGTACATAAACTGATTTGATTTGAAAATAGGAAATAAACTATTTATCGCCCTGTCAATTTAAGAGTATAAATTCATAGCTAAAGATATATTCTTGTGAAACCTAATATTGAGAAGACAAATGTGAAAAAATTGTAGAATTTCTGGGCGTTTATTTGAAGCATTATAAATATTCACGAACATATGAATCGTGACGTGTCTTATTTTTTTCCCAACATTTACATACAAATTCAAACCCGACATTATACGCAAAAGTATGTACAATATAATGTGTCTATGTTATAGGTAGTAGTCAACTTCCCATCATCTAACTGAGATCAAAGGGTGTTTATTTTTCGATGTTTCTAAGAAACCGAGCGATCCAGTTACCCAATTTAATCGCTTTTCGGTCTCGATTTTCGGTTATGAAATTCAATCTTCGTGAAAAGCTTTGAGGCGTTATCGGCCAGATTAACTACGATGAGTTGCGAATCAAAATTTCAGGTATTAAAATATCATTTTAGGGTGTATAATGGAAATCGCTTGGTTTGCTAATCTGTACATTTTCAATTGATTTCATTGGCGGATCAATTCGTGCGCAAACCATTTTACTGCGAGAGCATGCCTGGAATTAAACGATAATTTAATTTATTAATATCGAATTCTCTAAATACATTTGCGAACGTAAACCACAATTTAGATACAATTACGAACATCGCGTACGTAGGTACTTTCACGTACACACCGTGTTTATTAGTACCTATGTAATAGCATTTCTACATTAGTGTTTCAAATATATATGGATTTAGGGATATTTGGATGATATTTTATTTTTAAACATTTTTGTTTTTGGCTAGCTTAAATCGAAATGAGGTCACAACTTAAATTATGTACATAACATATTAATAATATAAATAATAAATAATATTAAATAATGTAAAAACTGAGCAATAAGGCTTTTGGACTACAGAGATATACGCTTAAATTAACAAATTTCATTCGAATAAATTCAATTTCTTTCCTTTTATAATTTAATTTAAAATTAGTTTAATTCCATTTGATTTTAAGGGTTCGACCGGTTTCCAGACCGAAGAAAGGAAATTTTTCATTAATATCATTGTTAACAAATAACTTTTTTTTTTAATTTTTTTTAATTATTTAAGATGTCAACAAGTCACCTGGATCTGAGTCAAAAGTTCTATCTACTAGAACACCAACCGAAAAAAATATTGAAATTTTATTTAATGAATTTAATAATCTAACTGTTTAATATTAATCACACACATTATACAATACATACTAAAAGAAAATGAATTCGAAATCATTTTTAAAAGTGTTTACAGTACATTCCTTTTTCAAATTTATTTGAATAGATTCGTAACAATACTTCAATGTGTCCAAATCTAAAACGAATGTCTTCATTGTATGCCCGTTCTTCCGCTTATCGAGTGACTGATTTCACCGCTAAATTTTGCCAGAGTTGATCTCAGACATAAGATTTATGGTACACATTCGTTTTTACAAAGTAACATCTCAATTACGACGGCCTACATAGATTCGAGAAGACACATTCTTTCCCTTCACCTATTCTCCTATTGAGAAAATAAATATTTTTCAAAAATGTACGAGACGTGTTTTTTAAGTAAGTACCGTTTTGATATTTAAAAAAAAACAAGTAATTATTTTGTAAAAAATAATATTTTTCTTAAAAAAAAACACAGTTTTATTTGCCTTGTGATATAATTACTACCACTATTAACCCTTACCACTCCATTATTTTTTGTCAGCCTACTCTAATTCAAATAATGTCAAAATATTTTTATTGATAGATAATTACAAAAAAATCGTTAAAAATTCATTGGTAATGATTTATTCTTCAAATAAAAAACATTTTACAAAAAACATTATGGACTACTTAAAGTTTTGCATAGTATGGTACTTTTAAAAACAATCTCCAGGATGGAGACCAGGTTTTCTGGAACAGGTCTCACCAAACCACACTGGAATCTTTCTGTTACTGCACACAGTACAGTCTTTCTCCAGTCAGTACAGTCTTTTTCCAGAACAAATAAATAATTATAATTATTTATTCGTTCCACCGTTATAATAAATCTGTTCCGCGGCATCGTTGGGTTGAGGGTATTCTGAAGGACCTACAATTGTTGGGAGTTAGAGCAAAAGAGTGGAAGTCCAAGGCTTATGATAGGATCGGCTGGAGATACTTTTTAGAGGCAGCCGATTTCCACTCAGGACTGTAGAGTCAGAGAAAAGAAGAAGAGTTTTTTTAAAAATTAAATCAAACGGTTACTTTTTATGTTTACTTCCTCCAGCTCAGATAATACTAGAACACCAAGTTACATAAAGAGTCATCAACGATTTTTGCGTTATTTATACCCCAGGAAATATAATTTCTATTCTTTTTTGTATATCTCACTGTTTCATATAGGAATATTGCAATTCAACATTTTTGTAACGCTTCATATGATCTTCATATAAAGCATTAAAAATAATTTATTGGGGTATTGGCAGTCCAGAAATACTGAGAGAACTTAATCTATACGTTCCCCATAGCTAAAGCAGAACAAGGGGCCATATCATATGTTATAAGTGCGTAAATTCTCAAGCAATATATTTTTTGGGTCTTGGGTATCTGATCGATTGAATAATAAATCATTATATAATATTCGTCAATATTAAATAATTAATATGAATGAAAACGTCAGTTTTCTAGAAGTTTTATTATATTTTATGGGAATAGCATGTTTCGCCTTCCTAAGGCATTATCAAATGTGACGAAATTTCAACTCGTTGCAATTTGTATACACTAGTTAGTGGAGCAGAATATGGTAATTAACGTAAATTGATATGACTTTATGCATTTTTAACTAATAATTATTTAGGTAAATCCAGAAATATTGGAAAGTGTTTCCAATATTTCTGGACCTACCCAAATAATTATTTGTTAAAAATGTAAAAAGTCATATCAATTTTCGTTAATTACCGTATTCTGTTCCACTTACTTGTGTATATACAGAGCAACGAGCTGAAATTTCGTCACATTTGATAATGCCTTAGAAAGGCGAAACATGTTATTCCCATAAAATATAATAAAACTTCTAGAAAACTGACGTTTTCATTCGTATTAATCATTATATAATAATAATAATCCGTGTACCTTGTCATTCTCGACCAACGTTTCGAAGATCATTGCTGTCTCCATATTCGGAGCAATGTTAATTAATAACTATCCTGAAGATGGAGACTATGAACGATCAAAAAGATAACTACCGTGAAGATATTTAAATGAGAAATTTCAAACAGCACGCGGAACGAAAGAGGACTGAAATCAGTTCGCCTGACGTCTTCAATATTCGTACGTGTCGATAGATTTCCAAAATCATAATATACGGAGTATCGCATCCGATTCGCTTTCGCTGCAGTGTGCTACAGGCGTAAGAAAAAGAAGAGAATTGTAATAGAAATATAAAAGGACATGAAACCAGGACTCATTTCCTTGCGTTCGGCATACAACATAATGGTACAAAATCTCAAAAGTAGAATGAAGTGTGAATCAGATTTTCAAAAACATACTGTACAGAGTTTCGCATCCGCTTCGCTTTCGCTGCAGTGTGCTACAGGCGTAAGAAAAAGAAGAGACAATTTTAATAGAAATATAAAAGGACATGAAACCAGGACTCATTTCGTTGCGTTCGGCATACGACATAATGGTACAAAATCTCAAAAGTAGAATGTACATTTCTCTCTGTTTTAAACCGCCTTGTATTAATGGAAAAATTTGGTTCCCCGCCTGAAAATGTTGAACTTGCCCTCCGGCGATAAACTTTGTTTTATTTTATTTCCATACTTAGAAACGCTCAGAGGTAAAACCTATGCTTTATTTTATTTCGCGAAATTAAACTAATACGAAAGAAAGATTGTATTTAACTAATAGAGGATATTTTATATTACCTTTTCCTTTCTTGTCGTTTGTGTAAAGTTCTTAAAAGTGCGGGAACATTTTATGAGAAAATGAGTACTCACGGTAAACCGAAATATTTGTAAACCGACTAATTAATATAAATGAAAACGTCTGTCTTCTGGGAGTTTTATTGAGTTTTTTTTATGGAATGACATGTTTCGCCCTTCTAAGTCTTTATCAAATGTCCTTAGACAGGCGAAACATGTCACCCCACAAAAAAACATAATAAAACTCCTAGATGACATACGTTTTCATTTATATTAATATTTCGATGAGGAGTTTTACAAGAAACAAAAAGAATATAAAACGTCTGTTTTCTAGAAGATTTTTAATTTCTCACTATTTCTTATAGGAATGTTGGATTTCAACGTACTTGAAACTCGTTGAGTGATCTTTCTAGGTAAGCATTTTTTCAAACTATTATCCGAAGGTATTTAAAATCCAGGAATACTGACAGAACTAAATCTATACGTTCCCCATAGCTATATCAGACCAAGAGCGTATATCTTATTTTATGTCCCAAATTGCCGCACACAGGCCCTTTGAAGTTCTCCTGTATGAAAGCGATTCGTCTTTGAAATGAGGTGGCAAAAGAGATACATCTCTTCGGATGCAATTATAGAGAATTCGTGAATACCCTTACGGTAAGGGCAACAAGGAGATATCTGGTATATGGTTCTACATATATTTCCTTTGATGATCTTTTTTTCGCCCTTAATTACAGTGGTCAGAGTTCTAGAACATCATTAGATGTAAAGAGTTTTTCATAATAATATGAATGAAAACGTTTATCTTCTAGGAGTTTTATTATATTTCAGATGGGATGACATGTTTCGCCCTTCTAAAGGTCCATTTACACCGAACAGTCATCAGCCGATACCGACACGTCACGATAAAAATAGCCTTGAATCTCACTTCAAATGCTATAATAAAATCGCCGTCGACAGTTTTCGAAAAAAGCACCTATCTACATAAAATTGACACTTAATAAATGATCAATATTTTTTAGGTTGTGTTTCCTACAGTATATTATTATTTTTTACAGAATACCGTCTTTACTACCATAATATAATATCGAATCTGAATTTAAATATAATCGAATTTAAATTCGCCGTGGATAAGGCGATTATCTCGGAATTTAATTGAATATAGAATCGGCATTAATTAAAAGTAACAAGACACCAACAAAACAAACAAAACGATTATTTGCTCAACGCAAACGCGTGACGTGTCGGTATTGGCTGTTATGTCCAGTATAAATGGACCTTAAAGCGTGCATTTGATAATGCCTTAGAATGCCGAAATACGAGTATATCATTCCATCTAACTAACTAACTAACTAACCATCATGCCGTCTCCTCGAAGGAGTAGGCAGAAATAATGGACTGCTACACATTCCTTACCTGACATATTTCTCTCGCTTCCTCAACATTCATATATCGTGTCATGCACGCGCCTCGATTTCTCTGACTCCTCACACGGCCGACATTCAATATTTGATTAATTTGATCGTGCCACGTTTAACTCGGTCTTCCTCTATTTCTGGTTCCATTTACATCGTTAACATATTTTTTTTTACCATTCTTTCTTCATTCATTCTTTCCATATGTCCAAACCATCTTAATGATCCTTTCATTATTTTGTTCATAACACCATCTCTACCATACACAGAGTATCCACACATTCGTCTTAGAGATCTCATTGTTACTGCATTTATTCTCCTTTCATCCTTCTTTTGCCAGTTAAATGCTTCGCTTCCATTCTCATTCCATCTAAAATATAATAAAACTCTTAGAGCGCTATTTACATTGTTTCCAGCACCAACCCTTCTTTCGACGTCTTTCTCCATTGTTCCATCTCTTAAAACACCATTAAATAAGTTATATTAAATGATCAATGGAAAGAGCCATGGAAATCGCCATGTTAGGAATAAGCCTAAGAGACAGAGTCAGAAACGATACGGTGAGAGAAAAAACAAAGGTCACTGACATCATCCCCCTGGTGGCGACTCTAAAATGGCAATGGGCAGGTCACGTAGCCAAGCTCAGATGAAAAATGGACAAGAAGACTGCTGACTTGAAAACCGTGGACGGCAAAAAGAAGTGCAGGGCGACCGCAACTACGGTGGAAGGATGATCTGAACAGACACGTCGGAATAACCTGGATGCAGTCTGTACAGGACAGAGTGACATAGAAGCGAATGGAGGAGGCCTTTGTCCAGGAATGGACGGAAATAGGCTGAGGAAACGAAAAAGAAGAAGAAATGATCAATTAATAAAACGTAAAAATGTAAATATTGAGTAACTTGTCGATTCTAAGTAAAAGACGTATGTATTGTATAAGATCCGAGTTTCCATTATTGGCAAACCCGAAATCTCTTCTTTATTTGCCAGTGTTATGTGATAAGATTGACTTCGAATTTCATCACTGTTTTCGATTACTCAAAAGGCGGGACTTGAAAGCCGTACCAACACAAAGATCCAATTACAAAGAAATGTACTTGAATCGGGCGTCCTGCTCAAATCTGGAGGCCTCTTTGGTGGATATTTGAAAGAAGAGATTATTAGTTCTTGTGAAAATGGTTCTATAGCCAGATTATATAATATCCAAATGAAATTAATTTCAATATCTATCTCATTACGTAAAATAAATAACATTTTCCTTTATCTCGGCGACGTTTTAATTTAAAAAATAATTGGTCTGTTCTTTTCTGAGAAAAAATATGACAACATTCCTGAACAAATTTGTATTTTATGTCTCTTTTATTATATATTTAGGGTTATTTTATGTCGAGGATTGATTCACATTTGAAAAACTTTTTGTATTTTCACAACACTTTTCTTCGAAGGCCTAATTGTATCTCAATAGAGACGAAGGTGCAAATTGGGAATAGAATATGGTAGTCGAGGTGTTTACAGGACTTATAACCTGTCATTGGTTGGGTTAAGCGCACGCTTTATGTAATACAACGTCCCCATTCCACTCTTCTTACGCCCACCATGTCTGGCAAATTTTTGGAAGTTGTATATATGCTACTATGTAACTACTTTTCTTCTATTTTCCTTATCACTTTGCGTTGAGAATTTTTAAACAAAATATTTAAGTGTTTTGACTAACTAACTAACTAACCATCATGCCGTTTCCCGGAGGGGTAGGCAGAGAGAATGGATCGCCACATTGTTCTATCCTGACGTAACACTCGCGCATCTTCTACATTCACACATCGTGACATGCACGCTTGTCGGTTCCTAATTCGAACATGGCCACCTTTCAGTAATTGATTAATATGGTCGTGCCATGTCTTCCTTGGCCTTCCTCGACTTCTTTTTCCATTCACACTACTTGTATATATCTTTTTAACCATTCTTCCTTCATCCATTCGTTCCATATGTCGAAACCATTTTAGTTACCCGTTCTTGATTTTATTTATCACGCATTCTTCCGCTTTACATTCCTTTCTTACTTCATCATTAGATATTCTATCATACATTGTTTTTCCGCACATCCTTCTTAGTGACCTCATTTCTACGGCATTTATCCTACTTTCATCCTTTTTCTGCCAACTCCAAGCTTTACTTCCATACATAAGGGTCGGCACTAGAACTCCATTGTGCACTGTCATCTTTGCTTCAGTCGATATATTTCTATTTGCGGTAATAACTGCACCATTTATTTTGTTTCCAGCTTCAACAACCCTTCTTCCGATATTTTTTTCCCATTTTTCCATCTCTTGTAAACATGCTTCCCATGTGACAATTTCGGTTTATGTCTAAAAATCTTACGTCCCAAAATATGGTAAGAGTTACGAACGAAAATACAAAATAAAAATGTTTGTTTTATCTCGTAAAACACTATCTTCAGCTTTAATAATATTATGATATATTTTTGACAAATCCTGTAAAGCTGATGTAATTTTCTATGACCTTTGAGTTAATATTATCGTAATATTTTTCGAAAAATTTTATATATAATAATTTTCGTAAAACTATCGAAAAAGTAGTCACCATTTATTTGATGTTTTAAACAAATTCAACTTACTTTAAAGCGATTATCACGCTTACTTTGAAACAAGAAAATTTAGCGAACCAAATGGACTGAGCCAAGATAATTGGTTTTTATTATATTTTTATGTTTTATAAATACACAAATAAAAACTATAAATCGCTCGTACTGGCATTAACTAAACTGGTAAAAATAGTGACTTTTGGAAGAAATTAAAAACCAATTCAATATTGTTGAAAAGTTTAGTTTCTTGCTCAAAATACAATAAAACTTCTAGAAATTTGATTTTTAAATCGTTGTTCAAGAAATAAAATGAATACACGAAAACACTAGAAACTTTACGTAAAATATTTCAATTATAAAATTATGTGCTTGAATAATAGTCTCTAGTCCAGAGCAAATAAATTTTATATTTTCTCTGCCCTAGAGATGACCACTCTTACAACAAAAAGTGTCCACAGGCTCAAGTGTACACAGAGGTCCATGGAAAGACGACGCACCAGGGTTGCTGACGTCATGGACCGAGTGGCAAAATTGAAATGAAAATGGGCTGGACACTTTGCTAGACAGGGTGGCAACAGATGGGCACCCAGGATACTCAGTTGGAGACCATGGCCAAATAGGTGAGGTGTCGGAAGGCCACCGATGAGATGGACCGATGATATTATCAAAAGGGTTGGAAAATCTTGGATACAAGGGAAGAGGATAGAGACGAGTGGAGGAAATTGGAAGAGGCCTATATCCAGCAGTGGAGGTAAGAAGGCTAGTAAAGAAGAAGAAGAAGAAGTGCTTTAATAACGTCGATATGTTCCAAGTGAAAAATAACTTAATGAAAATGATTTTTAAAAAGTGGTTGGAGCTACCCGAAGGGGCGATTGAAACTATCTTAATTTTTTTCTTGTTTTACGATTTTGTATTATATTTCATTGTTTATTATTCTTTATTATAAGTATTACTATTTTTCTCATTGACTCATTTATAATACTTATAATTCGTCCGCACTATCCACAACGAGAACGGCATCGTCCGCGTAAAGCAGACAATTTACTGACAAATCACTCATCTTAGCACCAATACCTTTGAGTTCTTTGATACACAAACTTTCTTAACAACAAGTAAAAGGTTAATAACTTAAAAAATACAAAAAAATGTGACCGGACGTACACTATACATAGGTTGCGGAATCTGTGAACGTTAACTGAGTCCTTCATGATTTTCGGCAAGCTCTTAAAATACTTTCAAACCCTTGTAAAAATCTAAGATTTATTACACATTCATCTAATAGATTTCATTTCTTCTGTGTTCGCCGTAACTTTGTGTAGAAGATGTTTAATGTTTATTTTTTATATGCTTTGTATACAACACCCACAAAAATAAAATTAAAATAAAATATCAAACATGTTTCGGACTAACCAGCCCTTCGTCAATGATATTATTTAAAATATTATAAAATTTCTTCTATATTCGCCATACTTTTTGTTGTTATGATGCTTCATTTCTCTTTTTCTTTTTTAATACTTTTTATATACAACACTTATATTTTTTTTTAAATACGTATACATGTTTCGGACCACCAGTGCTTCTTCAGTGATACATATTATAAAGATACGTATTTAAAATATTATGAAATTGTTTACAAATATGGTCAGTTTTGACAGATATTATTAATTATAACATCTGTCAATACTGACTATATTTGTAAACAATTTTATAATATTTTAAATAATATCACTGATGAAGGGCTGGATAGTCCGAAACATGATTGATATTTCATTTTTTTAATTAATGTGAGTGTTGTATATGTCGCCGCCACCTAGTTAAATACTCCGCTCAATAGAACGGCTAGGCTGATAATGAAATGGCGGCCGGTAGTTGAATAAATTAAGATAGCTCAACGTGTTAGTTCTAATTTTTACCACTGCAACGCTAGCAGTCATCTAACAATGTTCAACTGTCAATCGGTATTCGATAACGTGTGTTGTTGTAAAAAGTAACACGATTTTCAAACAAAAAAGAGAGAGAGCATGCGTATTTAACTAGGTGGCGGCGACATATACAAAGTAAATCAAAAAGAAACGTTAGTTTTCATTTATTTTGGATTTATTCTACTTTTATATAATATATTTATCTATACCAGTGTTTAAAAATTGCATTGATGAATTAAATCGAAAAATATGCTTACTTCTTATTAAATAAAAATGTAAGCAAAAGGGTTGCTTTATTTAATACTCACAATGAAGGCAGAATGCTTTTACAAATATCGTATTTTTATATGTCAGGGGGTGTGGAGAAAACCTATCAATATTAATGCTTCAAGGGGTTTATTTTTGTTGGTAGAGGATGTGTATGAGGTTTCAAATCAATATTCCCTGAACTGTGTGCCGTGGTGACCTCTGTCTGCCAATATCTCGCTCCGTTCTTATTTGCTACCTTGGGGCGCCACCATACATCAAACTTCCTCATGAAACCAAACGATTACTAATACGCTCTTTGCAGTCCGGAACAAGGGTTGACATACAAATGCGAACATTCATATGCCACGAATTCCGATCCGTTTCTCGTATTATTGAATTTTTGGATATACAGGATGTAATTTTATTATTAAATTGTAATCTTCTTTTTCTTCTATAACTGACCATATTTGTAAAAAAATTTATGATATTTCTTCAATATTCGCCATACTTTGTGTTGTTATGATGCTTTTCTTTTTTTTCTCGTTTGAAATTGAAATTGAATTGAATGAAATTTCTCGTTTTCTTTTTTATATACTTTGTATATACAACACTTACATTAAAAAAAATTACAAAGACATGTTTCGGAGAACCAGTCCTTCTTCAGTGAAAAATATTATAAAGATACATATTAAAGTACTGCGTAAGGCCTATAATGACATATGAGACCAGAGCGGATACCACAAGAACGAAGGCTAAAGTACGGGTGGCAGAGATGAGGACGCTGAGGATGATAGCAGGAAGGACTATTCGAGATAGAATGAGGAACGCGGCTATCCGCGAGATCTGCAAGGTGGAGGATGTCGTGAGATGGGGCAGACAACGCAGAAGATACTGAAATGCGCACATGCAGAGGATGGATCCCACCAGAATTCCACACGCTGTGGCGCATCAGATCCCTGCCGGCCGAAGACCGCCGAAGAGATGGAAAGATAGTTGGGAGTCAACCTCCCAAGAGAGGCCAGCGTGATTTCAGGAACAGACCAAAGGTCTATAAGGAGAATAAGAAGAAGAAGAAGATATAAATTTTATAAAATTGTTTATAGAGCTGACAGATGTTATAAAGATTTCTTTTGGGACGTTTATGCTTTTGTTAAAACAAACATTATGATTCAATTAAAAAATAACAATAATAATTTAAAGTTCGTATTGGGGTTCAGGTAATTACTTTAAACAAAGGAAATAAATCAAAGATTGGACTTGACGTTAAATTTGTTTGATTATTTATAATATTTTCTTTATTTTTAATCGCTTTTTTAATTTCTAAAATTTTGAGATTGCTCAAAGTTATATTTCTATGATTAATATGCAAAATTTCAACACCATTATATTTTATAAATGAATAATTTTTTTCAATGAGGTGGTTAGCATTAATGGGTAAAGTAAAGGGACGTCGGGGGATAGGTAGAAGGCAGCTGTCCTGGCTGCGGAACATTAAAGAGTGGACAGGAATTCAAGAGAACCTGTTCCAAGTGGCGCAGGACAAAGATCCCTTTAAAAACGTTAGGGGGACCTGACACGGCACCGAAAGAAGAAACATATAAAATGGCAAAGTAAAGCAACGGGAAACTACCACATTAAAATGGCCCAAATGGCGTCTAAAAAACCACCAAATATATTAGACTTTCCTGCAAACCAACCATAGTATACATTAAAACCAAAGTTTTTAATTAAATTTTAAATTGTATTAACAAGTGATTAAGCTCATGAAAAACTTTCTCGTACATTATTCTTCTTCGTTCTTCATTTCTCCATTATTGAGGGTCGTGATCTATGAAACTGTCCGTGGCTAAAACAAAACGCCCCCAATCATCTCTGTTCTCCGCATCTTTTCAATCAATATATGTATGTTATCGATTCCCGACGATGACAGTGTGATTGTCACACTGTCTTTGTTCTGGTGTAGAATTCACGAGACAATAAAATGGCGATAGATTAGCTACCTATCACATGTCATGAATTACTGTTAAAATCTATAACACTGTTATGATATCACAATTTATTTTTATTGGCTGAGAGTGTCGCGACAGCTGTTTCGCCAACCGATATTGGGATGATCAGGTGTTATAAAAAACTAAAGTAACAAATGAAAAAACTTACTATTTATAGCGCAAAAAACTCATTAGTGTGGTTAGTCATAGTTAAAATGAGGTCTGCGAAAACTGTTGACAATTTTACAAATAAATATAACAAAATTTTGAATGTATACAAATACTTGTAGACGAATACTGGATTTTACCCATTGCGGGTTATCGCGGGATTTTACCCATTGCATTGTGATAACCCGCAATGGGTAAAATCCAGTATTCGTCTACAAGTATTTGTATACATTCAAATATTGTAAAAACTGGTCCAAGTAAAAAGCATAAAAATTGGAGAGACATCACCAGGCGTTAGCAATGTATTTTAATGGCGATAGCCTTTCACATTGCGTTAATAAAGATCTTTTGCAATGCTTATAAGTGTAGATTGAACTAAAAATGTTAAATATTTCCCAACATTGTAGCATATATCTATATACCAATTGCAAAACGAAAATTAAGGTTGACAATGAACTGTCTAGGGAAATTCCTACAAGCAATGGTATAAGACAGGGAGATAGTTTGAGCCCCTTTCTGTTCAATCTTATTATGGACGAAATTATAGAAGAGGTAGCTGGCCTGGGACTAGGTTATAAAATGGGCAGTAAAACTGTGAATGTCATCTGCTATGCGGACGATGCCGCATTAATAGCAGAGTCTGAAGATGACCTGCAAAGAATGTTGCACAAATTCCACACAGTACCCCAAAGGCTAAATATGGCTATATCAGTCAACAAAACAAAAAGTCTCACTATATCTAGGCAACCTGCAAGATGTAAACTGACTGTTGATGATATACCTGTGGAGCAGGTGATGAGTTTCAGGTATTTGGGAGTGGAGATCTGCAGCCAAAGTGACCTTTATACCGAAGTACGTGAACAAGTCAGTAAAGCCTCTGCCGTGTCAGGATGCCTGAAGAATCTGGTCTGGAAAAACAAGCACATGCGTATCGACAGCAAGATCAGAATCTATCTACAAAACATGCGTGCGACCCATCATGACGTACGCTGTAGAGACGCGGGCTGACACTGTGCGAACCAAGGGACTACTTAAAACATCGGAGATGAAGGTCCTAAGATCAATTACTGGAAAAACCCTCCGAGATCGTGTCCGCAACGCAGACATAAGGAAAACCTGCGAAATAGAGGATATCGTTCAGTGGAGTAGATCCAGAAGAAGATACTGGAGGGACCATGTAGCCCGAATGGATGGTGACAGACTCGCATATACAGCCGCCTATGAAATCCCTTCCGGACACCGCCCACCTGGAAGACCGCCTAAGAGATGGAGGGACAGCTGGATCTCATCATCCGACGAGATATGATTTCTGTGTCACAGATCGTCAGATCTATCAAAAGAAGAAGAAGAAGTAGCATATATACATCTTCAAAAAAATTGTCAGACGTGATGGTCGTAAGAAGGGCGGAATGGGGAATGTTGAATTTCATAAAGCGTGCGCTTAACCTAACCAATGACAGGTCATAAGTCCTGTAAACGCCTCGACCACCATTTTCTGTTTCCAATTTACATTTTAGTCTCTATTAAGATACAATTATTCCTTAAATATAACAAAGATGGGGAAAAACAGTGATAAGAAGGGACAATTATAAACAAAAGAAATGAAAGGGTATTGTTACAGTTAATATTAATTTTTTTTTTTAATATTTTTGTGAATGTATACTTATACATGTATACGAATACTGGATTTCACCTACTGTGGGTTATCAATTCATGATTTAATTGTATTTCAATAGAGACGAAGATGCTAATTGGAAACTGAATATGGTTGATCAAGGTGTTTACAGGACTTATGACCTGTCATTGGTTGGGTTAAGCGCACGCTTTATGTAATTACAACATTCCCCATTCCACCTTTCTTTATGACCATGTATGACAAATTTTTGGAAGTAGGTGAAGAAACTACAAATAATTTAATTAGGTGAAGAAACTACAAATAATATTATATTATAAACTAACACAATAAAAGTTGGAAAACTAGTAATTAGAAAGTACAATTATACATGGCATAAATTAAAGTGCGATGAGTCATAATACATTTGGGACCATAAACATTAAAAGGAAGCAGATGACATTACTAAGAAAATGGAACACAAGTGAAAGGTAGTATTAATATTTTTTAGATTGTATGAGTATAAAGGAAAAGTTTTTATTGTATTATTATACACTAAGGGGGAATAAGCAGGAATTTGGTTATTTATGTCATGAAGTTATAAAGTTGTATAAAGTAATTGGGTTCAAACAACCTGTTGTATACAAATGTTTAATTAAAGGCAGTAATGGCAACACAAGAACCAGTAAATATGTTTTAGAAGAAGGGCGGAATGGGGAATGTTGTTTACATAAAGCGATCGCTTAACCCAACCAATGACAGATCATAAGTCCTGTAAACGCCTCGACCACCATATTCTGTTTCCAACAAAAAAAAAAACAAAAAGAAAAATCAACTATTTTCATCTTCGTCTCTATTGAGATACAATTAATCCTTAAATATGTTTAACATTACTGCAAACCAATCCTTTGGATTGAAACGTATGGCGAACAATATATATTATTATGAAATATTGTTTAATGTACCTATATTCATTTTTAAAGTTTGAAATATATTATTAGCAAACATGAGTGGTTAAATATTATTTAGATCAAATTACAAAGAAAATGAGCTTTCACTTTTTCAAAAATTTCAATATGATGGGCATATTTCGCTGTTTACATAATACCATATTAACGGTAATAAGCAAAATGTAATTGTATCGAGTAAATCTTGTCGAATAAATCGTGAAATGTAAAAAAATAAAATCCAGCATTTGTTATTAAATCCACTCATGGTTAGCAATAAGTAATTATTTTATTACCCTATGTAATACGTTTGGCGTACATCCAATGCAGTTTATAAGCTGAATTCAACCTTCGATAATTGTCAAAAACTACCTGTTACTTCCTCAATAAATATAAAATGATTTCTTGCAGGAAACCAAGCGCGTTTTCTGAAAATTCGTTAACATTTATTCTTAGATGAATAATTTGAACTTAAAAGAGTACCGGCTGTATCCAGTTTATTACTTGTGTAGGATGGTTAGCCTCTTCGTGTGTCAATATTTACTGTTTCAAACAATGATGTAAAACTCCATAATAAATGTATGAAATTGGTGAAAATATCCGTTTTCTAAAAATTACATTTATATTTTCTGAGACTGACAATCTCTTGGATTGTAACATTAAAAAAGACATTTAATATCACTACATATATAAATATTTATCACGTATTCATTTATAATTAATTATTAAGAATTAATTGTATCTCAATAGAGACGAAGATGTAAATTATTTGGAAACAGAATTACAGGACTTATGACCTGTCATTGTCACCTTACATGCCTCGACCACCATATTCTGTTTCCAAATAATTTACATCTTCGTCTCTATTGAGATACAATTAATTCCTAATAATGAATACACCCTTAATGGGTAAAATCCAGTATTTGTATACAAGAATTTGTATACATTCAATAAACAAAATGTTGTATGAAAAATGGTCAAATAAAAAAGCATAAAAATTTGAGAGTTTTCTCCATGCGTTATCTAGTAATATGTGATAATTGGGTGGATAGCCTTTCACATTACATTAATAAAGATTTTTTCTTTTTAATGTTTACCTCTAGTCTCAATAGATGGCGCTAGTGTAGATTGAACTAAAATATGTGAAATGTTTCACAACATGGTAGCATATATACAACTTTCAAATAATTGTCAGACGTGGTGTTCGTAGAAGGGAGGAATGGGGAATGTTATTAACATAAAGCGATCGCTTAACCCAACCAATGACAGGTCATAAGTCCTGTAAACGCCTCGACCACCCAGTGACGATACTACCATAGAAGCCCAGAAGCCCGGCTTGCGTAAGAAATTTTGAATCAAAACCCCCAAATCTAAGAAATCGTGCCCCTGCATAAACCAACAACCCACCAAATCACCTTCCAACAATGTTCCCATCTTACGTTAGAGGAATAGAGCTGAACCTCTGTAAGCAAGAAGAGGTTTTAATTCTAAAATTTGTTACGCAAGCCGGACTTCTGGGCTTCTATGGCAGTACCGCCACTGCGACCACCATATTTTGTTTCCAAATAATTAACATCTTTGTCTCTATTGAGATACAACTAATTCTTAATGATTCATACACCCGTGATGGGTAAAATCCAGTATTTGTCTTAAAGTATTTGTATACATTCAAAAAACAAAAAGTTATAATTAATTATTTAACTTTTATTCTTCGTTTTCTAGTTTACTACTGACCATAGATAACGCTCATTACAACACTGTGATTATCTTTTTATTAATAAATCCCATTGTCCATAAAAAAAGATGATTAATTGCATTGGCCTTCAGCCTTCGAAAAAGCATCAGCTTGCCAAGGATCGTATTATCTGCTAACGATGTACCCGAGTGATACATCCCGATGTTTGAAGTATTATACGGCAAATTTCGCCTAATGCTCCGTTGACTTTTTAATGGGGTCTTGCTCATATCAATCTGGGTGTTTCAGCTCTAAAGATTCGCGGCAGCCACTTCCATCCAAGTTCAAACTTTTCTCTAAGTATGTATCTAACAGTTTACACCTGTGCCTCTCGGCGTAAACGGGTTTATAACTTTCTTTGTAAATTCAGACACCCACTATCGCACACAATACAGAATGATTTGTAATCACTGCGAAAAATGCCATACATAAAAGAAATTCTGAAATTTTACGAATCAAATTACCCATTTTTTCCACTTTTTTAAGGAAGCATACCTTGACAACGATTTAAGCTATTGAGAACAAATGAATGAATGAAGAAAGAATGGTAAAAAAAAATATTTGTTGACGAGGTAAATGGAACTGAAAGAGAGGAAGACTGAGCAAAACGTGGCACGATTAGTTTATTTTTCTCATATATTGCTCTAACTAACTAACTAACTAACCATCACGCCGTTTCCCAGAAGGGGTAGGCAGAAAGAATGGACTGCCACACTTTTCTTTCCTGACATATTTCTCTCGATTCCTCAACATTCATACGTCATGTCATACACGCCCGTCGATTGATCTGACTGCTCACGTGGCCGACGTTCAATATTTGATTTTTTTTATTTTTTTTCCACGTTTTCCTCGGTCTTCCTCTATTTCTAGTTCCATTTACATCTTTAACATATACATTTTTTACCATTCTTTCTTTCCATTGTTTCCAAACTGTGTTTTTAATGATCTTTTCATTATTTTGTTCATAACACCATCATTCGCACCGCATTCACTTCTTATATTTTCATTCGACACTCTATCATACACAGAGTATCCCCACATTCGTCCAAGAGATCTTGTTTCTACTGCATTTATTCTACGTTCATCCTTCTTTTGCCAGTTCCATGCCTCGCTTCTATACATAAGGGTCGGTACAAGAACACCGTTGTGCACTGACATTTTAGCTTTTTGGGGAAAAAAGGGTTGGGGCAGGCAATGAAGTGAATTGTGCACTTAAAGTTGTCATCGCAAAAAAAGCCCATTCAAAAAAGTGAAGATGACAGTGCGCAATGGTGTTCTTGTACCGACCCTTATGAATGGAAACGATGCATCCATGCTTCAATTGTTTTTATTCTTTGTTTTCTTTCTTCTTTTGCCAAATCCAACTGGCAAAAATGGATAAAAGTAGAATAAATACAAAAAAATATCTCTTTTCTAGAGTATAGAAATTTTTATTCGTATTTATTATTTAATGTGGAGTTTTATATCATTATGAAAATAATTCACTTTAAAATTGAGAATTCTGAGTTTCTCAGCAAATTGTCATTCAATACCGTCATTTCTCGCACGAGACACCGCGAGCCAAGTTTTCCATCTTCCTGTTTATCGTACTAACTACGCTCAGAGCGCGGCATTGTATCGAATCTGTGAAATTTACAATAAGAATTTTGGAGACATTGATGGTTTCCATTTGAACGAGTGAAATTTAAAAAAAATGATCGGAGCAACATTTCGGCGTGGATGTGACCGCGATGTTTTATGATATTATAATATATTACTTTTTTATTTTTTATTACCAGTTCTATTAGTATTTTAACTCTTAAATATTATGTCTAGCCTCATTTTGTCTTAATTTAACTTCAGTGTCGTTTCGCACTGTCATTTGTTAACTGTAAACTATTATTTTATATTTGTGGTAGCATGTAATTGGCCTTACTTTCCTTCTTCCTTCCTCAGCCAATTCCCGTCCACTCCTGGACAAAGGCCTCCTCAATTTGCTTCCATGTCATTCTGTCCTATGCAGACTGCATCTAGGTTATTCCGACGTGTCTGTTTAGATCATCCTTCCACCGTAGTTGCGGTCACCCTGCACTTCTCTTCGCCGTCCACGGTCTCCAAGTCAGCAGTCTTCTTATCCACTTTTCATCTGGGCTTCTGGCTACGTGACCCACCCATTGCCATTATAGAGTCGCCACCCGGTGGATGATGTCAGTGACCTTTGTTTTTTCTCTCACCGTATCGTTTCTGACTCTGTCTCTTAGGTTGATCCCTAACATGGCTCTTTCCACGTCTCTTTGGGTCACTCGCAGTTTCTCGGCACTTAATTTAATTCTTCTAAATGTTTTATTTTATATATGTTATTGATATCGCTGTATGTTACCCTTAATAAATAAATAAATAATTAAAAAAAAAAGTTTTACATTCATTACAAGAATCAAACATCCTGTGTAAACGTTGCGCATTAATAATGTAAGTTTCTTATTGAATTGAAGTGTGGAGCATAATATATTATACATAAACTTTTAAAGTTCCCCTTGTTCTCAACACAACTACATTAAATTATTTGTATTGGAATAATTAACTTCTTACCGGAATAATACATTTTTTGTTCACCGCGAGAAGTTAAATTGAATTCAAAATAATGTTCTGGTTGAAATTAATATTCTATTCCATCACTTACTTGAATATTTAAGTGTTTAGATAGTAACTTCAGACTGTACTTGGAGCATAATGTTTTATATTGGATGAAGCAAATTCTCAATTCCAACTCAAATAACTCGCTAATTGAATGCGTAAGTCTTTGTTTTATCGATTTTATCTGCGTCGTGGAATTGGCAGAAGTCAAATGTTAGTTGCTGCTTCTAAATCTTTGTTAATAGATCAAACATGGAATTGTGGCGAATCAGTTTCGCGTAGATTTTCTATCTAAGGATAGTAATAGAAATAGAAAATCTGCTTTCCATATAAGACTGTGAAGAGAGATGGAATTAAAAAACACATTTTATATAAATTGAGGCATAAAATCAGTGGAATTCCAAAATTATTACTTAAAAAAAAACAATATTATGACATGTTTTGAACGTATCCGAGAAAGACGTATCCGTCGGAGAAATCGACTTGCGTGCACGACACGATATATTAATGTTGAGGAAACGAGAGAAGTATGTTAGAAAAGAAAAGTGTGTCTGTCTATTCTTTCTGCCAACCCTTTCGGGGAGATACCTTGGTGGTTAGTTAGTTAGTTAGTTTTTTAATGTATTATACCTTCATAATCGGAAAAAATATATATAAACTTAAATATCGTTTATATCTATTTTATATTGATAAAAGTAAAATATTTGCGAAAATTTTTAAGAAAAATAAACTCAAACGAGGAACTTTTTTTTGATTATTGAACAATGATGTAGAACTCAGTACTAAATAATTAATAAGAATAAAAACGTATGCTCTCTAGATATTAAAATATTTCCAGAAAAGAGGCCTTTTTATTCGTATTAATTAATTAGTATTTTAATTCATAAAAAATGTTTAAGGAATATTAAATTAAATATGCATGTATGTATTTCATTTGAGTTATCAATATAAACTTAATGACTTTCGTAATGCAATAATATTTATATTGCATATAACTTGATTGCTTCGTTTTTTTTAAATTCCATGCATGATATCTAATAAAAAAACGTTTTAGATTAAATAAAATAAGAACATTTATAAATCCCCTTTTTACTTTACATATTCATGATATTCATATTGTTTGGATATTATCAACAATTAACACAATTTACCAAGACGAAAGGCAGAGACAATTTAGTATTCAAATACTGACACTTGTGGGTATAATATAACGTCTTCTTATTCACACAGCGTAACATGCGCGTAAGTCATTTATTCCGACATCTGACATGGCAGAGTTTTAGAATTTATGCCACGTTTTTCTCAATTTCCCGCGCAATTCATAGCGTTCAATTATTATTTCTTCGTTCATTTGTTCAATGAGCCAACCAATCTGAATGATTTATTTATAATTAAAACGTCATTTTTTTCTCTTTGTTCAGTAGCAGCGTAATATTAATATTTTATCGCAACGGATTGATTTGATTGACCCATTTTCTTGGTATATGTTACTGAATTCGCCTATTCTGCACTTCTTTTAAATGCAAAAAAATATTCTAACAATTCAAATACTGTACACAGCTTCCTTAGGTTCGCTTGATTATTTTATTAATTCATTTATTTAACTAACGTTATTTTTTTATTTCATTTACGATAAATCGTTACTGACAGAACTATCTTTGGTTTGAAGGTAAACGTCACTATCGTAATGGTCTGAATTGAAATATTTTCCGAGCAATAAATAGTGAATCTCGTAATATTTCTTTCACGCACAAACAAAGTAGTTTTTATCGTAAGTTAAATACGGATAATAGCATTTCTCAGTATTTTACTTAACATTGTCAGGTTCAAAGATTATATTGTCCTTCCTTGATATAATAGGGTGTAACAAGTTGCTTTAATGTTGTCATACAAGGTGATACATTTCCACAATAGATTAGTTCCTATAAATCGTCATTCAACGCGGTCTTACTTGAAATACTATTTGATACCATCAACGTTGTATGCGAAGAATCTTAAACGTGAAACGGAAGAAAAAATGAACAAATGACATTATAATTCCTGAGATTAATGTGATAGGTGCTGAGGCTGCCATTATTCTGCGACAACTGGATTAGGCTGGCCATGTCATAAGAAACCCTGAGTTTAGACTCCCAAAGAAAATACTGTACCTACTCTCAACTCACCCAAGGAAACCATTCTCATGGAGCTCAGAGGAAAAGCTTAAAAGATTCCCAAAAAGCGAACCTCCTAAGGACTAACATTGAACACTGATAAAAAATCTTTAGAAGTTAGACCTTGACAGGAGAATAACAGCACATAAAGGTAGCAAGACTTCGAAGCATAGCCCAGAGACCACGCCACAGAGTGCAAAGGAGATGAAAGTATAATATAGACATCGAGAGACTGACGGTTCCACTGCCATTATCTTCCCCTGTTCACGATGCCCCAGAGTGTGTGGGTCCAGGATTGGACTCTGTCACACGAGGACCCACATCTGTTAAGGACAGTCTTCCTCGGATACGTGGGACATCGTGATGATAAGATGATTTAAAATAATTTCTTCATCGAAATGAAGTTACGTAAGAATTCGCAAAATAAATTTGAGTGGGTAACGAAAAACTCTATTCAATAGTAATTTAGATTCTGGATTGAAATAAAACTATTTCCAGCTTGCCAACTATTAAATAAGCAAACAATCTTTTAAGAAGCTAATTGTGTGCACTGAATTCCGGCAGAGAATTTAATTTCGTTTTGTATTATTATATATTTAAGCAGTGCAAAATTTGTACGAGACGTTATCAGTACAGATAAGCGCTTGATGAAGGGACGCGCTGAATTGTTATCTTAAATTTTCTTTAAAAAAAACGTATAATAGCCGGTTCTGAAATTCATAAATTTAATATAAATAGATAAAAAGTTTTTTTCAGAAATTTAAACCATGGTATATACGAGTATACTGTGAGGGTGTATTCATTTACAAAAAATGCTGTTTTTGTGAGAGATTTTGTAATCTTTAAATGATTAAACTAACTAACTAACCATCAACAAAACGAGAAACTACGAGTGACCCAAAGAGCCGTGTGAGGGTATTATTTGAAAACCTGGCAAACTTCATCATTAGATGTTTTGAGTAAATCGCAAAAAAACTGATAAGCTAATAAAATGCGCTTTTTACAATATTTATTTTTTTCATCTCAACCAGTTACTATTTTAAAAGTAATCAGCCATGAAATAATCATCATTATGTTGATAATTAAAGTAAAATAATGAATTTCATTTTGGAGTTTGCCAGCTTAGCAACACTCAAGTGGAGGTTGCCATGTTTGCAACAAACCCTTTATTTTAATAGCAAAATTCTTCAGAATGAAGCCGAATTTGAACTGAAAATCAATAAAAATTGTGTGCAAATGTAATATGAATAAGACCCAATTTATATCTCACTTTTGATTGTTGGTGGAGTTTGTCGGGTTTGCAAATAATACCCTCATGTAAGGAATTAGCCTAAGAGACAGAGTCAGATACGATACTGTGAGAGAAAAAACAAAGGTTACTGACATCATTCACCGGGTGGCGACTCTAAAGTGGCAGTTGGCAGGTCACGTAGCCATAAGCTCAGATGAAAATTGGACAAGAAGACTGCTGACTTGGAGACCGTGGACGACAGGGCGACCGCAACTACGGTGGAAGGATGATCTGAACAGACGCATTGGAAAATGAAGAATTGGACTAAGCTCTAGGATCTTAGATAATAGACAATCTTAGATAATAAGTACTTATCCAAATATTGAAACCACGTGATGGTTAGTTAAAAATGGTTAGTTAGCTAAAAATAAAAATTGGACTAAGCTGGGCAGCTTTCGGAAATATGAGTTACATCCTTAAAAACCGGGAAATATCGATCAACCAGAAACGAAAATTCTATGAAGCCTGCGTACCGCCAGTTGATACTTATGGTCTTGAAACTATTACATTGTCCAAACAAAGTGCCGAGAAACTACGAGTGACCCAAAGAGTCACGAAAAGAGCCATGTTAGCAATAAGCCTAAGAGATAGAGTCAGAAACGATACGGTGAGAGAAAAAACAAAGGTCACTAACATCATCCACCGGGTGGCGACTCTAAAATGGCAGTGGGTAGGTCACGTAGCCAGAAGCTCAGATGAAAAATGGACAAGAAGACTGCTGACTTGGAACCCTTGGATGGCAAAAAGAAGTGCAGGGCGACCGCAACTACGGTGGAAGGATGATCTGAACAGACACGTTGGAATAACCTGGATGCAGTCTGCACAAGACAGAGTGATGTGGAAGCGAATGGAGGAGGCCATTGTCCAGAAGTGGACGGGAATAGACTGAGGAAGAAAAAGAAGAATAACTTACCATAAAGCCATCTCTCCGAAGGGATAGGCAGAAAGAATGGACAGCCACACTTTTCATTCATACATTATGTCATGCACGCACGCCGTTTCTCCAACTCGTCACGTGACCTACGTTTAATATTTGATTGTGTAACGTTTTCAGCCTTCCACTATTTATAGCTCGGTTCACGTCGTTTACGTATACCTTCTTCACCATTCTGTCTTCATTATTCTTCTGCTGCTCTAACGTCAGTTAAATGGCAAAACGTGCTAAATACAAATCAACTGTCAACTGTTCAATTGACAGTCTGTAGAAACAATGTTGCTAGTTTAAAAATTAAACCTCTTAAAAAAAACATCCTATATAATGATAAGAACAGTGTGGTGGTCCATTATTTCTGCCTACCCTTTCGGAAAGACGCTGCAATGGTATTATAGTAAGTAGCTCTTGTAATTTATATATATTTTTATTTTTAACACATTCAGGATATTTTTCCTTGGATTTTTTCAAATTAGAATTAAAACATCCCCTTAGTTTCGAATATAGCTAAATGGGTTAACACCCAAAGGTCCACCAGGTTCCGTCATTTAAAAAAAGTTTTGAATAATCGTTGATGATTTGATAACGTTTACTGCCTTTTCGTTAACGGTTATAGTGTGAAGTTATGATATTTTCATATTACATTGCAAAAACAAAACAAAAGAATCAGGAAAAGCGCAATTGCTTCGTTCTCCTTCCGTTTTTGGCGTCTGAAAATCACAAACGACAAAATAATTATATCGTTAACGAAATAGTATTATAAAGTAAATAAATTGATTATATGGAGAAGAAAAAGCATAATCGACAATATAAAAACTTTTTTTTTATTTAAACGACGTACATAATTAGAAATGTAATTTTAACCCGTAATTCCGAATATAACATCAAATCAAATCAAATCAGTTTATTTACTCAAAAGACATTACAAACAGCATAAATGTTTAAGGCATCTATTGAGTACAGGTAAGATATTATACACATACAACATAATACCAGGAACGCATTAGTGATGGTTCGACATTCGGAAGACACGATACTTTCAAAAGTCAAGAGTATTTGTCCCCTGAACGTACATCTCGCCTCGTGAGGACTCCATATCACAGAACCACTTTCGAGTCTGCTCCGAACCAACGCGTTGTGTGGGACTCTGAGCACATTGGGATCCCTGAGGTAACCAATGTAAAACATTATCAACTGAGAAGAGAATCCAATTTGAGATAGCTTTTCTATCAGAATGTCATGGTTCACAGTATCAAAGGCCTTTGAGAAATCATTATAAGAACAGTCAACTTGGTGACCCTTATCCAAGACCCTTGTTATGTGTTATCTGATTACCATAAGATTAGTTTCAGTAGAACGCCCCTTCCTGAAGCCATGTTTTTCTGTTATAATGTGGGGTTCTACTTTGTTTGAACATACAGTAGAACGTCGTTTATCCGGACTAATTGGGAGCGGAAGTCTTCCGAATACCAATTTTCGGGATAATAATGATAATGTACACACGTAATCTCGAATAAATAATGACACGTTGAAACTCGAACACATTGGGAGACTGACTGTCCGTAAGGTGCGGGGAAGAACGAGATGAGGAGGGAGGAGAAGGATGATGTAACCCATACCCAACATTGTGCAGATGATGTGATGGGGTAAGCTTAGCTGTACGTAGGTCACGGTACATAACACTTCATCATCTCGGCTTGTCCGGATAATTGACGTTCTGGTTACCTAACGTCCGGATAAACGGTGTTCTACTGTACACCTGTATGGTCCACCGATCATGCATTGTCCTCACTATATGGCTGACCAAATTCCACTTCAACAAAGCTATTTTGAACGCTACATCGGCACCTTTGGTGCTTTCTATGATCCACTCATTTCGTTTCCTATCTCGCAGACTGATGTTTAATATTCTCATCTCCATTGCTGGCCAGGTCCTTCGGAGATATTGTACTGTTCGTTTTGTAAATGTGATTGTTTCTATAAAGTATGTCATTACTGGGAAGATGCACATGTCAAATATTAGGTCCTTACATATGAAATTGGCATTTTGTATGGGAGGAACATAAAGTTGATTTTTTTTAAATATAATATATTTATTTAATCAAAGTATATACCAATGCTATCTATGCACTTTTGCCATCTCATAGGTAGTTCATCGATCCCTTTACTAAAAAAAACATTCGGACGGGAATCAATAAAATCTTTGAAGTCGGTTTGGACTGCCCCATCGGAGTTGAATTTTTTCCCTTGCAAGAAGTTATCCAAATTTCGAAAAAAATAGTAATCTGTTGGGGCAAGTTCCGGAGAGTAGGGTGGATGTCTTAGACATTCCAATTGAAGCTCTTCTAATTTGGTAGCCGTCTGTTGTGCAGTGTGTGGTCTAGCGTTATCATGAAGCATCAGTGGCCTAGAGCGTTTAATCAGCCTCGGTTGTTTAGCAGCTAGCTTTTCCATCATGGTTTGCAGTTGCTGACAATAGACATCTGCCGTAATCGTCTGGCCAGATTTAAGAAAGCCGTAGTGAACGACACCAGCACTAGTCCACCAAACGTTCACAAGTAACTTTTTTGGAGTCCATTTTCGCTTGGGGCATGGTTTGGCCGGTTCGGCAGGGTTCAGCCATTGCGATGAGCGCTTCCGATTATCATACAGGATCCACTTTTCATCACAGGTAATGATTCGATTCAAAATCCCTTCATTATTGTGCCGGTTGAGTAATGCAACGCAGCAGTCAACGCGCGTTTGTTGATTTGCTTCACTCAATTCGTGAGGTACCCACCTTTCAAGCTTTTTCACCTTCCCAATTTGCTTCAAGTGGATTAAAACAGTTTTATCACTAACACCGCAGCCTGCAGCTAACTCGGACGTGGTTTGCGATGGATCCGCTTCCACAATAGCCTTCAATTCTTCATTATCAACTTTGGTCTCCGACCGTCCACGGGGCTTGTTCTGCAGGTCGAAATTTCCAGAACAAAAACGTTGGAACCAAAAACGCACTGTGTTTTCTTTTGCGGCACCATCGCCATACACATCATTAATCCTTCGAGCCGTTTCTGCAGCACTGGTGCCACGGTGGAACTCGTACTCGTAAATAACGCGATATTTCAAGTTTTCCATTTTGTAAACTGAGTGACGCAAAGAAAAAAAACAATTGAGGAAAAACAAATGAATTATAATTTTCGAAACACAAATACTTGAGTAAATAGCTGTATAAATTTGAATTTGGAATTCCTAACCAAAGAGAAGATATTTGAGATCAAAGTTGCCAGTACGGCAAAACGCCAATTTCATATGTAAGGACCTAATATTATTTTATTCGGGTGGTTAACGAATCGTTTGGATTTGAAAAGATAGGACAGTTTACCTAAAGTAGTCTATGCAAGGCCCTGCCTACGTTCGATATGTTTCATAAAAAATGCTAATTACGGTGAAAGGTGCTCCAACCATTCTTTGAATTCTACTGCGTTCAGATGAAATTATCAATGTAACTAAAGCACTTGGTGTAACTTATCATATCCTGAAATAGTCGTTACATTAGAGAAGGAAGGTCAGACTAGATTAAATGAGGGTAAGTAAAGTGGAGTTAGGATAGGTTAGGTCGCTAATTATGAAAACTTGAAGTTATCCAAACATTGGACAATGTTTAGATTACATTAACTTGGTTAATTTTAGTTTAAACTTAGTTTGTAGGACCCAAATCTTCGTACCAGAAGAGTTCAAAATGTTTAAGGAAACTGGGATCAAGTCTGAATACCATATGAAAAGTGTTCTATATTTTGTTTCAAAATTACTGTCAAATGTTAATTATTACATGTGTTTCCAAATCCGGAGTACGAGGCTTTTTCGAAATGAGAAACCGTTACTCAATTACAGGCAGATCTCTCTGAGATTGAATCAGATATAAAATTGGAAAAAAATCTTTGAGATGTTGAAGGCATTGTGATGTGGAGAAAATGCACAAGGCGCTTTTAGATGCCATATTTAAGGCATGAAAAATAAGAGACTTAAGAATATGTTAAAAATAAAAGCCCCAGCAGTAAGAGACTACCAGGAAGGCCGCGGATGACGGATGGAAGGATGGCTGGATGTCATAATCTCAGGACAGCTCACCGTCCCAAATACATAGGTCATATGACTTAGACCAAGAAGAAGTTTCAAAAATATTCTTATTTACAAAAAAACATATCTTATTTAAGCATGTTTAAATTGCGTCAACCCATAAAAATCGTGGGTATACATAACGATTTGGTGGTAGAATACTAATATATATTGAGTATTCTACCACCTCCTACCATAAATATATGGATTTTAAACAATGTTCCTTCAAAATAAAAATTGCGGATCTCCAAATATAAATATCGTGTATTTATTTGATGCACCTTCGCTCTTCCTTGTTCGATTCTATTCGAGTTCGATGTACAATTGATCTAAAAACCATAATCATTTAGAATTAATTGTATCTCAACAGATACAAAGATGTAAATTATTTGGAAACAGAATATGATGGTCGAGGCGTTTACAGGACTTATAACCTGTCATTGGTTGGGTTAAGCGATCGCTTTATGTAATACAACATTCCTCATTCCGCCATTCTTACGACCACCATTATTTTTGAAAGATGTATACATATATGCTACTACATATGTTGAGAAACATTTCACTTATTTTAGTTCAATTTACTCTAGCGCCATCTATTAAGATTAGATGTAAGCATTAAGCAGAAAATCTTTATTTATGTAATGTGAAAGGCTATCATCAGCCCAATTATCACACATTACTAGACACCGCCTGGAGAAAACTCTCCAATTTTTAAATGCTTTTAACTTGGACCAGTTTTTATACAACATTTTGTTTTCAATGTATACAAATACTTGTAGACTAATACTGGATTTTACCCATAACGGGTCAATCATTAAGAATTAATTGTATCTCAATAGGGACGAAGATATAAATTATTTGGAAACAGAATATGGTGGTCGAGGCGTTTACTGGACTTATGACCTGTCATTGGTTGGGTTAGGCGATCGCTTTATGTAATACAACATTCCCCATTCCGCCCGACGAAGATGGTCGAGGCCTTGACCACCATATTCTGTTTCCAAATAATTTACATCTTCGTCCCTATTGAGATACAATTAATTCTGAATGATTGGCCCGTAATGGGTAAAATCCAGTATTAGTCTACAAGTATTTAAATACATTCAAAACAAAATCTCATTCAAAACAAAATTCAAAATTTTGAATGTATATAAATATTTAATTTTTTTCGATTGTCGAAACACGAGAATAACATACATACATACATTTGGTTAAAAAATATCATTTAATTAATAAGAACATAAATATAATACAAAATTCCAGTGTTACAGACTTAAGTAAGGCATTAAAAAATATAATATAATACTTTCCCGTATCCACGAAAGAACTATAACTATGGCCCTGAGGGCCATATAACTGATATTTTATTATTCATGTAAGTTTATTTTGTTAAAGTTTTACCTACAATGCCTTATTTACTTTACTTATTCTACGTACTTAATTCCTTTTTATTATAAACAAAAAAAAAATCACGTTATTTGTACATCAAGGGAATTTATTTTTGAAATTTCTTATTAAGTATTGTATTACTCTCAATTATCGACAGTAGGTTCTATTCTATTTTTAAAATGATTTTTTTTTTCCAGTGGATATTTAAGGAACGAAAATACAAAAATTCCCAATATTGTAAACCGATATTTGGGCGGTGAATTTTTTTTCTTCATAGCACGAAAGGCGCCTTATGTTTTCGCCTATATATTTTCGCAAGACTGTGCTAATTATACCATATTAATCATTTTAATTTGTTTTGTACCTAATAAGAGAAAATTCGGATGCCTCCTTAGATTTTTTTGCATTGCCCATATTATTTACGAAGTAAGATTTTTTCTTCTTTATTTTAAGAATTCTTTTTTTTTCAAATGTGTTTTCTTATCGTGGAACTAGAAGATGGAAGGATAAATAAGCGATGAAAATGTGAATACTGTAAAATATACGAAAATATGGTTATTAAAAATATGAGAAGAGATAATACATGCGTGTTTTATAATATATTTATGAAAACATCTGATTTCTAAAAGTATTTTCATGTTTTATAGAAGTAATACGTTTCGTTTTGGGAATGCCTTAGCAAAACGAATCATGTAGCTCTCATAAAATATAATAAATCTTCTAGAAAACGGACGTCTTCAATAAAGTGTTTGTTTATTGTAATTGTTAAATGCAACAACAACAAACCATTACGCCGTTTCCCCGAAAGTGTAGGCACAAAGAATGGACCACCACACTATTCTATCCTGACACACCTCTTCCGGCACACAGATTCCTCCATATTCATACAGCGAGTCATACACGCACGTCGATTCTTCCAACATGGTCGATCTTTACAATTTTATTGATTTGGTCATGCCATGTTTTCCTCGATTTTCCTCGACTCCGAACTTTATTCACATCGTTGACGTGTACTTTCTTAGCCATTCTTTATTCATCCATGCGTTCCATGTAACCAAACCAAAGCAGTGATCCTTTTCGTAATTTTGTGAATAAGACTTTCTTCCTCTCTACATTTTTTTCCTAATATCAGCATTTGAAACTCTGTCTTGCATCGTTTTATCTCCAATCTCTACCGCATTTATTCTGTTCTCGTCATTTTCTGCCAGTTCCATGCTTCCCTTCCATACATAAAGGTTGGAACTAGAAATTTATTGTAAACGGCCATTTTTTTCTGAAAATATAAAATGAATTGCATTACGAACTAAACGTTATTAAAGATATACTGAAATAATGAATGAGATATTTATTATTTCTTGAACAATGATTTAAAATTCCATATTAAATAATAAATACTAATGAAAACGTCTGTTTTCTAGAAGTTTTATTACATTTTGTGTGAATGACATGTTTCGCCGTTCTAAGGCATTATCAAATATCATTTGAGAATGCCTTAGAAGGGCGAAACATGTCATTCCCATAAAATATAATATTTATTTTTTAGAAAACAGACGTTTTCATTAGAATTAATTAATAAGTGAGAAGGTTTCTACCCATGAAAAAATAGAATGAAGAAAAACTCGCGAAGGATATATATATATTAAAGAGAGATCGAAATGAAATCGTGTTAGAGCGAGGAAAACGTGACAAATTACACGATGTATGAAGGTTGAGGATCCTAGAAAAATATGTCAAGATAGAAGTGTGTAGTCCTACCTATCACTTCGGAAAACCGGCGTTATTATTAGTAAGTTATTAGTCAACTTATTATTACACTTAAAAATATAAAATTAATAATTATAATATAACTATTGCGCATGCGAACAAAGAAGTGAACATTTATATTAGAATGTCCTGCAAACGTGACGGAGATATTCTTTAGGACAAAGTATTAAATCGATTCTGATACTTAAAAGGCGAAAGTTACGTAACTTTGTTAGTTTTAATGAAAGTCTTCCATATAATGAAGAGTTCTGGGACCAATTTATTCCCAGCATGTCGCTCCCTGGGTATTCTTAGCCGGTCTATTGAAAAAGTAGTCGGAACAAAGGGGGCAGGTTAATCCCGAAATCTGTTACAGCTTCCTTTTAAGGCCGGTGTGTTCGAACGAGAGAAATCTTCTTTTAAATTTTCTTACATTTTCCCGTCACAGTCATTTCTTGGTGCATTAATGCAAAAAATAATGTGATTATACGATAATAACTGTCTCAATACTGCATAGGTTTAAAAATATAGCTGTATAAAACACAATATTTGTTTTGACGATTGGCTTCAAATTATTTTATTTCTACTTAAGATTGTCTTATTATATTAGTATTATAAATACAATATTGTTATTATAGATTGATAAGTATATGTGAGAAAAATATATGTTAAAACTAATATTTTTAACTCATTTATAAAAACGTCCGTTCTATAGACAATAGCCTACTTTACCTGTTTTGCCTTATTTACCTACTTTACCCAGTTTACCTACTTTACCTACTTTACCTACTTTGCCTACTTTGCCTACTTTGCCTACTTTACCTACTTTGCCTACTTTTCCTACTTTACCTACTTTACCTACTTTACCTACTGTACCTACTTTACCTACTTTACTTTATTATTATTATTCGGATGACTTGTATTTTAAGTGCGCCGTTTTGTAAAATCAATTACTCCAAGGGCGCACTAGTAAATTACTGACTGAACAGTGCAGTCTTTAGAAGTTTCTTAAATTTAACGTCACTTTCCTCATACTTACTAACATAGCGGCTATTCCACGCCAACGGACCCACAACGCTGAAAGCACGATCATAGAAACTTGCTTTATTCGCTCTGACTGGAATTATTATGTTGTTTGCACTTGTTTCTACTGATCGAAGTGAACGTTGCCTTTCCGTTGGCATGAGTGTCACGCAGAGGTCCAATATATACGCTGGCGCTCTCTGGTGTCGAGCTTTAAACACTGTCAAACACAATTTATATTTTACCTACTTTACGTACATTACCTACTTTACCTACATTACCTACTTTACCTACTTTACTTACTTTACCTACTTTACCTATTTTACCTACTTTACCTACTTTACCCACTTTATCCTTTCAATTACTGCAATATATGCACTATTTTATTAAAACACACGATTTCGTATACAGGTATAAGTATACATTCACAAATATTTGTTCTTCAAATATTCTGGTCAAATTCTTTGACATAAAGAATGGAATAATACTCCTAGCGGCTTCTAACAATATGTTAGGCGACAGCCTTCACATTGTGTTAATAAGGTAGCTTGCTAAATGCCGAAAATCATTCTCCATAGATGGCGTTAGTGGGTCGGTTGTATAGGTTAATCTTGAAAAATTCACAAGTGCAACCAAATCTACATAGATGGCTGATTGAAACTGACATGTGAAAATAAATATGGATTTTGAAGTATATATACATCTTCCAAAAATTTGTCATGCATGATCATAATAACAAAGGTGGAATGGGGAATGTTGTAATTACATAAAGCGTGCGCTTAACCCAACCAATGACAGGTCATAAGTCCTGTAAACACCTTGATTATCCATGTTCAGTTTCCAGTTTGCGTCTTCGTCTCTATTGAGATACAACTAAAACACGTACTTCTAAGCTATATTTCATAAAGAGTATAACCCGTGGAATAAAGAGGTGTGTCTCTCCTCTTAACGCTTCTTATCTCTATTACTCCAGGAAAGGCCTTAGACCGGAATATTATTCAGGGGCTCGTGTGTTTACACCTAATATGGATAATAGCAGGTCAGTCTCCGGGGCTACTTACGTCGAATATTGCCTTATTGCTTTTATTACGTATTATTTCACTTTATTTCGGCCGAGAATACTACCACATCATAAACCGCTAAAATATACTTGTGTTTCTACTTAAAAGTAGAGTTTTTTTATGGAATATGTGAGAGCTTGGAGTTAAAACACTAAAAGCTTTTATTTTTGGTAAATATGATACAAATACGTACGGCATTTTTGTTACGAGAATTTTGAAATTTCGAGCACTTAAAGATATATAAAATAAAGGGTTTGAAAACATATATGTTATATAGATAAATGCATTATATAAGACTTATATGAGGATATGCGTATATATATATATAATAATTTTTTTATGATTCAAATTTTGTTTACTTAACTGAGTTTTTACAGCGCGCAGCGGTTAAATCCCTGAAATGAAATTTGGATATTGAAATGAGTTTTTCTAAAATTTCAGTTGACTTTTTATATAATATGAAGGGTACCAAAATGGATTCAAATGGACAAAATGGAAGAATGGACTGCCAGACATTTCTTTCCTGACATATGTTTCTCGCTTCCTCAACATTCATACATCGCACGCGCGTCGATTTCTCTGACTCCTCACATGGCCGACATTCAATATTTGATTTATTTGATCATGCCACGTTTCCCTCGGTCTTTCTTTATTTCTAGTTCCATTTCTCCATTCATTCTTTCCATATGTCCAAACCATCTTAATGATACTTTCATTATTTTGTTTATAACACCATCATTCGCACCGCATTCACTTCTTATATATTCATTCAACACTCTATCATACACAGTGTATCCACACATTCGTCTAAGAGATCTCATTTTTACTGCATTTATTCTACTTTTATTTTGTCTTTTTTTTTTTTTAAAGGCGAACAAATGTTATGCTTTATATGAAACCATCTTGTTGGTATATAGAACATAAATTTTATTGTGTGTTTTGAACGCAAACATATGGGAAATTATTATGAAAATAAAATATATAAAAAGGTTCACTCACTCGAGAATTTAATTTATGAATAAAGGGGCATTAAAATGTTGATGACGGTACTAAAACATTGAGTACACGCAGATAATATCCATCGTATTTCAAAATACAAGCCGGCTCACACAATGGCAGGGGGAGAGACATATAACGTGAAAAATTATCAAAGGAAGATTCCAAGCGTTTTTGGAACAACATTCTTGGGCGACCTACCAGGGGAAGGTTATCGTGGACGTAGCTGCGTACTTTATTATTATAATATCATATTTGCACAAGAATTTTTAGAAATGGTGGGGGGTGCATATTCCGCTTTGGCGAAATACCGACTCTTAGAATTAAAGGTCGTCTAAATCGGAGACAAAATCGCAAAAATTCTTCTTTTAAATGTACCGTATCTTATATGATGCAAACACGTGTCGCGTTGATGATACAAGAATTATTGTTTCTTGTATATTCGCTAACAAAAAAAAAGACAAAACAAAGCTGCTGACTGTAGACCGAACGCAACATCAGATGAGAGTAGTGATGTCAGGAGTTCCACTAAAGAACACCAAGGTGTTTGTCTACCTCGGGAGCAAAATAACATGGGACTCTCGGTCTAAGAGCGAAGTCGACAGCCGTACACATCAGGCTAGGCTTGCATTTGATAAAAGGTCGAAAATAATATAATAGAATAATATAGACCTAAAACTGAGAATACTCCCCATCAAGACCAATGTATGGAGTATCTTAATGTACGGCTGCGAGACATGGTGCCTATCCGAAAGAGATATACGGAGACTAGAGGCTTTTGAGATGTGGTCCTATAGAAGACTATTAGGAATTTCCTGGAGAGACCACATCACAAATGATGGAGGTTCTTCAAAGAATCGAAGGAGGAAGGCACCTGCTCAGGACCTTGTCCGAAAGGCGTGCAAGATGGATCGGCCATGTAATACGACAAGAAGGCCTCTTGCATGCCATAATGGAGGGATGACCGAGGGGATAAACTCTAGGAGACGCCCACGCCGAGAGTACCTGGAGGACCTGTTGGTGGACGTGCGCTGCTCATCATATGCAGATTTCAAAAGAGCCGAACAAGACAGGGAAGAATGGAAGAGAAGAATAGAGGAAATTGCTGCAAATCAATCCTAGGATTGAAACCAGAGAGAGAGAGAGAGAGAGAGAGTATATTCGGTATCACTTTGTATTGTGGATTGACACCTAGTTAATTTTTATTTTTTTAAATATTTTTAACAGACCACACAGTAAATAGAGCTTTGTCTGTGAATCTTTCTCATCAACCATCCAAAAGAAGACCTAGGAACACATGGATGATTCAGTGGAATAGCGTCTTGCGGAGAAATGTCTTGAGTGAGGGCGATACTCAAAACCGTGCGAGGTACAGCCTGAGATCTAAAAGAGCCGACCCCAACAGTCAATACAGACGATGAGTTGGGATAGCGCCAGGAAGAAGAAGCAGACAAACATGTTTCGGACCGCAGGCGTCCTTCCTCAGTGTAGTAATTTTAACCATAAAATGAGTCAAAATTGTTACTCATATAATTATAGAAAGGAGGGTGGAGATGATATATGAATAGCGCAAAAGTTTATGAAAAGATATACGAGTATAGTGAATGCTCAAAGTGAAATATTTTAGTTATATTATTTTCTTTAAAAATATTTAAAATTTGTGAGATTTTTACATTAATGAAGATTGAAAACCATCCTGAATACATCAGTACTTGAACATATTTTTAATATTGTGTTATAACAATGTTTAAAAGAAAATCTAAATATATTCACCCCACTAAACAAATCTAAGTGAAAACTGATGCTTTTTTTTAATGCAGTAAACAATAAGAACCGTGCTTATATTTGAATAAATGTATTACGGTGTTATTTTTTTCGTAGCACAAGTTAAATATTTATTATAATATTTTTATTTTTATAGATATTTTAGAAATATTTATTTTGATTTATAACACTAATGGAAAAAAGTGTCAAAAAACAGAGTTTTCTAATATTTATTTAAACTAATACATATATGATAGAAAAAAAAACGATGTCCATTTGCACACATCATTAAATTATAAACAACAAACAAAAAACAAAAACCATCACGCCGTTTCCCCGCAGGGGTAGGCAGAGAGAATGGACCGCCACACTACTCTATCCTGGCAAACCTCTCTAGCTTCCTCCACATTCATACAACGATAAATTATAAATCGATTGTTAAATGAAGCGATTAAATTATAAATCGATTGTTAAATGAAGTACACGTGATCCTTTATTTTCTAATATCTAAAAAAATCATTTTGTAAAGTTATTTATCTTTTAGATCATTGTTTTCAAATATATAAAAATTCTAAAATTGTCATAAAATCAACATATACTTTAATTATTACGAATAAAAAAGTCAGTTTTCTAGAAATTTTATTCTATTTTATGGGAATGACATGTTTCGCCCTTCTAAGGCATTATCAAATGACATTTGATAATGCCTTAGAAGGGCGAAACATGTCATTCCCATAAAATATAATATAAAAAAACTTCTAGATAACTGACGTTTTCATTCGTATTAATTATTTAATATGGAGTTTTACATCATTGTTCAAGAAACAATAAATAATATCAAACTATACAATTTATACCGTAAATAATATATATTTATATATATATTTTCTAGATTGCTAAGATATATATATATTTTCGTAATAATATATATATTTTCTAGATTGCTAAGATATTAAAAAACAATGTCAGGTTTACGTTGCCACAGTTAGTGTTGACTTTTACAGCATACCAGTACCTTTTTACCCATAGAGAGAGTATCTATATTATGTAGACGGTGTCACACCGCGAATTCGTGGCTTTCTGCGAAGATAACGTTATATTAAATTCATTTCATAACATTAAATGAGGCTTACTTCTAATTTTCTTTGAGGTACCAACACACACACGCTATTTGAATGGAAAATATGAACGTTTTGATTTATCACCCTTATAAAAATAATTAATTAGCGTATTATACGTAATGTCGTTAAGCCTTCTTTTGTAAGTTTGGGAGCATCTTTCCGCTTAGCGTGTGCGCGAATATCAAAGCTTTCATTCACGTAGAGAATTTGTCGGCTATTTTTACGGCCGGAGTTTCTAACTCAAACAACTTCTTGTAAACCAAAAGTCTCGGAATCTTCCGCAAATTCTTTAAACCCTTTGTTTATAGAAACTACCCAAGGTGGGAGCATTCCTTAAACATGGCGCGGTTATTCGTTTCATATTATTTTGATCGTATTTGTGGCAAAATTGTTTTGTATTTCATCCAGAAAGATTTGGCATATATACATATAACCCTATTAATTTTCTTATAACTCCACGAATATCGATTTATTTTACCTTTTTTTCTTTAATAAAGAAGATAAATATGTATATTTATTCTTGAATAATGATTTAAAACTCCATATTAAATAATTAATACGAATGAAAACTTCTGTGTTCTAGAAGCTTTTTATATTTTATAGGAATGACATGTTTCGTTTTTCAAATCCATTAGGTACATAATATTTAAATGAAATAAAAATATATGTTTTTAATGAAAACTTGTTTATAATATATGTTTAGTTAAATTAAATATATATTATATGGGAATTTTTAATAATCATTTACAGCGACCTATCATGACATATAGGATCGAGTGCAGGGCGGATACCACAATCACTAAAAAAAACGCGCTCAGAGGGTCAGAAATTAAAACGCTCAGAAGTATATCTGAAAGTAATCAATATTCTAAAAAGAAGGTTTTGTTATTATTACATATGTAATATGCAAAAATCTCTTGTCGAAAACCCGTCTTGAATTAAATATATTTGTTATAAAATAAATCACTGAGAATCATGTGCGGGAAAATGATATATGATAGAATACCGAACGACGAAATAAGGAAGAAATGTAAGGACACATGGAACAAATTCGCGAGAGAAGAATGGTTAAAATGTTGTATACAAGAAGTGAGAGTGGAAAGAGAAGAAAGGCCAAGGATAGCATGGCATGACTAAATTCGTCGATTACTGAAAGGCGACCACATTCAAAGTCGGAAATCTCATTAATGTGGTGTGCTATGCTGACGATGCAACAATACTGGCAGAAAGTGAAGACGATCTACAAAGAATGCTTTATAGGTTTCATCTCCGGATGTCTAAGGGACACTGTCTGGAACAATAAGCATATGCTAGTAGAAAGCAAAGTTAGAATTTATAAAACATGCATCAAGCCCGTACTGACATACGGAATCGAAGCAAGAGCAGACACTGTCCGAACCAAACATCTCTTAAGAGTAGCAGCAATAAGAACATTGCGACCTATTGTGGGGAGAACTCTTAGAGACAGGATACCCAATGAAGAAATTCGCAAATCCTGCAAAATTGAGGACATAGTGAGATGGAGTAGGCACAGAAAACGATTCTGAAGGGACCACATCGAGAGAATGGATCCAGCAAGAATTCCTAATATCGTGATGCACGAGACTCCAGAGGGCCATCGACCAACAAAGAGATGGAGAGAAGGCTGGTCGTCTTCATCACAGGAAGAAAGTTGATATCCTGCATAAACAGATCGCAAGATCTACAATCAGAAGAAGAAGTAGATGAATTCGTCGAGATATCCATCGAAATAATATAGAGAAAATAACATGTTACGGATTAATAAAAATTCAATATTTTGAAATTATACAGTAATGCCTTTAATTTTAAAATTGTACGTAATTTAAGAATAAATTTCATTTTAAAAGTTAGATATTATTCCCCTTCGCCGAGGAAAAACAGAGGTGCCTCGATTTATGTAAAATAAAACCTTTTAATTGCTTTTTCTGTGTCGTCAACTCCTGACTTTCAATTTCAATGAATGATGGGCGGAACATTTAACCGCTGTCCTTTAATTTAAATTTGTCGAATCAACGATTCAGAAACAGCAATATTTTTTAACGTTTATTCAAACTCTGAAAAGTATTTAAATTGATCTATTAGCAGACTAATAACTTTTCAGTTTTATAACATGGCTCTTTTAATTTCGAGGCTATAATAACTATTCGAACAATGTTACTAAGTTTCATTCCGTTTCTCGAAGGGAGTCTACAGAAAAAAATTATCTGCAGACGCTTATATATAATATGTCCCGATATAAGAATGAAAACGTCTGTTTTCTATAAGTTTTGTTATAATTTATGTAAATGACGTATTTGGCCTGTCTAAGGCATTATGAAATTTCTACATGTCGACATTTTATAATGCCTTAATAAATTATAGTAAAACTTCTCGAAAACAGACGTTTACATTTGTATTGATTATTTGATATGGATTTTTACAACATTGTTCAAGAAACTACGAATATCCCGATATGCTACTCAAGAATCATCTGCAAACACATTTATTGCACACGGTTCAAATCAAATCAGTTTATATTCTCAAAAGATATTACAAACAATTATTAAAGTTTAAGGCATCTATTGAGAACAGATAAATTATAATAAATACATAATACCAGGAACGCATTGAGAGATGATTCGACATTGGAATACAAGATACTCTCCAAAGTCAAGAGTATTTGTCTTCTGAACGTACTTTCACGAATATGAAAGACGTCGATCTCCGAAGCGATCATGTTCAGCAGTTTGATTACTCTCCCCGCCGGCATCACCAGAGGCATGCTGGGAGATAAAACAGTCTGTGCTAACGCTGTCGAAGATAACCATCCGGAACATAAAGATGGATAGCCTCCAAGATGACGGAATTCTCAAAGAATCCCCTGATAAGTCTGAAGAAATGGGTAAAGGCAGAAACATACTATTAACACGCCACGCCACCCGATGCCACGTGATGCGTGTTAAGTCGAATCAAATTGTATTGTTTTCTATGGACAGAATCACACTATGAACACCCGACGCGACGCCATGCGCGCACACGCCACCCTATCCAGACGAGCTAGATCGACGTGTTGCCGGTGGTGGGAGTAAACACGCCACGTCGCGTGTTAATAGTATGTTTCTGCCTTAAGTGTGCACCCATCCCTCCTTATCTGTAAACTATTGGTCCCCAGCATGCCCAAGACGAATGCAGTGGTTATATATGTTGCAGTGGTTGTAGATTATTAAACGGTTGTAGATTATTAGACCAATAAAAAAATATGACGTTGAAGCAAAGGCAGACCAGTCAGTACCAAACAAGTTATGAGGGCTTTCGAGATGATAGCAGGCAAGATACTAGGATATCCCATGAGGAACACCAGGATAATAATTAAACGTGAGTCTGAGGATATTATATGATGGAGTATACAGATAACGAGGGACTGATACGGTCATATCCAAATAATGGACACCACCAGACTCCCCTATATTGTACTACATAATCAGCCTCACGGGATTTGATCTTGTGAAAGACCTCCGAAAAGATGGAAAGACAGCTGGGAATCCACCTCCATAGAACAAACCACATAGGTCCATAGCAAGAAAGAAGAAGAATCTTGTAGATTATTCTGACTACAAAAAATGGTCACTTAGTGGTATATTATTACTTTTTTTCTTTCCGTACTTTAGGACCTCTCTGAACTCTTTTTTCTGTTCACTTTGTACAAATAATTAATATTTTTAATTGAAATTTCTTGGTAGAAGTTTTAAATAATGAATACAAAATTTCTTTATATATATAGTATGCTTCCAGATGATAGCAACAAGCTGCCGAAACCGGTCGACGTTAAACAGAAGTGGAAGCACACTAAATATATAATAATAAAGAAATTTTGTATTTATATATTTTTTAAACACTTAAATTAAATAACTTTGTTTTATGTATCACAAGTGTATTTTATTTTATTTAACGCGACAGCTGTTTCGTCAACTTACGTTGACATCATCAGATGTTACAATAATATATCAAATGTCAAATTTTCGTGATTTTTCGAACCTTTTTGCATTTGTATTTGTTCCTATGTCAATTTGAATAGGAACTTTGATACAATATAATAATAAAAAAAGAAATTATTCAAATTGACATAGGAACAAATACACATAAAGGTTTGAAAAAACCGAAAATTTGACATTTGATATATTATTGTAACACCTGATGATGTCAACATAGGTTGACGAAACAGCTGTCACGTAAAATAAAATAATATACAATTGTGATACATAAAACAAAGTTAATTAATTTATCAACATTTTGAATGTATACAAATACTTGTAGACGAATACTGAATTTTACCCATTGCGGGTTATCATTTTAAGGATTAATTGTATCTCAATAGAGACGAAGATGCAAACTGGAAACAGAATATGGTGGTCGAGGCCTCCGGACCAGGTTGTCAGGACCTCCGGCCTGTCATTGGTTGGGTTAAGCGCACGTTTTATGTAATACAACATTCCCCATTTCGCCCTTCTTACGACCACCATGTCTGACATTTTTTTTGGAAGATGTGTATATGCTACAATGTTGTACCACACATCACATTTTTTTGTTCAATCTACACTAGCGCCATCTATTAAGATTGGATTAAGCATTAAGCAGAAGATCTTTAATTTAACAGTTTAAAATGTTAAGATATCATAGTGTTTCGGCCAAAACAATGGACTATTTAATTTTTTTTTTTTGTTTTCATTATTTACTTTGAACAAGTTTTAAAAAAATTGTACCATCATTCATTCGTGCCATGTACCAAAAATTCAGTGATCATTTCGGAATTTTATCAAGGAGGTGTGCATCTGCCTTACATTCCGTCACGGTATCTACTTATAGTATTCCGACGTACATTATCTTACCCGATTTTCTACAAAGCCATGGTAGTTTTTACCATTGTTACCCTACTTTCATGCTTCATCTGTTGACTTTGCGTAATAATCAAATACACTCAAAATAAATATTCCATAAATCAAATAAAAATATCGTTTTAGTTATTTATAATTGTGACTCACCTTGAAGCAGTAAGTAGTCATTTTGTTACACTTATCTATTTACATTGGAATTTCCATATAACGTACTTCTATATAGCAAGGTTCGATATGTAACGAACTCTTATGAAGTACTTCGAACTTTCATGCAAAGTTCGAGCTTTTTTCTGAAAAATAAAAACAGGAACATAAACATTATAAGGGTATTCCGAATACTTCAAACAAACTCTTAAAATCTCATCTTATTTGTAACGATTCTTATATATTATACTAACGGATGAGGGGATTATTCACCTATTTTATCCCTATTCAAGATAATTCAAACATTTACATATACTCAACGAATTCGGATTTTCAGAAGATAAATATAAGTATTCAAAATCAAACAAATTGGATCTCAAGTAATCTCAAAGACTTAAATGATACGATGTTTAGGTTACCATAGCTTAACAATATTCAAAATTATTATGTTTAAACTGGGATTTGTGTAAATTGTAAAATCGTATTTAATTTTGAAAATAAGTTTTTATTACAAAATGTAATTTGTTTAAAACATGTTCTATTAAAACATAGTCTATAATAACTTTTTCTTTAAAGACAGTTAAAAAGAAGTTATATTGTTAAAAATGTATTTAAATGTAAAAACGCGACAATAAAATATATTATGTATGAATCAAAAGTAAATAGAAGTGTGTATATTGAAACAAATTTTAATAAATCAGCATATAAATTATATCAAGATAAACATATATTTAAGATAATTTACTCTGTAAACAAAGACAATTTTTTCGAGACAATCAAGTATCTTCAATAAATTCGAAAATTTAATTAAAATATTTTATGTTCAGTTAACCAATATCTTTTCAAATATTGTAGGAAAACAGATTTATTAAATTCTAGAAGCAATAGGCTAAGGAATGTTATCAATATGGAAGATACTAATTTTAAAATTAATATGCACAGAGGATGAAAATTTCAATATTGTACAAAATAGATTGTTACGTAAAAAATAACGTAAAATCAAATTCATTTTAAGAAGCGGCCATTGCTTCACTCATGGTTTCAATCAAAATACTTGAGTACAGATATATATACGATATATATTATATATATTCGTGAATATATATATATATTATTCCGTATATTACTATTATTACTCGTATATATATTCCGTGAAGGCATTTTGTTTTCGTTTTCAATATAAATCTTTTTCTCGGAAGTAAAGGTAATATTTTGGAGATTTCTTTATAAGCCGATTTCCTATTTGTTCGCAAACAAGAAAAATGTTCAAACATGTCCCCATTAGCTTTGTACATTCTGTCTTTTAAAACGTCAAATGTTAAAGGTATTGACTTCATTGGACGTAAAGAAAAATCACAACGTTACGGGCTCAAATGTGACGACTTGAAATCCATAATGGACCAAATGGTCAAAACTAATACATTGCTACAAACTATTTCCAGGGATATACAATACATATATACCTATAACACTTATTTTCGAGTTCTACTAAAGTTTTCTTTTTCATCTTCTTCTTTTGGTCCTGTTACACCTTCGTGGTGCGTAGGGTCTCAAGGAACCTCCTCCACCCGATTCTATTGCATGCCTGATGCCTAACATCATCCCAAGTGAGGCCTGCTGCCTTAACCTCGTCTTGCGGGGTTCTTCTCCAGATGGCTCTGGGTCTGCCTCACTTTCTCTTTCCCCCCATAGGGGACCAGTCTAGTGCGCCCTGAGCGATGCAGGCTGGGTTCCGTCTCAGAGTGTGACCGATCCACTGCTTATTGCGTCTAACGACTTGTTCTTTAATTTACTTTTCGCCTGCCATGGTTCAAAGAACGGCATTTGAAACTGTTTGGGGCCAATAGATTTTGAATATTGAGCGAAGGCACCTACCAAAAAAATATAAATGTAAAAATATATGTTAAAAATACATATGATTAATTTAAAAAAAAAAGTAGGACGGGATTCGAACCGGAAACTGCCCGGTTAGCGGAATAGAGAAACAACGCTCGGCTACCTAACTGTTGAAGTTAACATAAACCACAGTAAAAAATTGCCTTTTTTCTCTACATTGGCTAGCCATTGCACTTTCTTACTTTGACTTTGGACGACTCTTATGGTGTATTACAATTATGCAAAATCCTATCATGTCGTCCACTCCCTTTGTTAGACGAAAAGTCATATTTGTGATGCAAATCAAAAAATTATCTTTCAACCACTAATGCCTATAACTTCTCTTTTATTTTCAATAAAATAGTTTGTTAGATCCTCCGTATACTTGTAACATTTGAAGAAATGTATTTATTATCATTATTTTTGAAAACGTAAATTTATAATATAACTTGAAAAAAAAGTTACATTCTTATTTTTTGTCCTCTCCTGACGTTTGTTGCATGCTTTCTCGCCACAGTAATTTCCTGGGAAGTGTTACTGGAGTAGTTTCCCATTGCCTTCTTTAGATAGCAACATTACTAATATTAAGTATATTATAAATCATACAAGAAACATTAGAATGGGGAAATATGTTAAGAGAGAAGAAACTCCCAGAAATAAAAAATACTATTGAAAGAAGTGAAACTATGGTAAAGTGATTATTTACATAAATTTGATATCTCACTTCACTGGCATAACTAGAGACAGGTTTAATTAAGATAAATCATCATCATCAGCCGTCTGTCATCCACTGCTGAACGTAGGCCTCTCCCAAAGCACGCCACCGACCCATATCCATCATCGCTCCCATCCATCCATGTCCAGCAATCCTCTTCAGATCGTCGGTCCAACGAGAGAACGTTGAATTCTGACGAATCCTGTACGCGGTCTCCACTCCAGAACCCGTCTTCCCCATCGGCCGTCAGTTCTCCGACAGATATGGCCACTTGCTGGCCACCATCGCCACTTTAGCCCGCCGATCCTCAGAACCACCACAGTCACCTTGGTTTGTTGTCGAATAAATTCGTTTCTAAATCTGTCCATCGAGGTTATTCCAAGCATGGCTCTTTCGATGGCGCGTTGGGCGATCTTGAATCTGTAGACTAGACCTTTTGTCAGAGTCAACGTCATTACTGGCAAGACGCACTGGTTGAAGACTTAAGTCTTGAGGCATTTTAGTATTTTAGAAGTGAGAATATGACGTAATTTTCCAAAGGCCGCCCAACGAATTAAGATAAATGTGACAGAAAAAAATGTTTATTTGTGTTAACAGATATAGATTTTTTTATGTGATTACAATTCATATTTAGAACATTACCTTCAACACAAAATTTTCAATATTTAGATAATGAAAACGTTTTTGTTATTAAGTAGTTTTAATTTTAATAAAAATCAGTAAAACCGTGATTGAATAATGAATAATATACTATAACAATATTTTGAATTAAAAAAAAATTAAGAAAAAGTTTAATTTTTAATATCAAAGTGTCACTTGAACCTTTGTGAATTTCCATCCATCATATCGTCTTCATAATTTAGACGTACAAAAATCTAATAGCGCTTGCTTTGATTATACTCGTATGTCTTGAGAACTTTTAAATCAACAAACTCCATTCAATCAAAATTATCAGGAATGAAAATCACTTTGACAGTGTTCTCATTCAAAAACAGGCGCAATAGATGTAATTTACCATTTATTTGAAAGTTTTGGACATTAATGCCAGGCAATAAAATCAGTCTATTGACCAAAAGCGGAGTTGGCTGCTTTGCAAGTTATCGAATCGATTTCGCTTCAGCCAACATTGCAAGATTTATCGTGCTTATGATTTTCATTCTACTGATTCACATTATTTTACATCGCTTAAAATTATTTCGAACAACACATCACCTTTTCTAACTACTGGTTTTATAAAATGATTGCTATTTTTTTCAAAGTAGTATTTTGGCTCCTGAAAAAATCCAGTATAAACTATGCTGGACGGTTTTCAAAGCGCTTCACAGAATGGCACAAGCCTATGTATATAGCTGATCTTTGTATTGCTCATAGCCCTTAACATGCGGCAATCTAAGCTTCGATCAGCAAATTCCTCGGCAAAAGGCATATTAGTTGAGACAAAGCCCAGCCCCCCAGAAATATTTCGGAGATTGGGCTTTTGCGGTGGCAGGTCCGTCCGCCTGGAATATACTCCCATGCACACCTCAGATGCATTGACAATCCGACTGAGTTTAAATCTATCTTTAAAAACAACATTTTCAAGCATCACATAAAATATTAATCACTCTTATCTGATTGCTGGTGTCAGATGTAGCTTTTATGACTAAAACATTGTCAAAGCACCCTTGAGGTGAGTTACTAACGAAAACGGCGCTATACAAATTAACCTAATTATTATATTATGTGACATTCGTGTCAATGCTATTAGTATGAAAAATAAAAGATGTGTTTTTTAATACGTGCTTTAATATTCAGCGCGGAGCTTGAAGGATATTACGCATTTGCAGTTGAGTCAATACAAATAGTTCTGGCAAGAGAAATGGGTTTATTAGATATCAGAGCATGTTCCAATATCTTTACTTTGACGCATGTCACAGAAACCGTAAGGGAATATTCAATAGTGATAGTGGAAATCGTGGTGTAAAACATGTGTACGCAATCTTTGGTATCCGTGCCACCGGATTATGAAAACAATAACCGATATCTATATGATGTTGTGATTAAAGTTCGTTAATTAACGTTTTTTTGTTATAATTCTATTTTTATAATACTGTGAATTTTAAATAACAATTTTTACTCTTTTATGATCATACGCGTTAACATATTACAAAATTTAAGTATTTCCTACATTAAATTGCTGATTTTTCTAAAGAATTGATTTTTTTCCCGGATATCCGAATATCAATCAGAATGTAAATAAATATCAATTAATTACAGATGTGTTAAATATTTTGCTTAGTTAATTATAACATATATTAACTGTATAAATGGGAACACACATTTTTTAAATATTTTAAATCTCAATAGAAACTGTGTTTGTAGTTCGCTTTTCGTATAAACAACTAAAAATTAATATCAAAAATGATTTTAAAAATCTATTTCACTGTTATTTTTTACTGTTAAGTTATATTATAAAATAAAGTTAGTTTTAAATTATTTTAATTAGATTTATTGTGGCGAAATTATTTATACGAACAGGATTTTTTATTAAATAGGTAGGCACGATGATTATATGCAATACAACATATGAAACAAAGTATCATGAAATAACGAAATATTATAAAACAAAATATTGAAAACTAAGAAATTTCTGCAAAACTGTAAACAAAAAATGCAAAAACTCAAAATATATTATTTTTATGTTTATGAAGATTAGATAACATAAAACAGATACAAACAGTTCAACTACAGAAATATGGCATTGGAAAGATATTTTACTAACTGTGATTTAAATGTTTATACGTAAATCAGAATGGAATATTCGTATTGATTATTAACCGTTTTAACTAACTAACTAACTAACTAAGCATCACGCCGTCTCCCGAAAGGGTAGGCAGAAAGAATGGACTGTTACACTTTAACCGATGCGGCACTCCATTCTTCTCTTTTCGCCTCGCGGGAGACGCGGTGTGATAGTTTAATCGTTTTAAAATAAGATTTTTTACGTGAAGCTTTTATACGAAAATAGCGTGCAATTTTTGGGGTCGAAAAGGGCGTATGAAAAAGTTGCTCGTTTATGAAAAAGTTGCTGGACCCCTGGGGTAAATAGTAAATAGTGGTTACGTATTGACACAATCCCACAGCCCTTGTGCGGAGCCTGTTCGCTCCGCGTGTGGTGTGCGGAGTACGTACCTTCTTCCTCCTAAATTCGACGATTGTATGAAATGAGTGGAAAGCAAAGATAAGCTCGAATTGTTTCAATAATTTATTGAAAACCGATATAGCGCCAGAACTGTGGCTTATCTTCAAATAAACATCTTTTGAAAGTCATCGTTCGCAGCTGTGATTTCTCGGTAAAAAGGAAATGTTGAGTTGACAGATTTATAAATATTATTGTGTATATAATGTTCCTTTGAATTATGCGCAAGTTAACTGTGTTTATCGACATTTTGTGTAAATAACGGAAAGTAAACAGCACTTTTAATTAAAATTCTGAATAACGAAGAAAGAGTGATGACACTGAAATCTCCGCATTAAACAATGTGTTGGAATATTTTGAAATTTTCGCTTGTTTCCATATCGAGGAGTTATTACCGCGCCCAGAACTAAAAGCTACATTGCATTTTTATTTTGTGCCCAGCATAATGTTCCTACATAGTTTACGTTTTCATATCTCTCGCTTGTGAAAAATATTTTAGCTATTATTTACTGGGAATTTCATACCATAAAGTCTTTTTTTTATTGTACTAATACATATTTATACATAATAAGAAGACCTGTTGTATCTGTGTAAAGTAATTCTATGTTTTTTTAATTAAAGAACCGATTTAAATTCTATTGTAGAATATTAAAATTAAAAAAAGGTTCATGGCAATCCCTTTCGGAGAATAAGAGTAATATAAAATCTAAGAAGACATTTTTGAACATTTTTCTTAGCGATCCTTTTTATACGAATAAATTATACTTTTTGATAAATTATACGACTTCGTTTCTGTGCGAAGTTTGCTTCAAGGGTGCTCTACAAAAGATACGTCAAATTAATGTTTTTTCAACGATCTTTGAAACCCCCTCATCCTTTATACACCTGACGGCGGAGACATCGTATTCTCTATCTCTACATTTGGAAACCTTTCCATTCTAATATTTTATTACAGAACGCGGGTCACAATGAAAATTTTTATAAATTCAATAATAGGGGTTTGGTGTCCCCGGGTAGTTTGGTAATACCTTGTTAGTGCAGTTTTATACGTCTGTATAAAAAAGATTCACATTGAAAGCGTGCCCACGTATCTCTCATAAAATATCATGGAGTCATTCCCACATTTATGAAGACACACTGCCAGTGCGTAATAAAAATCAGTACATGTTTTTCGTATATTCTCGCCTCATATAAAAGCGGAATTTTTTCATTAAATTTCAATTACCGCTGGACTTACTCAGAGGGTGGTGAGGAGGCACCGCGAAGGTGTAGTACTTGGAAGTCACGTTGTGCACCTTGATCACGGAGCTGTGGGTCAGCGTCACCACCACCACCAGGATGCTAGCGAGGAGCAGCAGCAGGAAGGAGCCCATGATGATGAACACTATTCTGCGTCTCTTCTTCTCCTTGCGCTCTCTCTGCGAGGGCTGCCGGGACACGTTGCTCCGCGGGCGTGAGGAGCACTGGCTGCGACAGATGCTCTGCCTGCTATACTGGATCACCATGAAGTCCAGCGGCGGGGCGAGGCTGGGGTCCACCGGCCTCAGGGAGCACGACCTCCTGGTCCGGACCCTCCTGCTCGACTGCGGCCGCGATCTCCGCTCGGATCGGTACCTATCCATGGACCTGCTCCTCGATATCTTCCGCGACACGCTCGGGGAGTACCGCTTCCGCTTCTCCGTGAGGTCTTCGGTGGATATCGCGGCCGGCTCGCTGAACGCCGGGTTTCGGACGGAGGACTCGCTGGACACTTCGTCCAGGTACGGGGCATCAATCGACAGATGAGAAGAATAGGAATGGGGGAAGTCCCCGCTAAGTTTTTCTCGTGTCGACATCTTAAATTCGTGGTTAACATACACCTTTTTTAAAACATCATAGAATCACCTTATGTATTATGTATAATAAACGAACTTCGGAACGGCTATTTCACTACTCGTAAAGTCCAGAAAGCTCACAAAGCGAGAGGCGCAACATTAAGATCGCGAATTGTTTTATTGCTTTGAATCAAATGTTTTTAAAAGGCGAGGCGCATAAATCACTCCAAGCATAATACATCGACCAAAAGTGCCGGATAAACTTTGCTTTAACGATTTTCCCATTCAAATCGCGGACGAGGAGATCTTTTATTTTTAAACCGGGAGTGGAAGTCTCGCGGACACGTGGAGTGGCGCGCGGAGACGCCGGGCTGCCGGGCCGCGGGAGGATGCCGACTGAAGGCGGCGCTGCCGGCTCGAGGGGCCCGCGCCTGGGCCACCGCCCCACCGGCCCGCGGGGCTCCGCTCGCACCGCATTCTGCACGCACGGGCGCCCCCTTGATTTACGCGCGCGAGGAAACTTAAATAAATATTTAACGTAGTAAAAGTGAGTGGCGATCAACGATTATCGTTTGTGTACTGGCGCCATTATTTATCCTCAATTTTCTATTGTTCAGCAAAAAATTGTATAATTTTCTTACTCGTAAATGTCAGACAATTTCATTAACTTAAGTGTATATGATATTCATAGTCTTTAATTTACATAATTATTGTCTTTGATATCACGAAAAAGTTTTGTCAAAAATAGTGATTCATAGCTATGAAACTTTTTATTACTTCGTAATTGTGTAAACACCCTTTTTCCGGAAATAACAAACAAAGAATATAATTTAAGCTGAAAAAACGAATGTATCAGCAGAAAGAAAATGTAATAAACCCCCTGCAAATATTAAATTATCTTTTAATTAAATTTAAAATCAAATTATGTAAATCTTAATCATTATACAGTTTTGCCTTTACACAAATTTCACAGAAAATTGAATTTTATCACAAAAGTATTTTCCACTTGTAAAACAACATTATTCATAAAGAGAAAATATTCTAGAAAAGCACTTATACTTTCGCTAAGCTCTGAGTAATAACCACATCACAAAAACAATTTCCATCGCAAAATGGAGATTTAAAGAGACATTGATTCGTCCGCGTTGTCATTCGGAAATGAAACCGCGCACTCAGATTGAAGTCTGAAGTTCTCCGCTTCCGAGCTCGCGATGATTGGCCGATTCGGCGCCGTGGGGGGGCGTCGGCGTCGCTTGGAAGGACGCCCTTCCCACTTCCTGTCTCAGGCAATACTGACAGCTTCCAACTTGTTCGAACAAAGCCTCCCGCTGCATTCAACATTACAGCACCTGTGCGGGAACTCCGTTTTACTGTCCCGTTCTTTGATTTTATGTTTTTTTATTTTTCTTTTTGTATTTCACCATAAACCTTTTGTTTTGCTTGTCGTCTGTTTTGCATTTACACGAGAACAGTAATATCTAACTGCGTCAGAGAATTCGCTGGTCAAATGTAATATATTTCTGTTACTTTAGCCTCAGTACTATAAATTAACGTTTATTTATACAAAAAAACGTATTTATTGTGAGAAAATTATCGACAAAATATTTTTTTTATATGTATAAATATTTATTCAATTTAAGAAACAAAATAAACCTGTTTTTTAGCTGGGTTAAAAAGAATACTTATACTGATTTATTTTAAGAATAAGGTTTGTAAAAACAAGTATTTTAAAGATTTTTATCTTTCGTTTGAATCCAGCTTTCAAGAACAACTCGGGTAATGCTGACTTCTCCACACTTTTTTTATATAAATAATTCTGGTCATTCGTGAACATTATCAATTTAATATTTCGAATCAAACAATACCAATCCAAAAATTATCGTATTATTTTTTGTTACAGATAATCTTTTATTTGACAAAAACTCGAAACAAATTGAAATATGGAAATAAGACACAAATATATTAAATAATTAATACGAATGAAAACGTCCGTTTTCTAGAAGTTTTATTATATTTTATGGGAATGACATATTTTGCCCTTCTAAGGCATTATCAATGTCAATTGCTTCTAAATTAAGAAACGTTCAAAAGGATTTAGAAACAAAAATAATTAGGTAAAAGACAAACTAAAAACAAAATTAAATGGCGAAAAATAAATGTTTCATTTACGAATTGTTGGTAAGTAAATACTCGTGCATATTTATTATAACTTGAACAATGATGTAAAAGTCCATATTAAATAATTAATACGGATAAAACATCTGTTTTCTAGAAGTTTTATTATATTTCATGTGAATAACATGTTTCGCCTGTCTAAGGTGACACATAACACACGATGAAGTCCACAATTTCGATCGCCATTTAACTATTAAACATTCTGAATTTAAGATAAACTTTAGATGTTAACACTGTGGAGATCCATAACGCTGATTTTTTTTAAAATTTAAAACACTGTTTTTCGACTTTTGAGTTTATTTTTCTCTGCATGTTTCGAAGGCTTACAACTCTCTCGCTTCTCCCGATGATACCTTCGAAACATGTCGAGAAAAATAAACTCTAAATCATTTTCATAAATGGGTATTGTTTAAATACGATAGCGAGAATTTCGTATTTGATATTTTTAAAAAAACTTTCAACATTATGTCATATTTAATTCTACAACAATATTTCGTTCACAATCAATGTTATTCTAACTAAATATCTTATAAAGAAAAAAAAAAAATTTATCAAATTAATTAATCCAATTTTAAATGTCGACCCGTTAGAAGTGGAAAGAATCAACGTGTATGACTTGCTGTACGAATGTGAAGGAATCTAGATATGTATTGTCAGATAGTCTAGTGTGGCAGATCATTATCTCTACCTACTCTACCGGATTAAAGGGGTGTTGGTTTATTTTGTTTTAGTTGTACAAAGAATGTTATTATATGATGGAGAAGATGGGTTCTGGAGTGGAGACCGCGCACAGGATTCTGTAGAGTTGGACGTCCCCCTGCCCGCTGGACCGACGATATTATAAGGATTGCTGGACGTGAATGGATGAGAGTGGCAATGGATAGGGGGCAGTGTCGTGCTTTGGAAAAGGCCTACGATCAGCAACACAAACAGCTGATAATAAAGAGCGGATTATATTGATTTAACCCTTAACGTACCGTGTTCAAAACAAAACGCTCGCTCCCATGTGGTCAATTCAGTTTACCGCTAACTTTATCTAAATATCAAGCATATGACTCGATGAATCAAAATTTAATTTATGTCATCTTGTAGGGAATTTCATTAGGAATAGATCGATATCTATAACATACATGGATTATTTGAAAACATATCATTATTAATTTTTTTCTGGAACCATGCGATTTCTGATATGGAATGCGTCACAGCATACGAGCAACTGGACACCAAGTATAAACTTGTCTCCGCGCAGCGGCCGGCGGAGCGAGACTTTACGAGATTTTACGTATGATAAAGGCACCTAGGCAAAATGTATAGTACGTTCAAGACAACGAGTACGTATTAATATTTGTCCCTTTTGGTAAAGTGCTAATATTTTCACAGTTCTGATATTATTAAGTTGCGTGCTGCGTTTCCATCCACAGTCGGTATTATTACGTACCTATTGAAAAGGTCAAACATATAATTTATAATACGTTCAAAACAGCGAGTAAGTATTTGTCACTTTTGATAAAGTTGTAAATATTAGCAAAACAAATTCTACCTTAACACGAATGAAGGTGAGGGTAGTCTTAGAAAATATTTTTTTTTGGGATGAAGGAAGTAATTGTTTGCTTTTTTTTTATTACGAAATATTGAAAACACTTCAATGGAGGATTACAATTTTTTTTATAATATTAGGGTCCATAGGTTTTAAGAAAATCAACTTTAAATTGGCAGTGGAAACTCAATTGACCACATGGCAACGCGACGGTTAACGTGTAATACCTCTAAACATGAAACTTAATTATTCGAATAACGATTCTAGTTATTTATTGTTTCTTGAACAAAGGTGTAAAACTTCATATTAAATAATTAATACGAATGAAAACGTCAGTTTTCTAGAAGTTTCATTATTATTTAATAGGAATGACATGTTTCGCCCTGCTAAGGCATCAAATGTGACAAAACTTCAACTCGTTGCAGTTTATATATAATCAGATTCAAAGAACTTTTGATTCTGCAGTGTATTTATTTCACATATCAGATGCAGAAGAAAAGAATACATCGATTGAGTCTACGCACACAGGATGGCGATTTTATTTTATATATAATACTAAGAATCATTAGTCACCTTGAAATATGTAAAATCATTTATAACAATTTGTAAAAAGAGGTTTTTCTTAAAAACACTTTGTTTCGTCCTACCTCAAAAAACTTATTTTTGATTAATATAATATCATTTAGTAACCCTCAACTATGTAAACTATGTGTTTCAAGAAATACTTTCCAATACTTCTAGACCTACCCAAATAATTCTTTGTTAAAAATGTATAAAGTCACATCAATTTTCGGTAATTACCATATTCTGCTCCATTTACCTACTAGTGTATACAAACTGCAACGAGTTGAAGTTTCGACACATTTGATAATGCCCTAGAAGGGCGAAATATGTCATTCCCATAAACTTAGCCGGCCTCCAAGTATATAAGGATGCTGGGGCTACTGCTCCTGGATAGAGGGGTTTTTACGGTTGTCTACCCCACCGGAATTCACCGGAATTTGTGCTGTTTCTTGCCCTCTGAGGGTGCGCTGTTTTCCAGCTGGGAGAGGGAGGTTGCCCCTCTGTGACGGGTCTCGTTCCTCTCCCTGTTGGCCATAATAATAATTTGTGCAGTGGTTTTATTTATTTATTTAATATTATGAAATGCTTCCTAAACCTCGTCCTTTGTCCTACATGCCAAAAACTGTACTCTACGTTATTATTATTATTTTTTTCCCCATCCCGCATTTGTCTCTTCTGCCTCTCCTGTTCTTCCCGCTGTATATTCCTGCGGTGTATATTTTATCTTTTATGAAATGTTCATGTAATATATATTATGCTTATTTATTTATTCAATAAAGTACAGCGGAGCACAGAAGTGAAATTGAGTAGATTAAATGTGGTCTGGCACCCCCTTGTTGTTGCCGTATTTAAATGTAAGTCCCGGATGGACCGGGGACAGGCCCAGGGAGTGTACGAGCGAGGCTGATAAAAGGGCGCCGCTACGCTCTATAACAGCCTCGGGTATGTGGCGGGAACTTCTATGTATTCCCATAAACTATAATAAAACTTCTAGAAAACTGACGTTTTCATTCGTATTAATTGAGTATTCTAGTGTTTTTGTTGTTCATAAAATGTTATAATTTTATTGAGGGAAAATTTGACACTGGGGATTGAGAAACAACGAGATTGAATTCCTTCTATTTAAAACGCTCTCATTTACATACACACGTATTCCGCCGTACATACTGTAAACAATACGAGAACAAAGTGATTGGAAAAGTTCTGGATGCGTTGGAAAGATTTAGAGCAAAACGTCCATTGGGAATGGGAGCGAATATTAAGTCTGAGTGTGCGCGGAGGTAATCAAAACAAAATACACCCAAGTCTACGTTACTTCCACTATTTACGTCTTGTAAATAGATCTCTATGTTTCCACAAACTATTTTCTTTATGATTTTTACAAAAACTTTTCAATTTATTACGGCATTAACCTAAAAAGGTTACCTGCCGTAACGCCCACATTTGTAAAAGCTTTTTTTTTTCAAAGTGTTCCATATTTAAATAATTTATTATATACACTATTAAGACTTTGATGGCCGATCAATTTTATACGAAAATATCAAAACATCCATGGTTGTTTAGTGATTCTTTAAATAAGTTAGGTAAGGTTATTTCTTAATTTATTTCTTAATTTATTATGAGATTATTCGATTTTTAGGTGCTTCTCATCTATCTCTTGATATAGCGCCAATTTTATAAAAAATAAATCAATCAAAAATTTTAAAATGAGGCATGCGTTCAATAAATGATTCGAGAAAAAGTTAATCGAAGAAATATATTTTATAACTATTATAATTAATTATGTAACAACTCAAAACAAATAATTTTGAAAAATAATCTTTTTACTAGAAATATTTACGCAAATAATACACAAGTATAGTTCTAATCTTATATATAATGCAAGAAACTGATTTTACTAAAATAAAAATCACTTTTTTGTATAGAACATACGTTATTAAAAAAGTATATCATATAAAAAGTATAGTAAATGTTATGAATACAGCATTTAGCATTATCACTAAAGAGCTTGACCCGGACATTGAAACTAAATGCAGAATTGAAGTTACACGATCTGCATTTAATAAAATGAGAATATTATTTTGCAACGATAATCTTAACTTGAAACTCCGACAAAGAATGATTAAATGCTATATATGGTCTGTTCTACTATATGGCTGCGAAACCTGGACTTTGAAAGTGAATGTAATGAACTGGTTGGAAGCGTTCGAGATATGGATATACCGCAGAATGCTCCGTATACCGTGGACCGATAGGGTCAGTAATGCAGACTTACTGCAGAGAGCCAGAGCCAATAGAGAGTTGTTGTCAAGTGTGAAAATTAGAAAGGTCTTATATTTGGGTCATGTACTAAGGGGAGAAAAATACCACCTCCTTCGACTGATATTAATGGGTAAAGTGGAGGGACGTCGGGGAGTTGGTAGAAGGCAACTGTCTTGGCTGCAGAACATCAAAGAGTGGACAGGAATAACAAGACTTCATACTGTTCCAAGTGGCACAGGATAGAGATGCCTTTGTTGCAGTGATCGCCAATGTTGGGGGGACCTGAGACGGCACCGAAAGAAGATTAATATGTTATCACAGAGGAAGACCGATAAAAACGTGGCACGATCAAATAAATCAAATTTTAAATGACGGCCACGTAAGGAGTTGCAGAAATCGACGTTCGTGCATGACACGATGTATCAATGTTGAGGAAGCTGGAATAGTATAGCTAGAGAAGTATGTCAGAGAGTTATAGCTAGAGAAGTATGTCAGGAAAGAAAAGTGTTGAAGTCCATTCGCAAGGAAGGCGTCTCGACGTTTGGTATTACTATTTACTATTTAGGTATTACTATTACGTTTGGTATTACTACTAGGCTTTCTTACCATTGATACGGGAAAAAAAAGAAAATTGGAGTAATGCTAAAGAGTAATATTTATTGTGCAAGAACCATCACGTTGTTTCCTCGAAGGGTAAGGCAAAGATAATAGCCAGCTACACTTCTCGATCCTGACACACGTTTCTATATTCCTCCACATCCATATAGCGACTCATATACGCACGTCGATTCTTCCGACATCTAACATGACCGACCTTTAAAATTTGATTAATCTGATCATCCCACGTTTTCCTCGGTCTCGGTGGTCCTTTCAATACTTCCTTCCTGTCTAAATTGATTGTGTATATCAGCATTTTTTTTTAATTCTGTATTACATCGTTTTACCACACACATGTCTTAGGGATCTCATCTCTACGCCATTTATTCTGCTCTCTTCTTTTTTCTGCCAGTTCCATGCTTCACTTCCATACATCAGGATTGTTACTAAAAATTCATTGTGAACGGCCATTCTGGCTTTCGTTTCTTGAATAATAATGTCATATTTAAAAAATAAAATATTTGATAGTGCCTTAGTAAGGCGCAACGTGTCCTTGCCATAAAATATAATAAAACATCTAGAAAACAGACGCTTTCGTTCGTATTAATTATGAATTATACAATGAACTGACTCGTATATGAAGACATTTTAAGGATTAATTGTATCTCAATAGAGACGAATATGTAAATTATTTGGAAACAGAATATGGTAGTCGAGGCGTTTACAGGACTTATGACCTGTCATTGGTTGGGTTAAGCGATCACTTTATGTTTAACAACATTCACCATTCCGCCCTTCTAACGACACCACGTCTGACAATTTTTTGGAACTTGTATATATGTTAATATTTCTTAATAACTTCACTGTTGGTAGGTCCATCTACACTAGCGCCATCTATTAATTATTTGTCTAAAAGTATTTGTATACAAAAAAAACAAATTCTATGAAGAAATTTTATATAATTCTTTTTCTCATCTCTACCGCATGTTATATTATTATATAATTTTACATATTTACAGTAAAATATGGTATAACAGATATTTAGAGAAACAATAAAATATTTGATGTCAGTCGCTAACAGCTTTTTTTTTAAACATGACATTAAAATATGTGAAATTTTTTGACGTGTTCGCATTAGTTGTTTAGATGGAAGCATTAAGACGCCGTTTTAGACATATTTTGTAAAAAAATAAAATTAATGGTGTGCTATTTTTAGCCTCCATTTTCGGATTATTTTTGTTATATTCCTCTTAAATCGTAAACAAACTTAATCGCCACCCTCCCACTTCGCAACGCTTATTTTTAAATTGTTTAAGTCTTCAATCAATCCTAAAAATATGTCGGTTCAAGAAATAGACATCCATAGCAGGGTGTATGATTTGTGAATCGCAACGACCCCAGAAACAGCAGGCAACAGTGAAAAATAAGAAAATTATATTTTCTCTTTTTATCATGTTCTGAAATATTCCAATAATTAATTAATTAATGATTTAATTGTGTCTCAATAGAGACGAAGATGCAAATTGGAAACTGAATATGGTTGATCAAGGTGTTTACAGGACTTATGACCTATCATTGGTTGGGTTAAGCGCACGCTCTATGTAATTACAACATTCCCCATTCCACCTTTTCTTTATGACCATTTATGACATTACATGGTCATAAAGAAAAGGTGGAATGGGGAATGTTGTAATTACATAAAGCGTGCACTTAACCCAACCAATGACAGGTCATAAGTCCTGTAAACACCTTGATCAACCATATTCAGTTTCCAATTTGCATCTTCGTCTCTATTGAGATACAATTAAATCATGAATTGATAACCCACGGTGGGTGAAATCCAGTATACAAGTATAAGTATACATTAAGACCAATTTAAACGTACACATAAAAATATAACATGTAATATTACATTACATTTTGTATTCTCATAATATGAGAATCGATATAAGTATAATGAGTATTTTTTTCAGAAGAGTTTCTTAATAACAGGGCTCAAATCTCAAAATGCAATCATTGTATTAAATAAAATAATAGAAAGGTGAATTTATGTACCCTATTTTGGTACAATGATTATAAACTGTTAATGAATAAACTTTGTATTTTGTATCACAGTTGTATTTTATTTTACGCGACAGCTGTTTCATCAACCAATGTTCACATCATCAGATGTTACAATAATACGAGTATATCAAATGTCAAATTTTCGAATCTTTATGTGTATTTGTTCCTATGTCAATTTGAATCGTTTCTTTGATTTAATTTTGATGGTCTTGCTGAAATTGAGTTAGATACCTAAATATTTTAATTAAAAGAACGATTAGTTACTATTTATAGGAGAAAATATTAAAATAGAAGAGAAAATACAAATCAGATAATATTTTAAGAACCTGTTTTTAAACTAGCGCTTATAGAATAAAAATCGATGCTTGTGGGTGGTTTTATTAAGTGTTTAATATTAAATGTGTGCGCAGATTTTCACGGTTGGTAAAAATATGATCTCTAAGGTTTATAAGTGTCTCTTGATATCCTCTTTAACCAACGTTTCGTATATTGTTGCAACCTCTATCTCAATTATTCTTCTCAAGATAGATAATGTAATCATCTCCAAAACGTCGGAAGCAGAGAAAACGTAGAGACACGGATATACTCAAGATTTAAGAGAATATATTATATTAAGTTTTATTTATGAAATCATCTGGTAACCTCCTATACATATCAAAAAATATGTACAGGAGATATTACAATTATCAAATAAATCAAATCAGTTCAGTTAATTTTTTCCTAAAGACATTACAATCATATTTACAGTTTAAGGCATCTATTTGACAGCAGGTTTATGCACCACAATGATCTATTGATTAACACAGAGTACCACAGTCTCGAATCAAGAAGAAAATGTATGTCGATGATCTTAGGATTTAAAAGACTCCGTAACCTCAATGACAGCCCATAACCTTTTAGAGTGTTATGGCTTCAATGCACCGGACAGGTATGCTCGCGCTAGAAGACACGATATGTTGTGCATACCGCATAGCACTACAAATGCCATGGCGTAGCATACAATGACCCTGGGTATGGTGCTCTTGAATGAGGTGTCAGTCGATGTGGACATTATTCAAATGACCTATGCGTCATATAGGATCATATTAGTACATACCACAATTGCTTAAATATGTGTATTATTTTTACATGTATGTCTGTGTAATTTTTGTAAAATATATGTATTATGTAAAATGTATACAATAATTGGGTTCTAAAGACCATACAAAATACAAAATACAATACAAAAAAATAATTCAAATACCAGAAAAGCATAAGAAATGGTTCGACTATAATACAGAATACTCTCTAATATCAAATGTATTTGTCATCTGAACATATTTTCACTGATATATGATATAATACCGAATGACGGAATAAGAAAGAAATGTATATTATATGTAAGAAATGTTAGTGTATTGTATCTTGTAAAATTAAAAAAGTATTCTTGAGATAACTTGGACATATGGAACGAATGAACGAGAGAAAAATTGTTAAAATGTTGTATGCAAGCAGTGTGAGTGGAAAGGTGAGGAAATGCATAACCAAATTATTAATATGTATGAAAAAACAATAGTTTTCAAGGGGTTTTATTATAATATTTATGTATGACATGTTTCGCCCTTCTAAGGCATTATCATTTGATAATGCCTTAGAAGGGCGAAACATGTCATAAATAAATAGTATAATAAAACTCCTTGAAAACTATCGCTTTTTCATACATATTAATAATTTAATATGGAGTTTTACACCATTGTTCAAGAAACAATACATAACAAAATTAATCAAAAACTAAAAGCGGCCACATTCTAAGTCGGAAAAATCGACGAGTGTGCATGTTATGGTGTATGAATGTAGAGAAAGATTGAGAGGTGTAACAGGACAGAGCAGTTTGGCGATCGTATCTGCCAACCCATCTGGGAAAATAGCATAAGATAGTTAATTGAATTAGTTATTGCCTATTGGTGGCGATGAGGTTCGCAACCCACCACACCGCGTCTCCCGCGGGGTGAAAAAAAAAGGATGGAGTGCCTCATCGGTTGAAGTGTGACAGTCCATTCTATCTGCCTATCCTTTCGGCGAGACGGCGTGATGATTAGTTAGTTAGTTAGTTAATTGAAAGATGCCGAACTCCAAGGTGGGAATGTTTCACCGACATCACCAAAGGTTGGTTATGGAGACCGGCAGAAAAAACCATTTATGTTTTACCATCAGAGATATATGTATGTGGGGAATAAAAAACAGCTCCTTTACGTTTATTATCTTTTATGGAAGAACGTAAAACTGAACTTTTCAGTTTTTACTACGGAACTTTTTGTATTTCTATAAATGATGTGACTTTCACCTTACATAAAACTTTTTATCTAATTTCATCTATATAAAGAAGCACAACTAAATCGTTTGTTTTGGGAATGACACGTGTTCTATAAAAAGAACAAAATCTGGCGATGATTTACAGCTGTTTTTCTGCTAGAGACGTTATCCATTAAAGTGGCCCGACGTTATTAAGTTAGAGTTACGTAAAACGTTAGCCTTGTCCGACAAGCATAGCCCAGTTCCTCGGAACTTTCCTTCAATCTAATAAATAAATGAAAATTAAGATAGTGTACTATTCAAAATAAATTTATTGACCCTGTAATATATCTAAAACACCGCCTACACCAAATCGCGGTACTTAAACTAAACCTATTTTTCCTCGGGTTGTAGCGTAAATATTGGCGGTTTCGAAGATAATTATAGGTGCCTTTATAAATACTGCTTCTGAATGGAAACCATGCTTAAACCAAGCGTTAGAGTATTTTAAGAAAATTATATTTATACGCAGTTAAAGTCATTATTAATAGTAAGGCATCAAAATAAGAATAAACTAACTAACTAACTAACTAACCATCACGCCGTCTCCCCGAAAGGGTAGGCAGAAAGAATAGACTGTCACACTTTTACTAATGCGGCACTCCATCCTTCTCTTTTCGCTCTGCGGGAGACGCGGTGTGATGGGTTGCGAACCTCATCGCCACCAATAGGCATCTCCCGACACCCACAAAATAAATCTAAAACAAATAATATAAAATACAAAGATATAAAATAAAATAACAAAATAAAAATAATTTAACACAAAATGTTATTTTTAGATGGTGCACATATTGTCTATTTAATTTATGTTCCACGAATCCACCGTTTTTTTTAATTTAGCATATAATGTAATAACACATAATGTTTTTTTTCGATGTTGCACATGTTGACATGGACGATTCGGACTTTTGTGTTTATTTAATTTATGTTACACGTATCCACCATTTTTTAAATTAGCTGTAATTAGGCACTTAACAAGAACTATCGAAGAAATTATTCAAATTGTCATTGAAACAAATGGAAAATTTATTTTACACCTGTCAAATTTTTTTATAAAAACGATAAAACTATTATACACATACAACATAATACCAGGAACGCATTAGTGATGGTTCGACATTAAGAAGACAAGATACTTTCCAAAGTCAAGAGTATTTGTCCCCTGAACGTACTTTCACTAATATAAATAAATAAGAATAAAATATTATAATAATAATTTAATCGGCAAGTCTATCAAGATGTATGAAGCATGCACAAAGAGTGACCTTGTATTGAATGTGTCCAAGTCTAAAGTGGTGGTATTTGAAAAAGAATAATATATGACAATTTGTGACATAAGCGCGAACGGTGAGAAAATGGAGCAAAGTACCGAAGTTTTCTATCTAGGAAGCATGTTTACAAGATGGAAAAATGGAGAAAGATATCGAAAGAAGGATCGGTGCTGGGAACAAAATTAATGGATTTCAACTAAAGCAAAGATGGCAGTACATAATGGAGTTCTAGTGCTAACCCTTATGTGTGAAAGTAAAGCTTGGAGCTGGCTAAAAAAGGATGAAAGTAGGTTAAATGGCGTAGAAATAAAATCCCCGAGAAGAATGTGCAGGAAAACAATATATGACATGATCTGACAGATGTTATAAAGATTTATTTTGGAACGTTTATGCTTTTGTTATAACAAATATTATGATTCAATTTAAAATTCAAAATAATATTTATTGATTGTTGAGGTTTTTGTTTTTTTAATTCTCCATTATAATATTGTAATAATTTACTTGATTTAATTCACATAATTACTTATATAAATTGCAATTACAAATTTGTTTCGCCTTGCGAGGGCATTTTCAAACTTTTTTTTTTGATTTTTTTTTTTTAGTTTGAAAATGAACTCGCAAGGCGAAACAAATTTGTAACTGCTATTTATATAAGTAATTATGTGAATTAAATCAAGAAAAACCATTAAACATTCGCGTTTATTATTATAATAATTTTAAGTTCTTTTTGGGGTTCAGGTAATTACTTACAAAAAAGGAAATTAATCAAAGATTTGGACTGGACGTTAAATTTATTTGATTATTTATAATACCACTGAAGAAGGACTGGTTGTCCAAAACATTTCTATGTAATTATAATTTTTTTTAATGTAAGTGTTGTGTATACAAAGTACATAAAAAAGAAAAAGAGAAATAAAGCATCTACAACACAAAGTATGGCGTATATAGAAGAAACCTATTCTTTATTTAAAATAAGTTTTTGGTTCAGATAAAAATCGATGTAATTAGTTTGATAATTGATGGAGATCCTAGTACGGGAGATGTTTCTATAATTAAGTCTCGCGTGTTACTAGGAAAGTACGAGATGTTTGTTTTTGTTTGGTTATTTTTATGAATTGTGTTGTAAAAACAGATTTTATTGCCGGCCGTGGAGAAAATAATAAAACAGGCCGGTGAAAATGATCCATAATCACACGAGACAAGGATATTAATCATTCCCTGATTTAGATCATTATTTATCCGGGCTAACTGGTCCTGGCGGTCAATATTTTAGGGGTCGCCCGTTAAGCCGTGCCGTTTTATATCGTAGTAGGGCAGATACACCGATCTTTGACCATTTAAGAACTGATACAATATAAAACAAACTAAACATCACGCCATTTCCCCGGAGGGGTAGGCAGAGAGGATGTATCGCCACAAAACTCTGTTCTGGCATACCTCTCGGGCTCCCTCTACATTCATACATCGTACCATGCACGCACGTCGATTAGTCCGACTTCGAATGTGGCCGCCTTTTAGGAATTGAATTATTTGGTAAAAAAAAGTATATGTCAATGATGTAAATGGAACCAGAAATAGAGGAAGACCAAGGAAAACGTGGCACGATCAAATAAATCTATATTGAATGTCGACCATGTGAAGAGTCAGAGAAATCGACGCGCGTGCATGACACGATGTATGAATGTTAAGGAAACGAGAGAAATATGTCAGGAAAGTAAAGTGTGGCAGTCCATTATTTCTGCCTACCCCTTTGGGGAGACGGCGTGATGGTTAGAAATTAATTTGGTCATGCCATGTTTTCCTCGGTCGACCTCAGCTTCTTTTTCCACTCACGCTGCTTGTGTACAACTTTTTAACCATTCTACTCTCATCCATTCGTTCAATATGTCCAAAACATCTCAGGAATTCTTTTTTAATTTTATCCATGATGCAGTCATCTGCCTTACATTTCTTTCTTATTTCATCATTCGGGATTCTATCATACAATGTTTTCCCGCACATTCTTCTTAGTGATCTCATTTCTACGGCGTTTATCCTGATTTCATTCTTCTTTTGCCAGCTCCAAGCTTCACTTCCATACACGAGGGTTGGCACTAGGACTCCACTGTGTACTGCCATCTTTGTTACTGTGGATATATTTCTATTTGCAGTAATGACTTTGAGTGCGCCATTTATTTTATTCCCAGCCCCAACCCTTCTTTCGATAATAATCTATATAAAGACAAGTTAATGTTTAATGTTTCGTCAACCTAAACGAATTAAGTTACAGCACTTACAACACTTTATTTCACTTGTCACAGACATGTTTCGGTTATAACATAACCTATTTCAAAGTACAAAATTTTATCTCTCTCGACACGTAATCTGTTATTTTCACCTTAAAATTTTGCACATTGAAAGAGGTTATGTTAAAACCGAAGCATGTATGTGATAAGTGAAATAAAGTGTAGTTATATTTATTCAAAAATGAATCCACGACACAAAGTGAAGGCGAATATAGAAGAATTGAGTCTATAGTCTATAGTGGATATAGCGTGGACGTTAGGCACAAAGAAACTCCAGTTGATGATATTGTGGGGAGGAAGCTGGAGAGCAGAAATAGGCGGAAGACCATCAACAAAATGACTGGCATCATGATGACGGAAAAGAAGGCCGATGAAAGGCAAAGAAAGAGGGAAAGAATTAACGATGTGTGAAAGACATGTTAAATTCCTTTAACATTGACAAGGTTATAACAAAGGAATCCAAAAAAATAAACACCAAAAGGAGAGGGGGCTTAGTAGATATATATGCCCATGGGCAAGAGTCCGGAAACGGGAAACCACTCCAGTCACACTTCCTGGTAAATTGCAATGACAAGAAAACATTCGCCACGTTTATCGCCAACTTCGGAGGGATATGATTCGACACTATAAGAAGACTGTTTTATCTCCCAGCATGCAGAAACAACCAGTCGGTGGGGAGAGCAATCAAACTCCTGAACATGATCGCTTCGGAGATCGACGTCTTTCATATTCGTGAAAGTACGTTTAGAAGAAAATACTCTTGACTTTGGAGAGTATCTTGTATTCCTAATGTCAAACCATCCCTCATGCGTTCCTGGTATTATATATTTTTTTATGTTTTACCTGTTCTCAATAGATGCCTTAAACTATAATATAATTGTTATTTGTAATATATTTTGAGAAAATAAACTGATTTGATTTGATTTGAAGAAGAGAAGTTCATGACTGTATTTTTTTCATATGTAGACATGTTTAATATGACATATATGTAGAATAAACCACCGCTGAGTTCTTGGCTACAACAAATATAAAATGGCTGGCATAGTTTTTAATCCGGAGTATGAATAAAAATCCATTCTTCGCTTTATCTTCCATTCACTTGTATATAATACTAACTACAAATGTTCTTGTTTAAAACTGCCGTTAGCCTCATTTTGGTATCTGCCTTTTCTGCTTTGTGAACATATACAAAATATTAATTTCCAGGTGACTCGGCATCCATTATAAAATCGATTCTACTTTTATGCTTGCTCGTTGCATTATGGCTTGAGAAAATATTTTAATCTCTTTGTGAAATGAATGAACACCAAAGTTCGTATTTAAAAGAATATTCTATTTATAGTATGTATTATATTATTTATGGATGTTTTTTTCGCGTATTATCATGCAAAGTCATTATATAATATTTACCTATTTTGGGCATATAAATTAATAAACAAGTTTGTTTTATTTGTTGTTTGAGATAGATGGCATGATGGTGAGTTAGTTGGTTCAGTTGAAAGTTTGCTAGTTAACATGACAATGCCCGACAAAACGATTTTAAAAAAATCTATATGTAACAAATATTCGTAACAAACTAATTAACTACCCATCACGCCATTTCCCTGGAGGGGTAGATAGAAAGGATAGACCACCATACTGCTCTTTCCTGACATACCTTTCAAAATTCCTCTACATTCCTGCATCGTAACCAGCATGCTTGTCGATTTTTCGAACTTCGAATATGGCCGCCTTTTAGTATTTGATTTTTTTGGTCATGCCATGCTTTCCTTGGCCTTCCACGGCTTCCCTTTCATCCCATCTTGTTTGAGGAATCAATTTAATCGCCATATCAGATCAGACACAATAAAACACGCAAACAAATCTAGCATCAATCTTTATAAAATTATCATTGTGAATTTATTATTTTTATATGATTATTTATTATGAAATTTGGATAATATTGTATTAACGTAAACATTACGACGGTTTGGATACACGGAAAGAATAAATGAAAAAATAGTGGTAAAAAGGATATATGTAAATGATATAAACTGAACTAAAAATAGAGGAAGACCGAAGAAAACATGGCACAATCAAATCAATATAATTTTGAATGTTGGACACGTTAGGAGTCGGAGAAATCAACATGCCTGCATGATGTATGAATGTTGAGGAAACGAGAGAAGTATGTCAGCAAAGAAAAGTGTGGCTGCCAATCCTATCTGCTTACCCCTTCAGAGAGGCGCCGTGGTGGTTAATTAGTTAGTTAATATTGTAGAAATGTGAGATATATCAACTGTAAAAACAAAAACAAAAAAAAATTGAAAGAGAGATTTTCAAATATATTTTGTAAAAAATATTTTAAATAATCGTTAATAAAAAATATTTAGCTAAAAATATGCAATAACCATGAAAGATAAATTGTTGTGAGTTTACAGAGTTTTGTATTTGTGTTGCAAATTTATTTCTTTAAAAATATAAATATTATACTCGTACTTGTGGTCAATTATTGGTCCATCCACCACATCGCCGAAAAGTAATAATATCAAATATTGTTAACCTCGGGTTTAATCTTTTTTTTTAATAGTCCCAAGGGCTTTAACAAAATAAGACATAAATGGGGGTTCGTTACCAATCACTGACAGGAATGAAATATAATTCATATCTAAACGGTTTCGCTATTTTCTTGTAGTCATATTTTTTCCCATTTCACATAGCAAAAAATACCTTTAATATATAAGGATAATAAAAAAAACATATATTTTATATATTATTTTCGGTCGATGTACATTATAATTTATTTGGATATACATAAAGTTTATTTTTATTTTTAAAAGGAACATAGAAGATCCCGCCACATACCCGAGGCTGTTATAGGGCGTAGCGGCGCCGTACGGGACTTACATTTAAAGACGGCAACAACAAGGGGGTGCCAGACCACATTTAATCTACCCCATTTTACTGTTTCGTTGTTTGTGTTGTTTCTTGCCCTCTGAGGGTGCGCTGTTTTCCAGCTGGGAGAAGGGGGTTGCTCCTCTGTGACGGGCCTTGTTCCTCTCCCTCTCGGCCATTATAATAATTTGTGCAGTGGTTTTATTTACTATTATGAAATGCTTCCTAAACCACGTCCTTTGTCCTACATGCCAAAAACTGTACTCCACATTTTTTTTCCCATCCCGCATTTGTCTCATCTGCCTTCCCGCTGTATATTCCTGTGGTGTATCATTCTTTTTACCTTTTTTTATATAATGTTTCTAAAATGTTCATGTATTATATATTATATTATGCTTATATATTCAAATAATATATTATATCATAAATTATATATTTTATATCATTATATTTTATATTATTTGTTTTAGATTTATTTTGTGGGTGTTGGACGATCGAAGTGTGCGCGGGAGATGCCTATTGGTGGCGATGAGGTTCGCAACCCATCACACCGCGTCTCCCGCGGGGCGAAAAGATGGAGTGCCGCATCAGTTAAAGTGTGACAGTCCATTCTTTCAGCCTTCCCTTTCGGGAAGACGGCGTGATGGTTAGTTTGTTAGTTAGTTTTCAATAAAGTACAGCGGAGCATAGAAACACATAAAGTATTAAAAAAATTAAATACCTCGGCAGCATACTTACGTAATCTCTTGACCCAGATGTACAGATAAAATGCAGAATTGATGCAGCAAGAGCGACATTTAATAAAATGAAATCACCATTCCGCAATGATAACATAGATTTGAAACTCCGTCAGAAAATGATCAAATGCTATGTTCCATTTGTTTTATTGTATGATGTGAAACGTGGACTTTAAAAGTCAAATCAATGAACAGACTGGAAGCATTTGAAATGTGGTTTCATCGCCGAATGCTAAGAATTCCCAGGACAGACATAGTTACCAATACAGAAGTCCTGAGGCGAGCTAGAGTTGACAGGGAACTGTTGTCAACTATCGAGGTTTGGAAGATTTCACATCTGGGTTATGTACTGCGTGGGGAAAAGTACCACCTTCTCCAAATGATATTGAAAGGGAAAATTAAGGGATGCCAAGGGCCTGGTAAGAGACAGATGTCCTAGCTGCGAAACGTGAGGGAGTGGACTGGCATCCGAAGTGTGGAGGAGCTGTTCCGGGCGGGTCAGAACAGGGACAGGTTCGCCGAGGTGATCGCCAACGTTGGGGGGACCCAACAAGGCACTTAAGGAAGAAGGTAAATAAGGTGCGGTATAACTAAAACTATAGCTTGGAACCACAAATTATGTGCTTCATACAAAATATTTGTATTTGTGTTTTTACTGCCCTTGTTATTCATTTTCTTTTAACAATAAATTTATCTAAGTTAGGTAAATATTCTTATTCATTATTAGGTAATAAAAAAAATATTTAAACTGTATATATGAAAACGCGTTTACATGAGGTAACACGTATTATTTTACAATTATGTTGATGTAGGTTATATGAAAACCCCAAATTATAAATATTCAAATTTTAAATCATCGTATGAAAGCACATTAGCGAGGATGGCTCTAAAAATGGGGTGTATATATTTTTATTCACTCAAGGTCATAAAAAATACGCCAAAGATTTTTTGTAATATTATATTAAGATAAAAAAAAAGGCAATACTTACTCTCAACCAATTTTATAACCACAGATTTTAACATTGCCTTTCTTAATATTGTTTTTTTTTTATGGTGCACCTTATTTTTTTTTCTGATTGTAGCATATGTGATATACGTAAATATTCTTTGTAAGCAATGTCTTATTTATGAAATGTATTTAATTAAAAACTTATTATTATAATATATAATTTGCAGTATATAGCTAAATTTAAAGCCAAATTTTTACATAATTTATACGAAAACGTAAGTTTTTTAGAAGTTTTATCATATTTTACAGCATTTCTACGTATCTAGACATTTTTCACGATAGTGAGACTACCCTCAAAAATATCATTCTTTATTGTATAATATTTTATAGAAATGCTCTTTGCTTTTCTTGGTCTTGTGTTTTATAATTTTATTGCATTTTTTATCCTAATTATTCTTGAATATATTAATTGTACTATTGGCAGTTTTTAAACATATGTTTCTTGAAATTATTATTTTGTAGTTTTAAAAGATTTTGGATTATTTGTAATGTTTATGATTTTTTTATTTAATTAATCAATTGAAATTGAATTGATTCTTATTGCAATTACATGCATATGCTAAGACATTATCAAATGGAGGCATTGATAATGCCTAAGCATGACGATTGTCATTTACACAAAATATAATTCAACCGCCCTACCTTCAGGTTATTTTCCGAGAAACATGCAAAAAACAAGTAGGTTTTTATTAATTAATTTTAATTATACATTTATTGTATTTTTATTTATTACGAAATGTCAAAGACTCGATCGCACACTTCGCCTTGTACTCGAGTGTTGTTGGCACACGCGCGTATCCATAACAGTTTGTACATTTTAGGTACATTACTTTTTCTCAAGCGCGTACGTGATACGGGATAGCGCAGAATGGTGCAGTCAAAGTGAACGTACACGTACGTTCAAATACGTAGGGTGATTTTAACATCTAGAATACAAATTTTAAAATTTCTTTTAAATATTTTATACAATTTTTTTGTCATTGTTCAAGAAACAATAAACACTATATTTTACGCCCGAACAAAAGTATTATTTTAAGAAAAAATATGTTTTGAAACCCCTTAAAAAACACGAATACATAATTAAAAGTGATATTTTTTTATTCCTATTGACAACAATGCCTAACTTTTCGTCGCAGGACGCTAAGGGAATATCTGTTAGAGATTAACGAATCCCAAATTCGCTTAAAAACAGAATAAAAATAATGCAAAAAAGAGTTACCTATTTACTTTTGACGGTTAATAAAATACCACTAAAAGTTTGGAAAACACTCCCAGGATGAAAGCTCACAATATTTGCTTAAAAATATTCTGAATGCTCAAATGGAAATTTCAAAATTCATTTCGTTTTACTTCCTACCCTCTGTTGACAACTTTTTGTAACTCCGTTTGAATGCAAAAGCGGAGCATGTAAACCGAGCATTATAATACACGCCCGTATTGTGTACACATAGGTTTATATTTTCAGAGTACACAACGGTTCATTTCATCGGAATTCTGGTTTGATAGACCATCAAAACCGCATTGTTAAAAGTCGTACGAAAATTTATACGAAATTATTTTTGACAACTGTCGGCTTTGCAAGTCCTTTGTGGTTTAGACGCCATTTTTATTTCTAACCACAAATATTTGGACTAATTACTAATGCTGTTATTTTTTTGTTCAAAAATAATATTCTTTCTTCTATCTTCGCCATGCTTTGTGTTGAAGATGTTTTATAGTCTTTTTCTTTTTATATACTTTGTAAATACAACACTAATTAAAAAAAAATCTAATTACATATCAGACATGTTTCGGTTAACCAGTCCTTTTTCAGTGATACATATTATAAAGATACATATTTTAAATATTATATTTTAAATTTTAAACTGATTCATAATATTTGTTAAAACAAAAGCATCCAAAATAAATCTTTATAACATCTGTCAAAATTGATCATATTTGTAAACAATTTTATAATATTTTTTAATATGTATCTTTATACTCGTAATATGTTTCACTGAAGAAGGACCGGTTGTCTGAAACATGACTGATATGTAATTTTTTATTTTTTTTTAATGTTAGTGTTGTAAATGCAAAGTATATAAAAAAAATTATCAATGAAAGCGAAAACGGTTGTTCACAGTGGAGTTCTGATCCCATCCCTATGTATGGAAGCGAAGCATGGAACTGGCAGAAGAAGGATGAAAGCAGAATAAATGCGGTAGAGATTAGGTCCTTAAGACGTATGTGTAGTAGAACGATATACGACAGAATCTCAAATGCTGATATAAGAAAGGAATGTAGAGCAGAAGAAGGTATTATGAACAAAATTATAAAAGGATCGCTGCATTGGTTCGGACATATGGAACGCATGGATGGAGAAAGAATAGTTAAGAAAGTATATGTTAATGATGTAAATGGGGTACAGAGTCGAGGCAGACTGAGGAAAACATGACATGACCAAATTAATCAAATTTTAAAGGTTGGTCATGTTAGAAGTCGGAGGAATCGACATGCGTGTGTGATTCGTTGTATGAATGTGGAGGAAACTAGAGAGGTTTGCCAGGATAGAGTAGTGTGGCGGTCCATTCTCTCTGCCTACCCCTGCAGGAAACGGCGTGATGGCTTGTTTGTTTGTTTGTATAAAAAAGAAAAAGACAAATAATATTCTTTACTTGAAAGAAATCGGGGTGTATAAATAAATATTATAAATAAATATTATAATAAAATTATGTGATAAAGAAAGAAAAAAAAATCGTGTATACTATTATATATTTTCGAACCACACATTAGTGAATTCTTAACTCGGTTTACCGTTCTAATGGATTATTTTTTTGAAAATGTAAATTCCAAAATAAGTATGAAGAACCATTTCGGTATCATTTACTTCAGATTCTTATGCATTAAAGTAAACTATAAATATTTTTATTCTTCGTATATCCCAACTCCATGAGAATGGCTTATTCATATGTAAAACATGTTTTTCAGATAACAATAAATATTTGAATATAAATCACCCTGTGTTATTAATAGCAAAGCAAGAATTCCCATCTATTGAGACGGAACCCGTATATACAGATGTATGTTATAATACTACGTATTCCAGCATCGTACTGACTGGTATATTATTCTATTTCTAACCGATTTTATGCAACGGAAGAGCTTAAAAAGCTTCTGCCGTCACAATATGAGAGAAGCAAATAGTGAAGGGACTGCAACCAAATTGAATTAAATAAATCGATTGATCCAAATTAAAGACTGATTCGATTCGAAAGAATTCAATTATATTCGATTCCAAAGAATTATAGGCTGAAATTTGAATATAATGTATAACTAACTAACTAACCATCACGCCGTCTTCCCGAATAGGTAGGCAGAAATAATGGATTGGCACACATTCTTGGCATATTTTTCCCGATTCCTCAACATTCATACATTTCTCCGACTTCTCACGTGGCCGAAAATCAATATTTGATTTATTTGATTAGGGGACGTTTTCCTCTTCCCCTATTTCTAGTTCCATTTACATCGTATACATATACATTTTTATCATTCTTTCTTCATTCATTAATGGAGTTGAAATGGGATCTCTTAGAAGAAAGTGCAGAAAAATTGTATATGATAGAGTATCGAATTAAAATGTAAGAAGTGAATGCGGTGCGAAAGAAAGTGTTGAAAAGAATCATAACACAACAACAAAATAATGAAAGAAACATTAAGATGGTTTGGACACATGTAACGAATATAATTTAACTAACTAACTAACCATCACGCCGTCTCTCCAAGAGGGTAAGCAGAAAGAATGGACTGTCACACTTTAACCGATGCGGCACTCCATCCTTCTCTTTCCGCCCCCGCGAGAGATGCGGTGTGATGGGTTGCAAACCTCATCGCCACCAATAGGCATTTTCTGCACACACTTCGATCGTCCAACGTCCACAAAATAAATCTTAAACAAATAAAATAAAATACTATGATATAAAATAAAATAACAAAATAAAAATAATATCACACATATTTTTCTTTTAGATGGTGCACATGTTGACTGCTCGACGATCATTCCAACTCTAACAAAAACTTCAAAATGTGTATAAATTTTAGAATTTTGAAATTAATTTAATTATTATTATTTTGTTGAATCGCTCTTTACATCATGGCAGCATGAGCCAAATCGGTGTAAAGGGTATTATAGCTATCATAGTTATTCTCGTGACATATTGTGATAGGTAGCTAATCTATCGCCATTTTATTGTCACGTGAATTCTACACCAGACCAACAGTTTGACAATCACACTGCCCTCGCCGGGAATCAAACCCGGGACCTTCGGGGTGGCAGTCAATACACTAACCACTCGGCCACGAAGGTTGTATACTGTATTACTCCAATTATTCAAAAAAAAATTTAAATTAACTTTTATTAGGCACTTAAAACAATCCAACACCAGCAAGAACTTTAAAATATTACTGAAAAAATTATTCAAATTGTCTTTGGAACAAATGAAAAAAATATTTTAACAATATTTAATGATAATTCATAATATCATATATTTACGGTTGCCTGAGCAAATGATTAAAACTTCCAATAGAATTTTTTTTAAATTTAATATTAAAATTAAAAAATGAAGTCAATTTCGCACTCTGCTAAATATGGTAAAATAAATAATTCGATCGAGTACATTCGTTCGAGTACATTCGTTCAGAAGGCAAATACTCTTAATTCTGGAGAGTATCCTGTCTTCCTAATGTTCAACCAACTCTCATGCGTTTCTGGTAGTATATTATTATTTTACCAATATATTATTTTAACTGTTCTCAATAGATGCCTTAAAAATTAATTTTGTGATATCTGTTGATGAAATAAACTGATTTGATTTGATTTGATTTGAATCGTGTATTTAATTACTCGATGATAAGTATTAACAGTTGCCCATCCCTAGTGACAGGTCCAACCTGGCTATTACATTTCTAGTTTATGCTAAAATCGTGCTCAGGCATCATGCCTACGTTAATAGTATCCAAGATACACATATTACCTGATAACAGACCATTTCAACAGAACGCGGAAGGGCGGTGCGGTAGGGTCATCTTGAGCAAAACCACGGTCACGTATCATTACTAAAAAATATAATCGGATCTTCAACGTGTTAAAATGAATTTTCATCAAGTCGACTCTCTCGTTTTCATTGCTGCTCCATTTGACCACGGGGTGCGGCGAGCTGGTAGAGGTTTGACCAAAATTACAGCAGCATCATTGCTGTACACGAAATTTGAATTTTTATTTTAGGTCGGGAATTGAGTTTCAGTCAGGTGCGCTGTCCTGGCACCGCCCACCGAACCTAATGGAATGGGATCTAAATACAGTGTTTACAATGGCGAGTTTTTTGTGAATCCAGCAGATATTCCTATATCAATTTTAAGCGTATTTCTCATTAAAAAGGACTCTAAAATAGATTGTGGTAATTGTATTAAATCGCTTTAATTTTTCATTGGAGTAAGCAATGATGAATCATGTATTTACATGAAGTCGAAACGAAAGAAGCGCTTCATTCACTTTGAAATTAATGTCAATTTTAACCTGTTGAGAACCCACATGGAATCAAAGCATGGAACTTGTAATGTTTGAAACTGGTGAGAACAACAATAAATGCAGTAAAGATAATATCACAGAGTCCTTCATCATAGAGTTTATATCGTTCTCCCGATAATAAATATGAGATGACAGAATTTATGGGAGAACCACGCAAACCAAACCACACTCAATCAAATGTGTTCCAACAGGTTAAAATTTGCATGACACGATGTATGAATGTTGAGGAATCGAGAAAAATATGTCAGGAAAGAAAAGTGTGGCAGTCTTTCTGCCTACCCCTCCGGGTAGATGGCGTGATGTTTAGTTAGTTAGTTAGTTAGTTTTAAGACAGAATTTCAAACCCTGATAACAGAAAGGTAAAACGGGAGAAAGTATTATGAACACAATTATGAAAGTATCCCTGCTATATGTTGGGGATGTTTACAGTACTCAGTGTCGGGCTATTAATAAGTCTCACGAACAAAAAAAACTCCACTTGTCCGAAATGAAGATGTTCAGTTGAGCTAAAGGAGTAACTTGATTCGATAAAGTCCGAAACAAGTCAAATTGAGATGGTATAACCACGTCATGCGCCGAGAAGTTGACCACATTATAAAGTCTCTTCTAATCCCAACGGACCAGAGGGATAGAGAGTGGTATTTGGCGACATTGAAGTCATCTTTTTTTTTATGGCCGTGCCATAGAGGGCTCCCACCGCTTACCCGAAGCTGTTATAGGTGCAGCGGTGCCTTTCATCAGCTTTACTCGTGCACTCCCTAGGCCCGTCCCCCGTCCATGCGGGACTTCGTTAAAAAATAATAATTATAATATATGTATATTTGTAACCAAGGGGGACCCAGTCCACATTTAAGCTACGCTACTCTCCCTCGATGTCCCGCCGTACACACATAGCAATAGAGATCATCTATCGAATCCACCCTCAAGAAATGTAGACTTAGCAGAGAGCTGACCCAAAGCAGGTCTTGGAGAAAAAATATTGTCAGCAGGGCCGACCCCACTTCTTCTTCTTCGTGTCAATCAAAACAAACTAACAAACATCACGCCGTTTCAGAGAAGATAAACCGCCATACTGCTCTGTCCTGACATACCTCTATAGTTTCCTCTACATTCATAAATCGTAAAATGCACGCTCGTCGATTTTTCCGACTTCGAATGTGGCCGCCTTTTAGTATTTGATTAATTTAATCATGGAATTGTTTTCATGGTCTTGCACCGCCTCTCTTTCCACTCATACTGCTTGTATATAATATTTTAACTACTCTTCTTTCGTCTATATAGCCAAACCATCTCAGGGATCCTTTTTGTTTTACTTATGATGCAATCATTTACCTTACATTTCCACCAAATAAAAAATTTCTTAAAAAATAAAAGGTTTTAGCTATTATAGCTATTTGTATTATACAAATATTATCAACTACTTTCTAGGAATATCGGTAATAATTCAATTTGTTCTTTATATAATGATTCTAGAGAAAAATGCTTTTCTACCAAAAAATCATTCAATATTTAATTGCTATGTACCAAAATCGATTAAGATGATTTTGGGGTTCCAGTTTCACGCTAAACCACTGACCTAGCTGAGATCTTAATATAATAACAAATTTGTAAAGGGATAACTGAGTTCGTAAATTCGCCGATAATTTGTTTTAGGACAGCTCCAATACTAGCAAGTAATCTTATACTGATGTAATTATAGTATGACAATGATTGATTACAATGTTGTGTGTGTATGTAAGCACAGTGGCACAGCAAAAATTATACGCCCCTAAAAGTGTTCATTAAACAACGACTTTTAATACACACAAAATAAAATCATTAAGCGTATTTGTAAAAAAAAATTAGCCCAGAAATAATCAGTACGAATGAAAACGTCTGTTTTCTAGAAGTTTTATTATAATTTATAGGAATGACATATCTCGCCTTTCTAAGGCATTATCAAATATGATAATTCCATTTGATAATGCATTAGAATGGCGAAACATGTCATTCCCATAAATTATAATCAAACGATATTTTTTAACTACTTTTCTTTTGTCTTTAATTCGACAGCGACCGGCTTCGCCAGGCTCGCTGGCATCGATAGACTAGTGATGCCAGCGAGCCTGGCGAAACCAGTCGCTGTAGAAATAAAGACAAAAGTGGAAGTAGTTCAAAAACGTATTTTTATTTAATTATTATTTAAAATGAGCTTCCATCAAGAGATTTTAGTAACATCGTTTGATTATCTTATAAAAAAAGTACTATAAAACGGACTTATCTTTTGTGGTAGGTATTTATTTATTTGATATGCAGTTTTACATCATTGTTCAAGAAACAATAAATATCCCATAAACTCTTATTTTCGTCATATTTGCATTATAAACCGTTACTAAATGTTATTGGATTGTTTTATTCCTCGTTAATGTACGCATTTGATGGTCCCTTAATTTCATTTTACTTCACGTGGTTTATATATTATTTTATTGATGCAATTTTTTCACACATCGTTTTAACAAGATTATTTTGGGACCATTTCTCTGCTCGTTGTGGGTCTACAAGCAAAAAATATATAGTATATGAGTCAAAAAAGTGTTATTGCAATGATATTTTACCCTTAGAATTGTAGGCAATCTTGCTTTTACCATTCACTATATAGTTTGTTAAAGTTTCAGTATTTATATTCTTACTTATTTTACTGTTCCTTTCGTGTATTTTATTTTATTTTATTAGCGTTCCAAATTTCTCTTTAAAATTTATGTAGTTTTTTTAGTTTCAGTAAATAATAATGTAAATAGTATATGATAACAATTCTATATTAAGATAATACATTGTTTTGGCAGAAATACTACTACCTAAAAAATATTAACTGAATAATTTGGAACACTGCTATTATGTCAAAATTCATTATATTTAAATCTATGAAATTGCCGAGACAACTATTTCGCCTATTGATGTGCTGCCAATTCAGTTGATTGTAACACCCGATGATGCCAACATTGGTAGCCGGCAACTGAGTTGATTGTACACTTGTAGGCGAAACAGCTGTCGCTACAGTTGCACAGAATTTGTATTGTATTGATACTGTTACACAAAATTTTGTTAATAACGTTAAATATCATGAATAAGTAAATAATAAATAAACAATTTGTTTTTTGAATGTATACAAATACTTGTAGATAAATACTGGATTTTACCCATTGCATTACATACATTCTTAATAGATGGCGCTAGTGTAGATTGACCTAAAAAATGTGAAGTGTGTCTCAACATAGTAGCATATATAAATCATTCAAAAATTTGTCAGACGTGGTGGTCATAAGAAGGACGGAATGGGGAATGTTGTTAACATAAAGCGATCGCTTAACCCAACCAATGACAGGTCATAAGTCCTGTAAACGTCTCGGCCACCATATTCTGTTTCCAAAAAAAAACAATTTACATCTTCGTCTCTATTGAGATACAATTAATCCTTAAATATAAATAAACATTTAAAAGCCCGTAACTATGCGAAACATTTGTTACTTAATTAATAACTGCGATATGCATTGAAAAACAATGATGTTTGACATCAGTCTTAGCTGTAAGTGATAAAAAAAAATACTGTTAATTAAATTGTCAAGTAATCTTCAAATGAATCCAACACGTCTAAGCATTTTAATGGTGAAAACATGTATATGATTTACTAGGTTATATAAACAGCAACGAGTTGAAGTTTCGTCACATTTGATAATGCCTTAGAAGGGCGAAATATGTCATCCCCAAAAAATATAATAAAACTCTTAGAACACTGACATTTTCATTCGTATTAATTATTTTATATGGAGTTTTACATCATTGTTCAAGAAACAATAAATATGTATTACGCGTAGCATCGTGCAACTGTTAGAATAAAATATATTCGAGACCAACTTTTTTTTTCTCCACGCTTTTACACATTGTAATAACAGAGTGGACCGATTTATTCAATGTCTGCAATATTTTAGGTTACGCCTCTGTGTTCTCCTAGACGTTGACATTAATAAAAGCTCTACTTTGTAAGAAATGAAATGAAATCTGGGGGCATTAACAATTCCGAACAACGTCAGCACTCGGCGTGTTCTATCATACTTCACCACCACTCAATAACTTTATACGTAATACAACCACCTCCTTTTCTTATAAAACATATACTTTACGATTCCTTGATGGTTTTTGGGCATTATATTAATATGAGCATTATATTTTGTCTACCTCGAGAGCAAAATAACATGGGACGGTCGGTCTAAGAGCGAGGTCGACAGCCGTATACATCAGGCTAGGCTTGCATTTAATAAAAGGTCGAAAATAATAGAATCGAATAATATAGACCTAAAACTGAGAATACTCCTCATCAAGACCTATGTATGGAGTATCTTAATGTACGGCTGCGAGACATGGTGCCTATCCGAAAGAGATAAACGGAGACTAGAGGCTTTTGAAATGTGGTCCTATAGAAGACTATGGGACCACATCTCAAAAGGAACTACTACTAGGAATTTCCTGGAGAGACCACATTACAAATGAGGAGGTTCTCCAAAGAATCTAAGGAGGAAAGCACCTGCTCAGGACCTTGTCCGAAAGGCGTGCAAGATGGATCGGCCATGTTATACGACAAGAAGGCCTCTTGCATGCCATAATGGAGGGTATGACCGAGGGGACAAACTCTAGGGGACGCCCACGCCGAGAGTACTTGGAGGACCTGTTGGTGGACGTGCGCTGCTCATCATATGCAGATTTTAAAAGAGCCGCACAATACAGGGAAGAATGGAAGAGAAGAATAGAGGAAATTGCTGCAAATTAATCCCAGGATAGAAACCAGAGAGAGAGATTAATATGGCACCAAAACATCGAGCTTTTTTTTAATCCAGCCTTCTGCAAATTGTTTAAACCGGTTTTATGATCAATATTAAGCTCCTGGGCGATGCTACAACTGCTAACATAACGGTCTTTCTCAATATTTTTCATGATTTTATCGACATTTTCGACGACAGGCCTGTCAGAGCGTGGTGCATCATTCACCTCCACTACACCAGAACGAAATCGCTCGAACCACTGTTGTGCAGCACGAATCGAAAGAATATCAGCCCCGTATACATCGCAATTTTTCAATCTCTTAGTTTAGGTCGTATGACCTGTTTGTGATGGTGGGCTGTCCTGGGATGATGATGTCCAGCCATCTCTCCATCTCTTCGGTAGGCCTTCCTGGTAATCTCTTACTGCTTGGGTTTTCATCTTTAATAATTTTTCCAATTCTTGTATTCTCCATGCGGTCCACGTGGTCTCTGCAAAAGCGCCTTCTGCTTCTTCCCCATCTCACTATGTCCTCAACACCACAGACAGATCTTATCGTTTCATTTCTGATCCGATCTCTGAGGGTTTTGCAGGCGATGGAGCGTAGGGTTCGCATTTCTGCTAATTTAATAAGGTTCTTAGTTCTTTTGGTATCGGCTCTGACCTCTATTCCATTAGTCATGATGGGGCGGACGCATGCCTTATATATCTTGACTTTACTTTCGGTTATCATGTATTTGTTCCTCCATATGATGTCGCCCAAGCAGCCAGCCATGGCTGTCGCTTTGATGGTTTGTGCTCGCACCTCGTCATATAGGTCACTGTAGCTACCGATCTCTATGCCTAGGTAAGTGAATCGCATGACTTTCTCAATAGGTGTATTATCGTTGATCAGTTTATATCTGAGAGGCTCTTTCGATATCATTAAGCACTTCGTTTTACTAGTAGAAATCGTCATGTAATAAATATTTATTCAAAAGGGGGTTCAAAAGGGTAGTAGAGCTACGATGGGGTATGTTTTGCTGGAAAATATGCCTCTACAAAATGTCGTAAGGCTCCATGTTGCATTTACAACCGCAACACTACTATCAAGTCCAACTCTCTAGCGTCCACGAGAGGTCTTTTTAAAGACCCCGTGAACCCCGGGCAATGTGGCACATATTACTTAGTCCCATAGCAGATAGAGAGAGGACGAATGGCGAGCTTCCAGCGCCATAAAACTGGATACACCCAGCTAAGGGAAGGTAACCCCGACAGGAAATCTCCAGAGAAGGCAAGGGGATACCACTCTGGATATTTCCTCCCAAGTCATCACTATGAGGGTGATAGTCAACGTTAGGGAGACCTGACAGGACACAGAAAGAAGAAGAATAATAAATATTTATACCCCTGTTTATTAAAACCACATTTAAAATGTAGATTTACTTGTGACCACAGAGTTTAAGCTCATTAAAACTAGGAATTTAATTTCTTGCTTCGTTTGTCTAAATTATTAATAAGTAACAAACGTTAAGACCCTTCATATAAATACGTTCGTAAATCAATGTGAATAATTACGTGCGAAATACTAAAGAGTAACTTCAACTTGCAAAAGACTGAATAAATCGGTTCTGTGAACATTTCACACTCGATTATCTTCGAACTGTAGTATCCTGACTATTGACCTGTAAATAATTATTTTCATCTTAGAAATTTCCTTTCAGTACTCATTTATTTTTTTAACTTGAGACGTTATTATCATAATGCAATTATGCTTAAAATGTTTTACAGATCAGTAATTCTCTGTTATGGAAAGAATATTCGAAATTCCGGATAAAGAAGAAAATTGAGGAAAAACATTTTTTCTGTTATTTCTTTTTATTCCCTTTCAATACGAAAAAATAAACATGCGCATTACGATCGTGTGTTATCAACACACACATTTTCATAAAAAGTTGTAAATGAAACTGGAATGTTCAAAGCATATTCCCAACTTACAGGAATTTAAGTCAAATGAGTTTTTATTTAATTCAAATTGTTTAGAAACGTGAAAAACCATTGACGAACGCCCACGTTCGAAATACCATCGAGGGAAAATTCCACTTACGGAGAATGCCCAAGAGCGATTCGACAGTTCTTCTATCTAAAAAAAACACAATTGAATGTTTTGTATTTCTCGCGTTCCGAATATTATAGTAGCGAAAGTGCGACGTAAATAGTTGTATGGCGCTTCGCTCACCGTTTCCGAACGATAGATTCCAACAAATAATTGTTTTCTCGCTCTCGCGAATACGAATAAGTTTAGTGTGAGTAAACTCTTTGATTTATCACAAATTTTCAAGAATATGCTAATTATAACAGATGCCCAATATGTAATGTATTATATTATTAGGTTGTAATAACACGCTTAAAATATATTTTTGCTTGTATTGTACTTTTACGAGTATAATATTTAACTAACAAACCATCTTTTCCGAAATGTTAGGAGGAAAACGTGGCGCGATCAAACAAAACAAATATTGAATATCGGCCACGTGAGGAGTCTGAGGAATCGACGTGCGTACATGACACGATGTATGAATGTTGAGGAATCGAGAAAAATTTAATCTAAAAAAACCCATACCAGAAGATGGCAGTGAAATGCCGAAATCGGTCGAAGTCATAAAATAAAATACCTAAGTGGATTTTAACTAAATATATCTTTAACGCACACTAACTAACTAACCATCACGCCATCTTCCCGAAGGGGTAGGCAGAAAGAATGGACTGCCACACTTTTCTGTCCTGACATATTTCTCTCGCTTCCTCAACATTCATACATCGTGTCATGCACGCGCGTCGATTTCTCTGACTCCTCACATGGGCGACATTCAATATTTGATTTATTATTATATTATTAGGATTAATTGTATCTCAATAGAGACGAAGATGTAAATTGTTTTCTGGGAACAGAATATGGTGGCCGAGGCGTTTACAAGACTTACGACCTGTCATTGGTTGGGTTGAGCGATCGCTTTATGTTTTAACAACATTCCCCATTTCGCCTTTCTTATGACCACCATGTCTGACAATTTTTTTTAACTTGTATATATACTAGAATCCCGCACTTATCTTTACATTTTTAAGTTCACTCTACACTAGCGTCATCTATTAAGATTGGGATATAAATAATAAAAATACAGTATTTGTCTACAAGAATTTGTATACATTCAAAATGTTGAATTATTATACTTTAAGAATTTTGTGCTCTTTCCTTGTGACGAATGTATTTTTATTTATAAATTTGATGGAGAAAGTGTTATTATTTAGTATTGAGCCTAGTATTTGGGTGGTAGTTACGCACGTCTTGGCTAAATCAGAATGCACAATGCGAAATGCGATTTACGGAGCTGCTAAAGCGATGTGATTCCGTTACTTTGAGAGCGGAAATGAGATCCGTTTTGCGGAAGGGCGGGGAAATCGATTTTCAAGTCTTCATTTCGTTGCGTAATTATCATTTGTCCGAAGTGTCTTCTCTTGGCATAAAACAAAACAGAATCATGACAACTCCGATAAGTCATCTCATTATAACTTTAAATAAGAGAAATAGGACATCTTTTTAGTTTTAAATATGCTTTGTTATTTTATATTTTTTATTTTATTTTATACAACGGAGTTCTAGTGCCAACCCTCATGTATGGAAGTGAAGCTTGGAGCTGGATAAACGCCGTAGAAATGAGATCACTAAGAAGAATGTGCGGAAAAACGTTGTATGATAGAATACAGAACGATGAAATAAGAGAGAAATGTAAGGCAAATGACTGCAACACGAATAAAATTAAAAAAGGATACTTGAGATGGTTTGGACATATGAAACAAATGGATGAGAGAAGAATGGTTAAAAAGTTGTACACAAGCAGCGTGAGTAGTAAAAGAAGCCGAGGACGACCGAGGAAAACATGGCATGACCAAATTAATCAATTACTAAAAGGCGGCCACATTCGAAGTCGGAATAATCGACGTGCGTGCATGGTACGATGTATGTATGTAGAGGAAGCCCGAAAGGTATGCCAGGACAGAGCATTGTGGCGATCCATCCACTCTGCCTACCCCTCCGGAGAAATGGCGTGATGGTTAGTTAGTTAGTTTTTAATGCTTTGTTATAATATAACGTAAGTACGGATGTGAGACTTGGCAATCTACCGCGGACGTTATTGGAAAACTCCAGGTGTTTATAAATAGGTGCCTTCGCTCAATATTCAGGATCTATTGGCCCCAAACAGTGTCAAATGCCGTTCTCTGGACCATGGCAGGCGAAAAGCCAATTAGAGAACAAGTCGCTAGACGCAAATGGCAGCGGATCGTTCACACTCTGAGACGGAACCCAGCCTGCATCGCTCAGGGCGCACTAGACTGGTCCCCTATGGGGGGAAAGAGGAAGCGAGGCAGACCTAGAGCCACCTGGAGGACGAGGTTAAGGTAGCAGGCCTCACTTGGGATGATGTTAAGCATCAGGCATGCGATAGAGTCGGGTGGAAATGGTTCATTGAGGCCCTATGTACCACGAAGGTGTTACTAGGCAAAAAAAATAAGATAATTAAAAAAAGCTTAATGAATTAAAACACTTAACTTGAAGATGTAAAATAATCAAACACTTTGTATTTAACCACGGTATGGTTATTATAATTGATGCCAACTAGTTTCACTTGGACCCAAGCTTCATCGGGGCAGTATAATAACTATCAGTTGTTATATCATCAGTGTTTTATTATTTTATATAACATGAGTGCTTAATATGAACACTTAACTCTGTTTTTTTTTCACTTTTGAGTTTAGTAAATCACCAATCATCTGAATGGACGGAGAAAAACAAACCGAAACCTAGCCAAAGTCGTTCAAATATCAAAGCGATGCTCATCGTTTTCCTTTTTCGATATTCGCGTTGTTATTCATCGTGAATTCATTCCAGAGGGACAAACTTTCAATAGTAAATACCAATTGATCGTTTTTAGGCGTGAACGTGAAAAAAATCCGTCAGAAACGGCCGGAATTGTGAAAAACAATTCATGGATTATGCACGACGGTAATGCGCCATCGCGCAGAGTGACAATCGTGACTGAATTTAAGGCCCAAACGCGACAAATACCATCGATCAACCACCATATTTTCTGAATTTGGCTCTGTGTGACTTTCTTCTGTTCCAATAACTTATGGACAGATTGTCGCTCCGTGGATCCCGTTTACAGTCGATTAAAGCCATACAACAAAATTCGTAAAAGGTGTTGAAGACTGGTAAATGTATATTACATCCAATACAGGATACTTTGAAGACAACAAATTAAATATTGATAAATAATTAAATATGGTATATTGTCTTTTTTTCCTAGTAGTACGGCATATAATTTGAACCAAATCACAATGTACAAGTTTTTTTTATAACATGTGATAAGTAGTGAATTCACGTGAATTCTATACCAGACTAATGACATTGTGACAATCACACTGCCATCGCCGGGATTCGAACCCGGGACCATAGTTCTTGCCACTCTGCCACGAAGGTCGTCGGTTAGTTAGTTGAAATATTCTTACAACCAATGTCTGAGGCTGTGACCCTGGTTGTAAGAATATACCATCTTCCTTATAAATAATGACCCTTTACCACCAAGTTATCCACCATCATTCAGTCCTTACGCACAAAATGGTCTCACGCAGGACGCTATTTCCTACCCCAACTCCATCCAGGCACTGCTCCTCTTATCTTCCCCTCGGGAACAGACTTTTTTTATAAATACAATCCCACCCCTAACTGTTCTTCCATTCCTTGACAATAATGTAAGACTTTATCATAAACCCTAAATCCCCCCTCGCCCTCTTTCGGAGGGACACTCCGGGCCATACATTTAGCCCCGTCATAAAACAACTACCAAATCGCATTCCAACAATGTTTCATACAGACGTAAGAGGAATAGCCATTAGAGCTGAACCTCTGTAAGCCAGAAGATCCAAGTCCAAGTCCAAGCTGTGACCCCCTCCACCCGGCGTCCACACACGCAATCAAGTGTCTGTACTCGCACAGCTAATGGCGTTAGTCCCAAGCGAAGTTCTCCTGAATATTACATTTTGAGTTGTAAGGTGACCCTAAATGTATTGAACTGTTCAAATACAGATCCGGTGATAGAGCACGTCCCGAAGTTACAAACGTACCCTAAGGTCGCCAACGTTAGTAGTCAATACACATTCGGATCTCCAGTTATTATTAAAGGATTTCCATATTACTTTACATAATATGCTAATCCTCCCCGACAAATTCCTCCAATTTATGGCGAGCCCTCCACAATAGTGGCTTGTTTAACTAAAACATTTCTTATTGAAATTATTAACTGCTTGAACCCGAGAGGCGTTTTGGCGGGAATTTCAATGTTGAATAAACGTAATAATAGTTATGTACACACTATAATGAAGTTAGCACGTTATTACATACCCACATACAAGGCCTTACACGCGATGGTACGTTTTAATTTTTAATGTTTTGATTCCAACTTTTCAATTTATACAGTTGAACTAAGAATCATGAAAACTACAGTAAATTGAAAAGGCGATTGAAATACAAACTAAACTAACCATCACTTTATTTCTCGGAGTCAGAGAGGAAAGCAGGCATACCTCTCAAGCGACCTCTACATTCATACATCTTAAGTCGATTTTTTCGACTTCAGGCTGCCTCAAGGAAACCATATGGAAGAATAAGTGTAAGAGAACTGACAGTAAGGTCAGAGTATACAAAACCTGCATTAGGTCTATACTGACATATGGCATTAAGACTGCAAGTGATCTGCAAGGTTGAATCGTAAGATGGGGCAGACAACGCAGAAGATACTGGAATGTTTGGGCTCCCTCCGCTTACCCGAAGCAGTTATAGGCGCAGCGGCGCCTTTTGTCAGCTTCACTCGTGCACTCCCTAGGCCTGCCCCCGTCCATGCGGGACTTACGTTAAAAATAATAATGATAATAATAATATATGTATATTTGCAACCAAGGGGGACCCAGGCCACATTAAATCTACGCTACTCTCCCTCGATGTCCCGCCGTACACACATAGCAATACAACAGAAAAGAAAATACACAAATTACATATGTTGGAGAAAGAATAAAAAAGAAATAATGCACAGCAGGAGGCATAGGAGGGAGGGAGGAGACAAAATGCAGAATCCTGGAATGCGCACGTGCAGAGGATGGATCCCTCCAGAATCCCACACGTTGTGGCGCATCAGATTTCTGTTAACTACAGTCTCCCCGGAAGACCGCCAAAGAGATGGAGGAATAGCTGGGAGTCAACCTCTTAAGAGAGGCCAGCCTGACTACAGGAACAGACCAAAGATCTAAAAGAAGAAGAAGAATGTGGCCACCGTCATGCCATGTTTTCCTCAACCGTCCTCGGCCTATTTTTCTTACCATTCTTCGCTCGTATATATTTTTTTACTATTCTTCGCTCATCCATTCTTTCTGTATATTCAAACCACTTAAATGAACCCCTTTTGCCTTATATTTCTTCCTAACTGCATCGTTCCGTATTCTATCATATTTATTGTTTATGAAACAATGGTGTATAACTCCTCAATGATGTAAATTAAATTATTAATACGAATGAAAACGTCTGTTTAATTATAATTTATGTGAATGAAATTTGTTAATGCCTTAGAAAAAATAAACAGGTCATTACAATAAATTTAAATTAAACTTTTAGAGAACAGACGTTTTCATTCTTAAAAAATATTCATTTATCATACATCGTTTTCTCGTACATTCTTCTCGGTGATCTCATTTCTACAGCATTTATCATAATCCTACTTTCATTCTTCTTTTACCAGTTCCAATCTTCACTTCCATACATAAGAAATATTTATATTAAGTTTAAAAAATAGAAATTTCAAATAATATAAATCTGTACCTGGGAGCCATAATGTCTTAAGTATTTTTTTGATAGACATTAATTACGATGGTCTTATCGGAGTTTTATAATATTGTATAATGAATGCGTTCCGGACAATTATCTCTCATAATGGTTAATTATCGTATTACTATTTACTGTATACTGTATATATTAAAGAATATACTGATACCGTGTCAATGATATCCTAAAATACATACGATTTCAGAAAAAAATTGCTTAAAATTTATCTCTTAGGTCCAGAAATAAATCATTAAAAATTGTATTCCATTGTTTTGGCCGAAACTATGATACCTTAACATTTTAAACTGTTAATGAATAAATTTCGTTTTTTGTATCGCAATTGTATTTTATTTTACGCGACAGCTGTTTCATCAACCTATGTTGACATCATCAGGTGTTACAATAATATATCAAATGTCAAATTTTCGTGATTTTTCGAATCTTTATATTATTGTAACACCTGATGATGTCAACATAGGTTGATGAAACAGCTGTCGCGTAAAATAAAATACAATTGTGATACAAAAAACAAAGTTTATTCATTAACAGTTTATTAGAAATTGTGTAAACCCTCTAATCATTTATAAAATAGTTTAATGTGGTCATTGTAATTTTTTTTTAAATAATTCCTACGTAGATATTTTGTTTTCAATATATTCATCATGAATTTATTAATTTTATACTGTATATTAGTGAGTAATTATTTAATCACAACTTCGAAATTTTTTTCATACTTAATTATTAGTATTCATGGATTCACTAAAGAGAACGTTAAAAAAATTCCCCCTAACTTGCAGAATTAAATTATGTTCTATTGATATATAATAAATATAAAATAATTATTCATTAAAAATGGGTATTTTATGCTTGTCATGCAATGCTCAATCAAACTACAAAAAATATGGTTAGGTACTTACCTGGATGTATTGTTCTTTTGAAATCTGTAATTATGATAACTTACCCATATCGTCTATTAATGGGGCCATCCGAAGGGTAACCCCGACTAGGAGAAGGCAGAGAAACAGAAGCAAGCAGGCAGTCACCATGATTGTCCACCGCGCTCGCCTTGGAAGCTCGTCTGGATCCAAAACCTAAATATGATAAAACAATATTTTAATTAATTTATTCATCAAAGTAATATTTTCGTATATTATTAGCGGGTTTGTATTTCCATTAACTTTAATATTTTAAATTTGGAATAAACATTCGAAATGTGAGACCTCTAGTTTAAAAAGATTCTTATTTTATCAAGTACGCAAGAAAATGGTTTGCGTCTCGGATAAGATTTCAGGAAAACTCTATTGTTTTATTTATTTTGAAATACATAGATGGCACTATTATACAATCCGTGAAAATATTGTATTAGTGTATTTTAAACTTATTTTATTGTGCTAATGGCCGCTTATTTATAAAAATCCAACACAAATTAATGATCCAAGTATTTTGCCCACACATTTTATCTCAATTTGCTTGGAAATAAGTAAATTTATATGAAATGTCCTTTAAGACATTGTAAGAAATTTTGAAATAAGGAAATAATTCAAAAACTTTTATTCAAATGCGTTACTTTTTCGCCTTTAAAAAGAAGTAGACGTCGTTCGGTCTGTGTTGCTGCAATTTAAAAAATAATCCGTATTGGTATCTATAAAAATTGCAGTTGTCTTATGTGATAACTGCAATTTTAATATAGGCAGGGGTAGAAGGAAGGGAACACTACACTACTCTATCCTGACACACCTCTCTAGATTCCTCCCCGTTCATACAACGAGTCATACGCGCACGTCGATTCTTCCGACTTCAAACATGACCAACCATCAAAATTTGATTAATTTGGCCATGCCATGTTTTCCTCGGTCTACCTCCGACTCCGTACTCCATTTACATCATTAACGTATACTTTCTTAACAATTCTTTCTCAATCCATGCGCTCCATATGTCTGAACCATCGCAGCGATCCTTTCATAATTTTGTTCATAATACCTTCTTCCGCTCTACATTCCTTTCTTATATCAGCATTTGAGATTCTGTTGTTCATCGTTCTACAACACATACATCTTAGGGACCGCATCTCTACCGCATTTATTCTGCTCTCGTCCTTCTTCTGCCAGTTCCATGCTTCTATTCCATACATAAGGATTGGGACCAGAACTCCAGTTTAACAACTTGACTCTCACTCTCACTCTTTACTCATCTTAATCAGGGTGGCAGTGAACCTGTTTAAAGCTGACTTTTGATGCATATCAGCATCGCCCATAGTAATTAATATTTTTAATTAGCGAGAATTCCCCATGTATTATTAAGACCGTGCCACACTGTTTGAAACAAGCTTTCCACAGGGGTGACCTTAGTGGAGAGCTGTGGAGCCCACGGTTGGTGTAGCGTCCACATACTGTTTTAAACAAGCTCTCCACAGGGGTCACCTTTGTTGAGCGATGTGGAGCCCACGGTTGGTGTCGTGTCCACACTATTGAAAACAAGGCTCCCACCTCAGTGTGTTGTCGACTACGTCCCATAGACAGGGCATGTCCCTATACAGTTCAATAAATTCACTGATCACTTCTTTTTTTCGCGTAGACACCATTTTTGTTCATAGTTTCATACGTCCGCACTCCACCGATGCCGTTATGCAACTGACCTTGACTGGTGGAATGCGTGTTTACAACTGTGGAATGCGTGTTTACAACTGTGGATCCACACGCATACTATGCGCGTCCGTCCACAAATTTTGGTTTCAAACAAGTGTCCACACAGTTTTAAACCGCCGGTGGAGACCGATGTGGAGAGCTTGTTTAAAACAGTGTGGCACGGCTTTTTCTCACAATATATCCGTGGGACATCGCCTGCCACAGAAAGACCGCCAAAAAGTTGGAAAGATAGCTGGTCTGGAAAGAGGATGACCTCCAAGAACAGATCAATGATCTTAAATAAGATGATAAATAAAAGTCATAAAAGCTGATGGACCTTGACTCTCTCTCCCAGTGCTTCCACAATGATGGTGCGCTGTTGACGGCGTCGCCTCCGCTTGCGGCGAGTGCGCGTGCGCGCCCTCTCACGCTCCAGCACCACGACGCATTCCTCCCCAACCACAGAGCAGTCGTCCAACATGTCCGCGTGCCTGGAATGTCAACAAAAAGTCAGTACGCGTAAGTCACATGCCAATTCAACCATTATTTCATATAAATCCCCATTGCATATCTTTATCACGAATTTATATATGAATTAAAACAGTAATTTTTTCGACATACAAGGAATTTGTTTTTGGCAAAAATCGAAGATTTTTTACCTTTATCGTTTATTTATTGTGAGATATAACAAATGAACAACAATGAGCCGACTCATTTGGACATAAAATTGTTAAACAAAATTAATAAATTAAATAATTAATACGTATGAAAACGTCAGTTTTCTAGAAGTTTTATTATATTTTATGGGAATGACATGTTTCGCCCTTCTAAGTATGCCCCAATAGTAAATGGAGCAGAATATGGTAATTAACGAGAATTAATGTGACTTTATACATTTTCAACAAAGAATTATTTGAGTAGGTCCAGATATATTGGAAAGTGTTTCTTGGAACTCTTATGACAATAATTACATAGTTAGAGGATACTAAATGATATTATATAAATCAAAAATAAGTTATTTGAGGTAAGACGAAATAACTTTCTAACAAAAACGTCTTCTTACAAATTGTTTACAAGAATCAATTAAAAAATTAAATTTTATAGAACACGTTTACATAATAAAAATAACAACAGAAATAAGGATCCTAAATAAACCGACGTCACTGTGACAGTATTCTTCAAAAAATATATATTATATTGTTTATGAACACTGCCTCACTGACACAAAAATTACTCTTTCTACTGGCTTCACCAAGGCATTTTGGTTCTGCGTGACGGGGTGTAAAACCAATGATGTTGGCGCTGCTACAGGTAAAATATACCTCTTAGTTCCTCATTACCGGGCTATACGTCAACAATTATTATACGTGTCATGGTTTATATCGTTATCCCAATTATCAAGATATTTTGTTCTGGTAAGCCTACGAACAATGCACCAAGTAATAATAATAAGTTTAATAAAACATAAATAATAAGAGATTGGACACACGTGATCAGTAACCATCAGAAAGGTCATAAAATATAATATTACAAAACAAAGAATAACTTCACAAATTCAGTTCAAGGGTTTAAAAAAAATTCATTACAATTACATTAAAACAACTTCTCTCATATTTTGTTTATTTAATAAACAATAAAGTGTATTTAGCAATTAAATCAATATATTCATTCTATTGAATTATATAATATACACATTTGACCAATTATTTGTAAATAAGAAACATGTTATAAAAAACTGTATTTCAATTAATAAAGAGCACCAAAATTGTAGAATCTCAAAGTATCAACGCCATAAGTTATTTAATCGTATTTTTATTGGGTTTTTAATTGGTTTGATGTATGTATATTTAAAAAAATATCATTTTTGTTTTACTGTATCCATAAAATTTTCTGATTTTATGTTTTTCATTTTTATTTTTATTTAAAAAAAAATTTTGGGTAACAAACAGCCAATAAGTAAGAAGTACTTAAATTAGGCCAATTACATGTTACCATAAATATAAATGAATGAACAGAATTAAACTAAAATCAAAATAAAACTAAAGTAATAGTATAAAAATTAACAAAAAAAAAATAATAGTACAAATAAAGGAATATAACATTATAGCATTATACACACCGAAAAGTTGCTGCAACTATTTTTTTTAAATCATAAGCGTTTTTGGTGAAAAACATTGATTGCATTAAAAGATTTTTTGGAAGTGTCGCATATCCGGTACATTGCCGCGCTTTGAGCGTAATTGGTGCGATAAGTAGGTAGGTGGAATACTTGGCTCGTGGTGTGTCTTGTACGAAATATAGGGGTATTCATGGTCAATTTGCTAAGAAGTTCGGAGTTATTAATTCTGAAATGTATGATTTTGTGAAGTAGCATCATATCGTTTAGTGTTCGTCTATCTTCGAGAAAGTCTAAGGAGTGAAACGTGATGTTCGATTTAATTCATATAATCTTTTTCCGTGAGCAACTCAGTTCTTCAGTTCTTCCCCCAAACATACATACTCTTCTTTCAATGATTTTTTTTTTGTATATATATTTAGTTTTTGTATAAATATATTAAGTTTTTGTATAAAAAATATAAAGCAGGCTTTCCTATTTATTTCCCGGGCAGTGAATTGTTAACTTGTACCCAGATACTACGCATTCTCATTGTATTTTCTGCACTTTTGGTTTGTAAAAGTTCATCGTTATTGACGAATTATTTAAAATTTTAATAACATTCGAATTTTTTTTTTAACAGTTGTGAACGCAATCCCATTACGATTGCTATTTTTTTAGGGTCATCAAAGTACAAGTAGCTACCACTGTATTCTATTGAATACCTCTAGTTTTAAATTGGATTATACAAATTTATTTGAATTCGCCCACACATTTATTTTACAAAGCCCCTTATGCTTCTTTCTCACCAATGTTACCATTACGATTTCTTCGGCCACTGTATTTGCGCCTAACTGTATCTTGCCAGTAAAGTACCCTTTCGAACCTCCATTCCAACTATCTCCTGTCAGCGCAACTACGGCATCGCCGCTTTATTTCAAATACACACACACCCTCAGGCAACACTGTTTTTTCTACCCTATGCACCGCGCGCTCGAGCTCCCGCACTTCCCGCCAGTCCGTCTGGTGAGTAATCCGCCATCTTGTGCATCGCTTCGTCAGTGCCTCGCCCTCATTAAAATGTAGCAGAATAGAAAATCCGTTGCTATCCGGCTGGACCAGCAATGATTCAGCCGTATGATGTAAAGATTTTCTGTTACTTTGTACTGGCAGGATGGCGATGCCCAAACTGCATATCAACTTTGGCTGATACCATCCGCCACGGTCCGAGCCATCCTTCTCTGCTCCCGCAAATTGCCGCCCACGTGTTGTCGCACACCATGTCCAGACAACGTGGATAACCTCGCCGCTTCATGCCGGACACCAGCCTCGCTTCAGCCAGAGTCAGGTGACTCTGCTATAATTCATTTGTGCCCCCCTAACCCTTGAAATGGACTTCGTGGTAATTATGCCACGTGGTAATCTTGCACGTGTTACACGGACCCGTGGCAGCATAGAATATTATCTAGTGACGACATCTCTAGCTCTAGATTTACTTTTATAATTATAATCTCATGCAATAAACCATGTATTACATAATCTTTGTTTCTATTTACGCCCGTCCCTAATCGAATAACAGCAGCCAGGAAGCATCCTGCGAGGAAAACCTGGGAAATCAAAAGTCAACTCTCTGCTCTAGCCGAAGTAATGAGAAAGCCGTTACACACCTCACTATGACTTGAACACTACAGAAAGATAATTGTATCTCAATAGAGACGAAGATGCAAACTGGAAACTGAATATGGTTGATCAAGGTGTTTACAGGACTTATGACCTGTCATTGGTTGGGTTAAGCGCACGCTTTATGTAATTACATCATTCCCCATTCCACCTATTTCTTTATGACCATGTAAGACAAATTTTTGGCAATGTAAGGCAAAATTACATAAAGCGTGCGCTTAACCCAACCAATGACAGGTCATAAGTCCCGTAAACACCTTGATCAACCATATTCAGTTTCCAGTTTGCATCTTCATCTCTATTGAGATACAATTAAATTTCATCAATTAATCACCCACCATGGGTAAAATCCAGTATTCGTATACAAGTATAAGTATACATTCACAAAAAAAAACTACAGTAAGACTTTATCATCTCATTCCTGAACCGATCTCTGAGAGTTCTGCCTGCAATGCTAGGGATAAGGGAAATCAATTTAAAACACGAAAAACGTTGAATAATTATGAGATTTAAAAGCACAAAAAGGACGTACTAACAGGTGTTTTTTGGGAAGTTTCCAACTCCCAACGAAATGAAACCAATTAAACACAAACATTACGGTGTGCGGCCCACGCGTGTTTCATCGTGCTGCGGATCGCTCACCCCTTCTCACTACCCCACTACCCTACCCCACCACCCTACCCCCGCCTGTCTGGAGAGAAGGTAACCAACATTATTTAATAAAACGGGACTTGGTAAGTACACGCTTGAAAGTATTGCAAAACCAATTCAATTGTGAAACTCGTTTTAATTTGGATAACTACAAATATTAAAAGTTCTGCTTTTGTTTATATTCGTATTTTTCATGTACACATTTATTTTTAATCAGATGTTTCTTAACTTCATAATATATAATTATAATTACAAGAAACTAATTTAATCAAATTGGAGTTCAAAATATTTTTGAGTAAATCTATATAAATACGTGTATTAACAGAAAATTACAGTAAAAGCATTAAACTATTAAAAAAATATGTTGTTATTTGAAATTTCATGGTAAACAATGAAAAATATATGTGTATATTTTAACCTTATGTATGGAAGCGAAGCATGAAATTGGCAAAAGAAGGATGAAAGTAGAATAAACGCAGTAGAAATGAGATCTCTTAGACGAATGTGCGGATACTCCGTGTATGATAGTGTCGAATGAAAATATAAAAAGTGAATGCGGTGCGAATGATTGTGTTATGAACAAAATAATGAAAGGATCAATAAAAAGGTTTTGGCCACATGGAAAGAATGAATGAAGAAAGAATGGTAAAAAAAATATGTGCTAAAGATGTAAATGGAACCAGAAATAGAGGAAGACCGAGGAAAACGTGGCACGATCAGCTCGCTGCATCTTCTTGTAAGAGATCTACCAGAAAATGGCAGTATGCTGCCGAAACCGGTCGAAGCCATAAACATAAGTGGAATTAGCTCAACATTATATACATTTTAAAGAAAATTAATATTTTTTACAACATTTTGAATGTATACAAATACTTGTAGACGAACAATTGGATTTCACCCATTGCGGGCTATCAATTCAAGAATTAATTGTATCTCAATAGAGACGAAGATGCAAATTGGAAACAGAATATGGTTGATCGAGGTGTTTACAGGACTTATGACCTGAATGTTGTATTACATAAAGCGTGCGCTTAACCCAATCAATGACAGGTCATTAGTCCTGTAAACACCTCGATCAACCATATTCTGTTTCCAATTTGCATCTTCGTCTCTATTGAAATACAATTGATTCTTAGATTTAATATTGTTTTTAATTTTCATTATTTGCATTAAACTTTAATTACAATAAACTAGGAGTCAAATCCTAACAACATTATTGTATGTAACGTACACTAAATACATTATAATCATTAATACGAATGAAAACGTCAGTTTTCATTCGTATTAATGATTGAAGTTTTATTATATTTTATGGGAATGACATGTTTCGCCCTTAATCGCATGACATTTGATAATGCCTTGGAAGGGCGAAACATGTCATTCCCATAAAATAAAATAAAACTTCAAGAAAACTGACGTTTTCATTCGTATTAATTATTAACTACGGAGTTCTATTTAATCAATTTTGAAATTTAACGTAAAAAACTGTTAGAACGTTTACGTGAAAATGTCTGGGCACCTTACACCGCCGTTATTTGGGCCGTGCGCTGTAATGAATATTTCCTTTACACAAGCATCGCCTTTTGCTTGGGAAATTGTAATTAAAAGATAATATTATTCGTTTTAAAGGAAACTTCACCATTCACAACGAAATACGACACGTTTCACAGCCCATTCTTTGTGGGTGTTATGAGCTCATGTTTCGTAACATTTGCTAGCACAAGATTTTCCTTTTCGGGTTACAATACTAATTCATTATGTTATTCCTCAAATAACCGGGTCTTGTAGCAATTTTAAAATAAATGATAAAAACAAAACAGTTATTTTATAAGGTCAGACCAGTTCACAGACTCTTTGATTGAAATGTATATTTAGTTGAAATAATAATGATCACCTTCACAAAAGATGACATGTAGCTGCCAAAGCTGGTCGAAGCCATAAACCTAAGTGAAATCAAACGAAATATTAGGTCCTTACATATGAAATTGGCGTTTTGTATGGGAGGAACATAAAGTTGATTTTTTTTAAATATAATATATTTATTTAATCAAAGTATGTACCATTGCTATCTATGTACTTTTGCCATCTCATAGGTAGTTCATCGATCCATTTACTAAAAAAAACATTCGGACAGGAATCAATAAAATCTTTGAAGTCGGTTTAGACTGCTCCATCGGAGTTGAATTTTTTCCCTTGCAAGAAGTTATCCAAATTTCGAAAAAAATAGTAATCTGTTGGGGCAAGGTCCGGAGAGTACGGTGGATGTCTTAGACATTCCAATTAAAGCTCTTCTAATTTGGTAGCCGTCTGTTGTGCAGTGTGTGGTCTAGCGTTATCATGAAGCAGCAGTGGCCTAGAGCGATTAACCAGCCTCGGTTGTTTAGCAGCTTGCTTTTCCATCATGGTTTGCAGTTGCTGACAGTAGACATCTGCCGTAATCGTCTGGCCAGATTTAAGAAAGCTGTAGTGAACGACACCAGCACTAGTCCATCAAACGCTCACAAGTAACGTTTTTGGAGTCAATTTTCGCTTGGGGCATGGTTTGGCTGGTTCGGCAGGGTTCAGCCATTGCGATGAGCGCTTCCGATTATCATACAGGATCCACTTTTCATCACAGGTAATGATTCGATTCAAAATCCCTTCATTATTGTGCCGGTTGAGTAATGCAACGCAGCAGTCAACGCGCGTTTGTTGACTTGCTTCACTCAATTCGTGAGGTACCCACCTTTCAAGCTTTTTCACCTTCCCAATTTGCTTCAAGTGGATAAAAACAGTTTTATCACTAACACCGCAGCCTGCATCTAACTCGGACGTGGTTTGCGATGGATGCGCTTCCACAATAGCCTTCAATTCTTCATTATCAACTTTGGTCTCCGGCCGTCCACGGGGCTTGTTCTGCAGGTCGAAATTTCCAGAACGAAAACGTTGGAACCAAAAACACACTGTGTTTTCTTTTGCGGCACCTTCGCCATACACATCATTAATCCTTCGAGCCGTTTCTGTGGAACTCGTACTCGTAAATAACGCGATATTTCTAGTTTTCCATTTTGTAAACTGAGTGACGCAAAGAAAAAAAACAATTGAGGAAAAAACAAATGAATTATAATTTTCGAAACACAAATACTTGAGTAAATAGTTGTATAAATTTGAATTTGGAATTCCTAACCAAAGAGAAGATATTTGAGATCAAAGTTGCCAGTACGGCAAAACGCCAATTTCATATGTAAGGACCTAATATTACATTTAAAAGAATACTAACTTCTTTTTTTTTTCATTATTTACAATGAATTTCTACCAAGAAATTTCAAATAACACCATTAATATTTTACATTAAAGTAAAACCGGTTTATCGTATATGATATGATATAACATTTTGTTTTTGAATGTATACAAATACTTGTAGACAAATACTGGATTTTACCCATTACCGGTGTATTAATCATTAAGAATTAATTGTATCTCAATAGAGACGAAGATGTATATTATTTGGAAACAGAATATGGTGGTCGAGGTGTTTACAGGACTTATGACCTGTCATTGGTTGGGTTAAGCGATCGCTTTATGTAATACAACATTCCCCATTCCGCCCTTCTACGAACACCACGTCTGACAATTAGGTATTTGAAAGTTGTATACATGCTACCATGTTGAGAAACATTTCACATATTTTAGTTCAATCTACACTAGCGCCATCTATTGAGACTAGAGGTAAACATTAAGCAGAAAATCTTTATTAATGTAATGTGAAAGGCTATCAATCCAATTATCACATATTACTAGATAACGTCTGGAGAAAACTCTCCAATTTTTATATTATTAAAAACGGTATTATAATTAGTTTAAATAGTGTTATTATTTTTTATAAGACAATTCATTTTAAGTTATACACTTTAAGATATGCTTTGTTCCCCTTGTTCATTAATTGTTCTCTAAATTTGTAATTTATACATTGAGATTATACAGAGTACTAAAAATGCCTCCCTAGAACGGGTTGCCTCTGTTGAGAGGTATTAAAACCACGTACTTGATAATTGATCAATAAATAAATAAATAAAAAGAAATCGTCGTAAAACTGTTTTTCTCTTTGTCCACTCGAGTCTTATGTCTCTCGTCTAAGCCACTTAGCAAAAATACAAATAAACCTTGAAACTAGACAAAGAAACTGATTGTTTTTTTAGGTAAGAAAAACGTATCGTAATCTCGAAGGAAACAAAAGCAGCGAAGGTAAGTATAACAAGAAACAGCACAAGACCAAGGGGAATGTAATCAATCTCAGATTGTTGGTACCCGCCGTCTGTTCTGACACTTGTGGTCAGTTGATTTGGGCTTTCTTCATCATGGACATAACAAAGCAATATTATCCCTGAAGAAACTTACTCAGAACTTTTATAATTAATAAAATTGTATGGCAGTAAAGAAACTTCGTAAAAAATGTAAAAGAACAAATATGATACATTCGTATGAAAAACTTTGTTTTTGGTGTGACATTTTTAGAAATAAATTAAAATATTTATATATTTTGGTTTAAAAACACTTCGCAGAGCTTCATAAGTGTAAAAAATCAGATTTGTTTTGTTACCCTGATAAAATTAGTTGGAGAGAAAGCGATTGATAGTGTAGAAAAATAAAATAAAATGGTTTTAGAAGAAACTCCTAGCGGCTTCTAACAATATGTTGGTCGACAGCCTTCACATTGTGTTAATAAGGTAGTTTGCTAAATGCCGAAAATCATTCTCCATAGATGGCGTTAGTGGGTCGGTTGTATAGGTTAATTCTTAAAAAAATTCACTAGTGCAACCAAATCTACATGGATGGCTGACTGAAACTGCCACGTGAAGATAAATATGGATTTTGAAGTATATATACATCTTCCAAAAATTTGTCATGCATGATCACAAATAACAAATGTGGAATGGGGAATGTTGTAATTACATAAAGCGTGCGCTTAACCCAACCAATGACAGGTCATAAGTCCTGTAAACACCTTGATCATCCATGTTCAGTTTCCAGTTTACGTCTTCGTCTCTATTGAGATACAATTAAAATTTGAATTAACCACCCTTTGGTGTAAATCCAGGATTTGTATACAGGTATAAGTATACATTCACAAATATTTGGTCTTCAAATATTCTGGTCAAAATTCTTTGGCATATAGAATGGAATAATACTCCTAGCGGCTTCTAACAATATGTTGGTCTACAGCCTTCACATTGTGTTAATAAGGTAGTTTGCTAAATGCCGAAAATCATTCTCCATAGATGGCGTTAGTGGGTCGGTTGTATAGGTTAATTCTTGAAAAAATTCACTAGTGCAACCAAATCTACATAGATGGCTGACTGAAACTGACCACGTGAAGATAAATATGGATTTTGAAGTATATATACATCTTCCAAAAATTTGTCATGCATGATCACAAATAACAAAGGTGGAATGGGGAATGTTGTAATTACATAAAGCGTGCGCTTAACCCAACCAATGACAGGTCATAAGTCCTGTAAACACCTTGATCATCCATGTTCAGTTTCCAGTTTACGTCTTCGTCTCTATTGAGATACAATTAAAAAAATTTAAAAAAATAATAATAATAATAATGTATTTAAGTATTTCCATTTTTTAATTATTTCTTGAACAATTATGTAATACTCCATATTAATTAATTAATACGAATAAAAATGTCTGTTTTCTACAACCTTTACTATATTTTATGGAATGAACTTTTGATAATGCCTTTGTAAAGCAAAATATTTCATTCCCATAAAATATGATAGAGCTTCTAGAAAACAGACGTTTTCATTCATATTAATTGTTTGTTACCCTAAATTTGCTCTGCTTGGACCGAAGCCGGTTGATAATATAAAAATATAAATAAAGTGAATAAATGAGACATTTTTTACCTCTGCATCTCTGGACTCTGCAGCAAACAAGGATCTCTCTCGTGCCAGCATCTCTCCTCGCTCCTATCTCGGCTCCTTTCTCCGCTCCTGTCCCTCTCCCTCTCGTGACTCCGTTCTCTGTTCCTATGCTCGTGCCTATCACTCCTCTCGTACCGCTTCCCCCTTCTCTTGGCATCAGGAGATATGGCAACACTGCGCTTCTCGCATTCATCTGGAATTCACATCGAATCATTAAAGCATATGCAAAAATTTAATTGCGTATTTCATAAATAAGGCTATGAAAGAAATGATGCTTGGGGCTGGCAAAGAAAGGATAGATTTGAGGGTTGGACATTACGGAGGTACAAAGTATCAAAAAAGTCAAAATGAATTTTTGATCCCAATTAGTGTTAAACATAATGGCCAATAACTTGCAAAGTGATAGAATAATATGTATAGTGTAGTTCAAACGTTTGTATACCTAGGCCATAAAATAAAACTCGGAAAAGAGAACCAGTCGAAAAGTGTAATCAGAACTTTGGTTACTATACTAACTAACCATTAGTTAAAAATATTTTATTATTTTAAACACATTTTAGGCCCGTTCACCAATCTCCTGCCATGCTGATATTTTTTTAATCGCAATACGGTTGTATAATTATTTTAACGCATCCGTATATTATGTCGATGTTTATTTATATATTTGGTAATATTTACCAGAGGCGAAACGTGAGATTTTTTAAATATACGACCAAAAAATCGCTAGATTATTTGGCTGCAATACTTTTTTAATATGTACTTTTTGTATGTATCACAATTTATTTTTATTTTTCGCGACAGCTGTTTCGTCAAGCTATGTTGACATCATAGTATTTCAACTGTTAAATTTTCGTGATTTTTTTAATCTTTATGTGTTTTTGTTCCTATGTCAATTTGAATAATTTATTTAATATATTATAATTTTGAACTTCTTCCTGGAGTTGAGTTAGGTACCTAATTAAAGTTAATTAAAAGAAGGGTTCGTTACTAAAATTAAAGACAAAGTGAGATGGAGTAGGTGGAGAAGACGATTCTGGAGGGACCACATTGAGAGAATGGATCCAGCAAGAATTCCTATCATGCATGAGAACACCAAAGAGATGGAGAGAGTACTGGTCGTCTTCATCACAAGAAGAAAGATATCCTGCTATCCTGCATAAACAGAAGAAATAGAGGAAGAAGAAGTTAGTTACTATTTATATGAGAAATTAGTTACTATTTAACATATTTAAGACGGAAAAATAATAATAATACTAATGATAACAGTAATAAGAAGGAACTTGCACATAATACCGATTCGAAAACGATGAATCATAATACGTTTAAGACGATTAACATTATAAGGAAGCAGATTCATCAATAAGAAAAGGGACAAAAGTGGAAGGTAGTATTAATATTTTTTTGTTAGATTGTATAAACTGTAAAGGAAAAATTGATCTACTATTGTAACACCTGATGATGTCAACATTGGTTGATGAAACAGCTGTCGCGAAAAATAAAAATAAATTGTGATACATAAAAACAGAGTTTTATAATTTCAGAGTTTATACATAAAATTTATATAATTAAATCCCACACGGCGCCTGCGCTACACTTTCCTTAACATAGCGTGTTTTACTTTTTCAACAGAGCTCAAGTTAAACATTGACCAAAAATAATAATCTGTTTATTCTCGGTTATTAGTAGACAATAGACGGGAAATTCCTTTCAGATTTCAGTTTTAATATCAAAGATAGTGTAGTCAAAATAAACACCACAGGAGATGTTCGGTCCAAACACTGGGAGAGTGATAGACACGTTCGTAAATATCGCGTGATTTCACTTTGTTTCACATATCAATTGGTTCAATCCACAACATTTCATATTTCTTAGATAGTCTAAATAAAATATTGCATTATTCTTCTTCTTCAAAGTTAAGCTTTAATAAAGATAATTTTTTGTCACATGCTAATTATAAATAATGCTTTTTTTATGTAAAGGTATAGAATAACCAAAATTTTAACGAGAAACGTGTGATTACTACGAATGAAAACGTATTTTTCTAAAAGTTTTATTATAATTTATGGGAATGGCATATTTCGCCATTCGTAGGCATTATCGTAGTAAACTATAATTTGTATTAAATTTTATATATGGAGTTTTATATCAATGTTATTCTTCCACTTCAAGTGCCCTGTCGGGTCCCCCCAACGTTGGAGATCACCTCGGCGAACCTGTACCTGTCCTGCGCCGCTCAGAACATCTCCTCCACACTTCGGATGCCGGTCAACTCCCTCACGTTTCGCAGCCAGGACATCTGTCTCCTACCAGGCTCAATTTTCACTCAATTTTCCACTCCAATATCAGTTGGAAAAGATGGTACTTTTCTCCACGCAGTACATGACCCAGATGTGAAATCTTCGGATGCGTCGATAGTTGACAACAGCTCCATGTCAATTCTATTACGCCTCAGGACTTCGGTATTGGTAATCATGTCTGTAGAGGGAATTCTGAGCATTCGGCGATAGAGCCACATTTCAAATGCTTCCAGTCTGTTCATTGAGTTGACTTTTAAGGTTCACGTTTCACATCCATGCAATGAAACAGACCACACATAGCATTTGATCATTCTATGGCGGAGTTTCAAGTTTATGTTATCATTGCAGAAGAGTGATTTTATTTTATTAAATGTTGCTCTTGCTGCTCCAATTTCGCATTTTATCTCTACATCTGGGTTAAGAGGCTGCATTAGTGTGCTGCCGAGGTATTTAAATTTCTCCACCCTTTCAACGTTACGGCCATTCAAATGCAAAACTGACCCACTGTTATCAAGCCATCCGAATGTCATATATTTGGTTTTACTGACATTTATTGTAAGCCCCAATCTCATCGGACTCGTCACCAACAAAATATTGTATAACGAAGAAAAATATATGATAATAATATTTGGTATATACGAAGAGAACTTGGAGCAGAAGAGTGAATTTGTGTATTTGGGCAGCATGTTCTCAGTAGATGGCCGAACGGATAGTGACGTCGAAAGTAGGGTTGGTGCGCTACACAACGTTGATGCTAATAATACGCAAAATGGAAAAAAATATGTTATTCATATCTTCTATTTTGATTACATTTTAGTTATAGAAAAACAATTACACCATTGTATAATAGTTAAAACAATTCTCCATACGATTATCACTTTATATGTTGTGATATTTAATTCTACTTTAATGTTTACGAAATTTTAGAAATGAGACCAGAAACGTGCGCAGGTGTTCTTACCAAATAAAATAAAGTAATGAAACCAGCATAATTTTATATAATACCAAACGAGAAATCCACATATGCTTTGTGATACTTTATTAATCAAATTAAAAACCATTATGTTTCGAGGAGGTTTTCCAATCAAATTAACTTCAAACGACACCATTACAACTTGAACTTAACAAGATTCCGAGAACACAAGTTAAATTATAAGGCACTTAAAAATTCGTCGACGAGTATCAAAGCCCTTCGCATAAATTATTCAGTAACCATAAAGGTCATAGCTCCCTTCTTAAATGAGATAAAATCATAATTTGCAATAAGGGCCCAATCTGCTTTGAAAGCGAAAGCTTTATCTCGTCTTTCGAAGGAAACTCTCTAATAAAATTAACGCCATATTTTTTCCCGATAAAGTAACAACCTGTCTGCTTTGATAAATACGTAATTTGATTCGTTAAGGTGACTCCTTGATTTTTTTGCTAAAGTGATTCTTAGAAGGTTTTCAAAGACGAGCAGTAGTTAATATTACAAATTGTGATATAAAAAAAAGATCAATTACATTATTGTGTCAATCTCTAGATTTATTAAAAAGCAAGTATTTGAAGTGCCTAGCCAGGATATTTTCAATTACATTTAAAATACTTTCTGGAAAAGGAAAATTTCAGCAATATTAAATATAAGATATGAAAACGAATATTAAATAACAATTGAAAAATCAATCTGGCCTTTTTTTATTAATTAAAACACTGTATTTCCGCTTTTAAAAAACTTAAACTCCAGTTTTTTAACACAATTTACACGGCTTCAGTTTTCCAAAAACGTATTTAGCCGATTTTGTATACCTTGCTTTAAGAATAAATTACATATCAATGAGTTTAATATGACTATTAAGGTGAAGAACTGAACTTTTGGATATTCTGTTTGATAAGGTATTTATAATATTGAGTCTGTCGATCCCAGCGAGCCTGATGAAACCGGTCGCTGTCGAAATAAAGATGATAGTGGAACATAGTTTTATTTCATTATTATTTATAACATTATCCAAACAAAGTGCCGAGAAACTAAGAGTGACTCAAAGAGCCATGGAGAGAGCCGTGTTGGAAATAAGCTTCAGAGTCAGAGTCAGTAACGATAGGGTGATAGAAAAACAAAGGTCACTGACATCATCCACTGTATAGCGACTCATGCAGGTCAGGTCATGTAACCTAAAGCTTGGACGAAAAATGAATAAGAAAACTGCCAACTTGGGGACCATGGACCTCAAAGAGAAATGCAGGGCGACCACAACTACGATGCATGGATGACCTGAACCAACACATGAGCATAACCTGGAAGCAGTCTGCATTAGACAGAGTAGCGTGTAAGCGAATAGAGGAAGTCGTTGTTTAGATATGGACGAGAATAAGCTGAAGAAAAAAAGACGACGAAGAAGATACATAAAATTAATCAAGAAAGTTTAAATTTTATATACTATATATAGATACAAATAATACGTAGTCTAGAGACAACCACCCTAACAGCAAAAAGTATCCATAAACTAAAAATCACACAACGATCCATGGAGAGGCTAGACGTGACTCTCCGAGACTAAATAAAAAATTAAGAAATAAGACTCCGAACCAAAGTTGCCGACAACATGAATCGTACAGTTAGTTTAAAATGGCAATTGGTTGGACATTTAGCAAGACAGAATAGGAATAAGCTTAAGAGACAGAGTCAGAAAAGATACGGTGAGAGAAAAAGCAAACGTCACTGACATCATCCACCGGGTGGCGACTCTAAAATAGCAATGGGCAGGTCACGTAGCCAGAAGCTCAGATGAAAAATAGACAAGAAAACTGCCGACTTGGAGACCGTGGAGGACAAAGAGAAGGACAGGGCGACCGCAACTACGGTATAAGGATGATCTGAGCAGACACGTCTGAATAACCTGGATGCAGTCTGCACAAGACAGAGTGACATGGAAGCGAATGGAGGAGGCTTTTTTCCAGGAGTGGACGGGAATAGGCTGAGGAAGAAGAAGAATAAGATAGTAAGACAGGGGGATACCCGGTGGACATCCAGAACATTTAAGTGGAAGCCTTATACAAAGAAAATAAGTGTCGGGAGGCCACCTAAAAGATGGACTGACGATATTGCCTGAATAGCTGGGACGACCTGGATGCGGAAGGGACAAGACAGGGACAAGTGGAAGAAAAAATAAGAGACCTTTATCCAGCAGTGGAGGGAAGAAGGTTGAAGAAGAAGAATGTAGAAAGACGTCCATGAAAAGTTTATTAAACATCTGGCTATAAAAGTTTTAAGTGGTTGTATAATTGAACTGAACCTTTTGATATTTTGATCGATAAGATTTTCGAAGGTTTCAAGTAAAATATAAAAATGAAGAGCTGGGGTGTTTTAGTGATAATAAAAACAATACCATCCACGAAACGTATAAAATACGTATTACTTTGTACATTTTATACACTGATATTATGGTGAAGTACACTCGAAACCGGTCTGAAGTAATAAAACCTTAAGTGTTGTTCATATAAAGTATATTTTATTCGATTCGTTGTGGATTTACGATAATACATTAAAAAAATATGTAAATCTAATAAGTTAATTTTTAACTTTTTTTCTATGTTCGCCATAACTCTGTGTTGTAGATGTTTAATGTTTCTTTTTTTGTATACTATGTATACAACACTCACATTTATTAGAAGAAAAAAATATATCAGGCATGCTTCGAAGTAACCAACCCTTCATCAGTGATATTATATAATATAAATATTAAAAATATTTTATAATTGTTTACAAATATGGTCAGTAAAATTGTTTACAAATAGATGTTATTATGATTTATTTTGGAACGTTTATGCCTTGTTATAACAAATATTATGAATAAATTTAAAATTTAAAAAAATAATTTTAAGGATTAATTGTATGTCAATAGAGACGAAGATGTAAATTATTTGGAAACAGAATATGGTAGTCGACGGTTTACAGGACTTTTGACCTTGTCATTGGTTGGGTTAAGCGATCACTTTATGTTTAACAACATTCACCATTCCACCCTTCTTACGACACCACGTCTGCCAAATTTTCGTAAACGCTTCGACTACCATATTCTGTTTCCAAATAATTTACATCTTCGTCCCTATTGAGATACAATTAATCCTTAAAAAAATATTAACCCGCAATGGGTAAAAATCCAGTATTTGTATACAAAAAAAAGTTCTTATTGAGGTTCAGGTATTATAATAAAGGAAATCAATTTTTATCGTTGACCTGGAACCCTTGCAAGTCGAAATCGACACCTCGATATAGACCACTTTAAGAATCACTGATTTGGACTAAGGGAAATAATAAATATAGTCATAATAGTGAAAAAAAGCATTTTATGGAGTAGAAAATTTAGGCACACCGAAGGAAGTAGAGCAAGAATAAAAATAAATCAGATTTTAAATATCGACCACGTAAAGTGACGCGAAAAATTGGCTCGAGTGTATGAATGTTGATGAAGCTAGCAGAGTGTTAGGGCATGACAGTCTGGCTATCCATCAGAACCCAACCAGTTGTTTGCGTAAGTAAGGCCTACCCTAAATTATATAATAGAAAATAAAAAAATCAAATATGTTCTTTCGTATGAAGCACTTAATTTGTGGTGTGGCATTATTTACAATAATTTAAAAAAACACTTTAACTAGTTTTAACACCGCTTTATTCATTTTATATTAAATAAAGTAGTTTAAAAATTAGTAAAAATGTTTTTTTGTTTTTGTTTAAATCTACATATAAATAAAAGAGACTGTGCGTTATTGTGTATACCATTTACTCGACAAATAGCCAGCAGATCGAGCTCAAAGTCTCAGAATTGATTAAGTGAAGTACGGCGGTGGTGATAGGCATATTTTTGTTACTAATCGAGCTCTAATTAACTTTATAAATTAATAAATTAATTGATAATTTTCGTACTACAAGCGAATACCTTAATAATTGGGCTCTGAGTGTAATTTTTAGAGTTCATATTCGCTTGGCATGGTCAGATAGCAATATTATGTACGAGTATAATCTTGAATATCGTTTTCACATGTAATATTATCTCTATGAAATCAAAACATCGAATGTATTAAAACTTTTACACAATTACACATTAAATTCGTATCACAGTGAAACTTTGGTATCTTTCCAAAAACTGTTTCATTCAACTTTTAACATATAAAGGGAAACAGGGAATGTTTATTCCTAATGGAACAAGTCACTACAATAAGAGAACAGGAGCAAACAACCAACACATTCGTATCACAGCGATACATCCGTAGATAACTTAGAAGAAAGTTTTGATTGTGAAGTCATATGAATAAAGTTTATATTAGTTCTCGGAGGCTATATGTATGCTGATTTTATTTGTAGGTAATAAATTATTCCCTAACGGCGTTACGATAATTTATCGACTACTGAATTAAATTCGTTTATTTATTATTCAATGCCTTCTTCTACTTCTTCTCAATGGTACATCCCGGAGTGGAATTTGCCCTCCTCCACAACAGTCTTCCACTGGCTTCTGACCCTGACCATGTCTACATTATCCAACCTGCCTCCAGTGACACCGATGAGAAGAGCAATCAAATCAGATCAAATCAGTTTATTTTCTCAAAAGATATTACAAGAAATTAATATAGTTTAAGACGTCTATCGAGAACAGGTAAACTATAATAAATATATAATATAATACCATGAACGCATGAGAGATGGTTCGACATTAGAAATAAAATATACTCTACAAAATCAAGAGTATTTGTGTTCTGAACGTACATACTTTCACGAATATGAAAGACGTCGATCTCTTTAGCGATCATGTTCAGCAGTTTGATTGCTCTGCCCAGCGGCATTACCAGAGGCAGGTTGGTTCTGCATGCGGGGAAATAAAATAGTCTGTACTGACGCTGTCGAAGATAACTATCCGGAACATAAAGATGGATAGCCTCCAAGATGACGGAATTCTCAAAGAATCCCCTGATTAGTCTGAAGAAATGGGTAAGTGTGCACCCACCCCTCATTATCTGTAAACTAATGGACCCCAGAATGCCCAAGAGGAATGCAGTGGGATAAAGCCACGGATAGCTACCAAACATCCTCATGTAGAGATATCTCAGAAATCTTTTCTGAACTCTTTCTAACATGAGCGAGTATCTCGCCGTCTCCGGACCAATGAGTTATACGAAATTCGCTAAACATATGGATTCCTGAAAACTCTACCAGTTCGGAGAATAGATCCCAACACTTTCAGTGCAACTCCACATATTCTCTCGATGTGAGTATGGAAAGTCAGCCTACGTTCATAAACAATACCAAGATCCTTTATCGTTGAAACATGCTTAAGTTGCTGGTTATCCATTGTGTATCTGTAAGGTAAGTCAAGGTGAAGTTAGCGGGAGTTCTTCTTACCAAAGTTTATTTTATAAATATTTTGTATTAAATATTAATTAAATAAAACGATGTTTTTTCTTCTTCTTCTTCTTAAAGTGCCCTGTCAGGTCCCCCCGACGTTGGCGATCACTCTGATAAACTCTTCCTATCCTGCGCTGTCCGGAATAGCACCTCCACAGTTCCGATTCCCGTCCATTCCCTCACATTGCGCAGCCAAGAGATCTGTCTTCTCCCTCTCCCCCTGCAGTCCTCTATTTTTCCCTTCAAAATTAGATGCAGCAGGCGATATTTTTGTGTTGATGTTTTTTAACTACTTCCAATTTTATCTTTATTTAGACAGAAACCGGTTTCGCCAGGCTCGTGTCATCGATAGACCTGACCATTCTGTCGATGCCAGCGAGCCTGGCGAAACCGGTCGCTGTCGAAATAATGACAAAAGTGGAAGTAGTCGAAAAACGTCGTTTTATTTCATTATTATTTATGTGTATATGATTCATGGAAATTCTTCTTCTTCTTCTTCTTCACTTTTGGCAGACACAGGATTCTGTTATTTCAGGCGGGTTCTCTTGAGACGCTGAACTCCAGCTTTCTCTCCACCGTTTCGGGGGTCTTCCTGGTCGGCGTTGTCCGTTTGGCGTTCCATGGAGAGCTATGTGTGGTATCCTATTTGAGCTTATCCTTTCTACGTGTTGATGCCAGTATCGCCGTCTTTGGCGTCCCCATCTGACCACATCTTCGACCTCGCAGATTTCTCGGATTGCTGTATTCCTAACTCGATCACGTACTTCTAACTCGATCATGGAAATTATTTTTTTAAAACGTATCTGTCTAAATCTGAATGTTTAAATTGTATATAATGTCAGTGCTGAACCTTCATTATTTGTGATTAATTTGCAAAACTAATTACTAATAAGTATTATCATCAATGGATATTTAAGCTTCCTATTAACTAGGTTACGTACACCATTTTAATAGCCTTTACAACCCATTTAACGAGGAAATAATTCGTACCCGTTATAGTGGAACGACTCTTCTCCAGCGGTGACAATAGTAGACCTCCGACCACCGAAACAATGGCCGGCAACCAAAAAGCATTTTCGTTTAAACAGAATTCAAGCGAGCGGCACTTAGGCAAAAAGGCAATGTTTTCCTACGAGTTTCTGGCGGGATCAACAAACACGTCCCCTTGAAGTGTGGCCCAAAGGATGTTTACTTTACGAGGCAAATTACCGTTGCGTCGTGTTAAATATTACGCTTAAATGGATAAAATGCTTAGGAGTACGTTTGCGCAAATGTTCACATTGATTAAATTTGGCGGGAAAACGTGTATACATTATTTATATTTTCGAATAAAGCGTGGTACTTTCAAAAGAAGGATGAAAGTAAAATAAAACCGGTACCCTTTCAGAAACTACATGCCTTTGTATTGTCTGTGGGGAGACCGATTAAAATACTAAATTTAGTTAAATTGGATAGTGATGTTATGACAAGTAGTAGCACTACGATGGGATATGCTCTGCTGGGAAGTACGAGGATTGCCTTTTATGTTTTTACAATCAAACAATAGATGGCGTTAAAGAGTCATGGCATCACTGTATTTGTGAACATTGACGTTTGTTATTGCAAAGTCAGTGGCAACTTAGTAATTGACCGATTAGATTGTTGATAGTGAACGTTTAAAAGAAGTAAGTTTGTGCGAAAAGGAAGATTTGCGTTGGATGATTTTTTATGATTTTAAAAAAGGCCTTACTCGACAACAATGCACAGTGAAACTTTTAGTAATGAAGCACCATCAGAGAAGACTGTTTACAATTGGTTTGCAGAACTTCGTCGTGGTCGTGCATCCGGCAGTGATGAATGTCGACAAGGTAGGCCAAAATCGGTTGTCATTCCGAGAAACATCGATGCTGTGCGCAACATGATTAAAGAAGATCGGCATGTGACTTTCAGACAGATAGAGGCGTCTCTTGGTATATCGCAGACTGCAATACAATCGATTTTGCATGAGCATTTAGGTGTGAGAAATATTTGTTCCAGATGGATTCCGTATGCGTTCCGTCCGTTCTCGTATGCGTTTATCTTCTTATTTTCTTTCTAGCCATCTATCCACTGCTGGATTTAGACCCCTTCAAATAGTCCGCATTTTTTTATATCTTGCTCAAATCTTATCCCTTCCCCCAACTGTAAATATGTCGTCAGCCCATCTTTTCTAGGGTCGACCGATGCCTCTTTGTCCTTCCCAATGTCTCCACATCAAGATGCCCATCTATTCGTTCCCTGTCTAGCAACGTGTCCTGCCTATTTCCCCTTTAGTTTGACATCGCCTCTACAAACTGTTGTAATGAGCTACATTGCAATAAGACCAGCACCACTACGTCCAAGATCAACTCTATAGCGTCCATGGGCAATGTGATCACTAACATGACCATCATTCCCATGACAAGTGGAGATTGGACAAAATTGAAAATTTCCAGCATCATAAAACTGGATTCACCCGGCTAAGATAAGGCATCACTGATTGAACATTCTCCAGAGACGGCAAGAAGAAACTAATTTGGATGTCATTCACCAGATGATCACTTTTTCAGAGGAATCAAGCCAGAACCCTGAGTCCTGGGTGACCCTTGATTAGGTCAGGGGTACTTAGAATGACCGGGGTGCCTACTCTCAAGTGATTTAAAAAAAAAATACTATAAATATAAAACTAACCGGTTTGAAATATTTCCATTAACTACAAAGCGAAATTATTTTATTTTATTCCCATTATTTTAAAATTCAATAGCGATCCGGTTTCTTTGAGAATTCCGTCATCTTGGAGGCTATCCATCTTTATGTTCCGGATGGTTATCTTCGACAGTGTCAGTACAGACTGTTTTATCTCCCAGCATGCAGAACTAACCTGCCTCTGGTGATGCCAGTGGGGAGAGCAATCAAACTGCTGAACATGATCGCTTCGGATCAGATTCGGAAAAGACAAATACTCTTGACTTTGGAGAGTATTATGTATTCCTAATGTCGAACCATCTCTCATGCGTTCCTGGTATTGTACTCGTATATGTTTTTTATGTTTTACCTGTTCTCAATAGATGCCTTAAACTATAATTGTTGTTTGAAACGTCTTTTGAGAAAACAAACTGATTTGATTGATTGTTCGTGACTGATATTAGTTAGGGCTATTAAGAAACTAAAAACGATTTAGATGTTTAATTCCATTTGACGTGATTTGGTTACGGATGAAACCAGTATACTATTTTGTTTTCATTGACTAATGTAATATAATGTCATACCACAAAACTAATTATTATTATTATTTTACTCTCATCTTATTTATACAACCCGTGTTGAGTACGGCATGTTATTTCGTTCCTCGTATTAACTAGTGCACGCGAAATGAAAACAAACAATTAAGAATACTCCCAAGTTCCTTCCTAGATTTATATTACCAAGATAATAAACGGAATTCGAGCGAGCCGTTTCCCATTAACTTATATAATGAGATCATAAAACATAAACCAATATCAAAGGTCGGGTTAAGCAAGCTCACGTACATGTCCATGCTAACACAATTATTGCATTCATATACATATTTTTGATAATTAAATAAAACGGCAAGTTTTCAAAACTTAGTACTCCCATTCGTATTTGTTTCGACAGCGACCGGTTTTGCATGGCTTGCTGGCATCAATAGACTGGTGACACTGTTAATAATTTACTCCTTTATATCAATACAGATCAGGGATAGTACACAAGATTCTAAACAAAAATAGTATTAAAATAATTATGATTTTTTTTTTCTGAATTTAACTAACTAACTAACTAACCATCACGCCGCCTCCCCGAAAGGATGGGCAAAAAGAATGGACTGCCACACTTTATGGCTGTGCCAGACTGTTGTAAACAAGCTTCCAACAGGGGTCACCTTGGTGGGAGGCTTGTGGAGCCCACGGTTGGTGTTTGCGTCCACACTGGTTTACAACAAGGTTATCCACCTCAGTGTGTTGTCGACTCTTTGTTTGGAAGCACGCATTGCGATATGGTTCCTTACTAATCTCAACTTCAAAAAGTTAGCGTGGCATTATCACTTGTGTGCGCAAGCGAGGAGAAAAAAGAAAAAAAATAAATGAATTGAAGCGTTGGCTTAAGGAAAGAATAAAACTTAGTCATCTAAATTTAATGAATCTACTTGGATTTGATGACCTACGCAACTTCTTCAGAATGGAAAAAAACACATTCTATGAGTTGTTAGAAATGGTGAAGCCATTCATAACTTTAAAAAAATACGCATCTGAGGCAGGCTATTTCTGTCGAAGAAAGACTATTACGTATAGTCACCCTGTCCTTATAATATATGTTTCAGAATATATGTCCCAAAGACAGGGCAGGTCCCTATAGAGTTCAATGAATTCGCTGATAACTTATTTTTCCAGTTTCCGTGCGCACATAAGGGTTGCCTCTGTGTGGTTTACAACAAACGTTTACACTGTTGAATACGTGTTTACAACGGCGGCATCCACACGCGGTTTACAACGCGCGTCCGTCCACAGAGGTTGTCGGAGGTCAAACGAATTTTTGTTGCAGACAAGTATTTACACTGTTGTAAACCGCCGGTGGAGACCGATGTGGAGGGCTTGTTTACAACAGTCTGGCACAGCCTTTAACCGATGCGGCACTCCATACTTCTCTTTTCGCCCCCGCGAGAGACCCGGTGTAATGGGTTACGAACCTCATCGCCACCAATAGGCATCTCAAGCGCACACGATCGATCGTCCAACATCCACAAACTAAATCTTAAATATTGTATCTACTTCACCAAATAACAAAAATAATTGAAAGAGGCATTGCAAAGCATACCATTTTTCTGAATATAAATATTGATAATTAGATTATCTACAATTTTATTTCAAAGTATAATAGAATTTTAATTGACAACAGCTGACATTAAAAAGTAACATGCATATGTTAATAATTTAATACTAAAATTATAATGATGGAAAATAAGTTATTTATAATGAATGCAATTTTTAATTATCGAAATATAAAACATCTAGCTTTTTTCACAAACAATTATATAACATAATATTGAAGCAAGAAACATTCGAACAATTCTGAGGGCGGATTTGTTTCTTGAATACCCTCTCGTATCACAATAACGCCTTCAGAGCAACACCAGTTGACCTCACTTAGTAAGAGAGACCTCACAAACGGATTGTTTTTTCTTGACATTAATGTGCACTTAAGATTATACTGGTGGCCGTTTAGTCGAGTGCCAAATCTCTTAGCGCGAATACAATGGGAAAATAAGTGCACGTTCAACGATAGCATATTTAAACATGCCGCAGATGATTGTGTTGATATATTAATATTACGTCAACAACACGTGGAGTTTAATCAAATCAAATCAAATCAATTTTTTAACTCAACAGACATTAAAAACAACATAAATGTTTTAGGCGTCTATTGAGTACAGGTAAAATATTATACATAACCAACGTAATACCAGAAACGCATGAGAGATGGTTCGACATTAGGTAGACAAGACACTCTCTAAAGACAAGAGTATTTGTCTTCTGAACGTAATTTCACAATTATGAAAGATTCAGCAGACTCTTTCCACCGATGTCACCAGAGGCAGATTGGTTCTGGCGGCCGGTAGGTAAAAAAATCTGTTCTATCGCTGTCGGAGATATTAATCAGGGACAAAAAGACCAACATCCTCTGGCCGAGTTCTCACCTGATTAATCTAAAGAAATGGGTTATGAGATGCCCATCTCTTCGAACCTGCGTATAGTTAGTCCCGAGCATTCCCAAGGGACATCGTTCTGAATTTCAAACTTCGAAAAATCATCTTTATTAAAAATCCTGATATAAAACATTGACAAAATTATATTTAAAAAATACAAAAGACCACGACTTGATCGCAATAAGCATAAATGTTTTAAACATATTCACGGAGAATCAATTATGAGAATAAATATTATATAACAGATGAAAATGACCATTCCGAACCATTAAACACTAATTAATCATTAAGAATCATTAAATTTCAAGCCCCACCAATAGCAAACCATATGCATGCTTCAGAAGTATTGACGTTTTTGAAACCAATTTCTATAGAGCATTTTCAATAAGCCACCATAATTGAAGGCTGGACATTACAAAAGTGCTAAGTGTACAAAAAGTAAAAAATGAGTTTTGATACCAATTAATTTATGTTTGCTCCGTTAACCAGCCTTCAATTAATTCATGTTTGCTCCATTTACTCGAGTATATAAACGGATACGCGTTTGATATTAACACAAACTTTAACACGCGCAAATTCACCACTTTCTTTTCCCTAGATGTCAGTAAAGCATTTGACCGCGTCTGGCATACCGGCCTATCATACAAAATGGGAAAAGCAAACATCCCACTGCCTGTGATTCAACTCATAGCCAGCTTTCTGTCGGATCGCCTTTTCAGCGTCAAAATCAACAAGGTCAAATCCCTTGTACGCCCTATCAGAGCAGGAGTTCCCCAAGGTTCAGTAATGGTTCCTACTCTGTTCAACATCTACTGCAGTGACATCCCTATTCCCCGAAATCAAAACACCCCCATTGCCCAATTCGCTGACGATACAGGCATCATCTCCAGTTCTAAAAGGCCGCTTCTCGCAACCCGCAGGGTGCAAAAACAGGCCGATGTGCTAGAGCTGTCGTACAGAAACTGGCGCATTACCATCAACCCGAGTAAAAGCACAGCGACCCTTTTCAGTAATAGACACATTCCTCCAAACATTCCCAACATAAAAATGTTCGGCCAAGACGTTCCTTGGACCAAAACAATCAAATACCTTGGGGTTACCTTGGATTCTAAGCTGACATGGAGGCCACACATTACCAATAAAGTCAAAGCCGCGTCAAGAGCAATCTCAGCCCTCTACCCAATGTTAGCTAGAAACAGTAAACTAAGCGCCGACAATAAACTCCTGATATACAAAACGGTCATAAGGCAGATCTTCACTTATGCAGCCACAATCTGGGGCTATGCAGCTTCGAGTCACATACGAAAACTCCAAATCCTGCAAAATAAGGCTATCCGTTTATCGCTTGGTGCGCCTTCATAGACCAGGATCACATAACTGCACCTAGAATCGGGAATCCCGATGATAGATGAATTCATTCTGAAACTTGCCGAACGTTTTTACAAAAGACTCCCTTCACATCCCACAATAAAAGCCCACCTCTCCAATTACGACCCAAACACCTCCAACCGCGCCCAAAATCTATCCTCCTTCAGACGAACACTCCGGGCCACACAAATCATGCCCCCGCATAAACTAACAACCCACCAAATCACCTTCCAACAATGTTCCCATCAGACGTAAAAGAGTAGCCACATAAGCTGAACCTCTGTAAGCCAGAAGATCCAAGTCCAAGCGTTATATTTACGCCTCATTTGATAATGTCCTGTTGATGGTGACGATGGTAATATTTACATTGATGAAGGACTTCTGTGTCCTGAAACATGATTGTTTTTTATTAAATTTTAATTACGTGTTGTGTTACAAATAAAAGATTATTTAATGGTTAATAATTTGTTAAAAATAACGTAACAAATGCAAGTAACAAGTTCGATGAAAGTTCGACAAAAATCAACTTTTTTAATACTTTATGATGCATAATAAAACAATTATATAGCCTTTGCTTTAAGTGTATGGCAAAACTTTAACAAATGCAAGATGTGATTTACATGGTTTCGTATTTCATGGAGTTGCCGGGAAAACTCTGGAAACTTTATTCGCGTAGTTTAATGTTACCATTTGCATATTTAAGAAGCAGTTGCACGCTGCAGTGGAAATCTCACACCGAGTCTCATTTTACGATTGTTCTTCTAACTAGGAAAGTTTCCCCGCCTCAGCAGGAGATGAGGGTGCCGTAATGAGGGAGCGTGTGGGTAAAATTGTGTAAAAGCCGCTAGACTTGGTCACGAATGTATCTTTTGTTTAAAAGAGTATTATACCTATCAGAATACTGCAGAATTTCAGCTGGAAATCTGAAATGTCTACTTTATATTTAGCGCGCTAGAGTTGAAAAAACTTTATATAAACTTATAAAAGAATAAAACATTTAGAAATTTAATCACGGAATGGTTATTATTATGGATGCTTAGTTTCGCTTGAACCCAAACTTCATCAGGGCAATATAATAACCTTATATAATAACTAGTTGTAGTCCAAGCAAAAGTAGTTGGCAATTATTATAATAACCATAATTTAGTTAAATGGAATATGTTTTATTATTTTATATCTAAAAATTTAAAAGGACTAACCACAAAGTGAGTGCTTTAAATAAAATATTAACTTTTAAAATTGCAAACGAAACATATCTGCGAAAAGTGAAATAAAGTGTTGTAAAAATACAACCTTATATTTTATTTCCAATGCCAACCCTTCTTTTGTTGCGTTTCTAGGATGTTAATAGGTGTATAAATTTGCTTCCGCCGTTTTGCAATATATGGCAGTAGCGGTAAGTGGTAGTTGGAATAAATAGATCATAGATGTCATACAATAAGCTAAAGTATTTGTAAACATAACGCCATCGAAATATTAGTCGATTTGTGTCTGCATCATAAAGTTATTCCCGATTAAACATGTCAGCTTACGAGCCAAATTCTCGTCATTTGCGGGAGGTTTTAATTTTATGCTTTAATATGAAGAAATCTGCGGCTGAGGCTCATCGAATGCTCTCAAATACCTATGGTGAGGCCGCTATTAGTGAAAGAACGTGCCGAGAGTGGTTTCAACGCTTCAAGAACGGTGATTTTTACGTCGAAGACCAGCATGGCGGTGGAAGAGAGAAGGTTTTCGAAGATGCGGAATTGGAGGCATTACTTGATCAAGACTCGTGTCAAACGCAACAAGAATTGGCAGGATCATTGGGAGTGACGCAACCAGCCATTTCAAAACGCCTGAAAGTCATGGGAATGATTCAGAAACAAGGAAATTGGGTGCCGTACGAGTTGAAGCCGAGAGATGTTGAACGGCGTTTGTGTGTTTGTGAACAGCTGCTTGCAAGGCAAAGACGGAAGGGATTTCTGCATCGCATTGTGACTGGGGACGAGAAATGGGTTCATTACGATAATCCCAAGCGCAGAAAATCATGGGGATATCCCGGCCATGCTTCCACGTTGACGGCCAAACCGAATATTCACGGTTCCAAGGTTATGCTCAGTATTTGGTGGGACCAGCTCGGCGTAGTGTATTATGAGTTGTTAAAACCGACTGAAACAATCATAGGCGATCGTTATCGAACGCAATTAATGCGTTTGAGCCGAGCATTGAAAAACAAACGGCCGCAATACAACGAGAGACATGATAAAGTGATTTTACAGCATGACAATGCTCGACCCCATGTTACGAAAGTGGTCAAGACATATTTGGAAACTTTGAAATGGGAAGTCCTACCCCACCCGCCGTATTCTCCAGACGTTGCTCCCTCGGACTATCACTTGTTTCGATCAATGGCACACGGCCTAGCTGACCAGCACTTCCGGTCTTATGAAGAAGTCAAAAATTGGATCGATTCGTGGATCGCTTCAAAAGATGACCAGTTTTTTCAACGCGGGATTCGTATGCTGCCCGAAAGATGGGAGAAAGTAGTGGCCAGCAATGGACAATACTTTAAATCATAAATGTATAACCAGTTTTTTTACGATAAAGCCTCGAATTTCGAAAAAAAACGGCGGAAGCAAATTTATACACCAATATAATATTATTTTACTTTCTAAATCTTACGTATGTGCGTTACACATATTTATGACAGGGCTGGCATAAGTCAATATTACTATTCCGGAAAACTTTCCGTGAAAATACGTGAATAATTCTCGGCTGTAAAAAATAATGTAGTCTGTATCATTAGTCCCCAGAGAGCTTTAAGGCCTACTATTCCTATGGACGAGAACAAACACAATGTTACGTGAAATATATGTACATATTTATGGCTAGTACAAGGGCACACAGGTATCCATTTACATCTTATGTAAAATAATGTGTTAGAAACTATAGTGATCAGTGGCGCCGAAATATTTGTATAAATAAATACATTATTAAATAAATTGTTTTTTAAATTGACTTTTTTTTCTTTTAATTCTTGACCACCGAGAGAGTTTAGTTATGAATGCCACAACGAAGGTCTTAGATTCGATTTCTGGTGATGGCAGTGTGATTATCACGTGACAATAATATAGCGAGAGATTAGCTACCATCACATATTACGAGAATCAATATAATAGCTAAAAATAGCAAATTATATACAGTAATTAGATTCAAAATACCTGTTGTATACCAAAAAAAAAACAATTTTCTGCAAACCAATCCGTAAGATTTAAACTGCGAAGATGAATAAGAAGTGGATAATGGAGCTCAAGTGTACCCAGAGGTCCATGGAAAGACAGATACTTGGTGTGAGCTTGCGTGACCGCATAAGAAATGAAGAAATCAGACGCCGCACCAGGGTTGCTGACGTCATGGACCGAGTGGTAAAATTGAAATGGCAATGGGCTGGACACTTGGCTAGAACTTGGCAACAGATGGGCACCCAGGATACTCAGTTGGAGACCATGGGAAAATAGGCGAAGTGTCGGAAGGCCACCGATAAGATGGACCGATGATATTAACAAAAGGGTTGGAAAATCTTGGATACAAAGGGGGCAGGATAGAGACGAGTAGAAGAAAATGGAAGAGACCTATATCCAGCAGTGGAGGGAAGAAGGCTAGCAAAGAAAAAGCAAGAAGAATGGAGTTCTAGTGTCATTTTTGAAAGTGAAGCTTGGAGCTGGCGATAAATGTCGTAAAAATGAGATCAGTAAGAAGAATATGCGAAAATACGACCTACTACCGAATAAAATAATAATAATAATAGAATGTAGGGCAGATAAAAACGTTCTAAATAAAATTGAGAATGTGTCCTTAATAATGGTTTGGACATATGGAACGAATGGATAAGAGAAGATTTGTTAAAATGATATATACAAGTAGTGTAAAAAAATTTCTGAATTAAAACACTGATTTTTCCACTTTTGAGTCTATTTTCATCGAGTTTTACCTTTATCATCGAGTTTATATCGTTCTCCCGGTTATTAAGATGTAAACCTTCGAAACATGTCGATAAAAATAAAGGCAATAGTGGAGAAAACAATGTTTTAATTCATAAAAACAAATCGTCATTATGGAATTCCACAGCCTTAAGTTTATCTAAAATTTCAAGTAGTGTTAATATAAAGGAAGTCAATGGCCAAGGAAAACATGTCGTGACCAAGTTTATCAATTACTAAAAGGAAACCATGTTCAAAGTTGGAATAATTGATTAAAGTGAATGTCAAGAAACAAGTGTAAAAACAAATTGAAAGTTATTAATATTGTATTTAGTACCACCATTAATAAAGTGTTTCATACGAAAGTATACAATAATGTTAAAAAGCATATCAAATTTGATAGAATTATTTTCATATTATAGAATTAATTATCAGTCTGCATTGTGGTCAGTGGCTGTGGACCATTTTTGATACAGCCATGATCGATATTGGTAATATTTTTAACCGAGTTATCAGTCTACCAAGCGGAAGCCTCTGATAATTAGGACGCATTAGCATCACGCCAGTAAAATACCCTATGGCGTGTCGTATCGATACGTTTTCAATAAAACATGAAATATTTTATAAAGGCAAGTTCATAATGATATTTTTAAGTAAAGGTTATTCAAGTAAATCGATCAAATACGCGCAAAGTCTGAAAATTGTATGCATTGTTTCTTGAGCAATGATGTAAAACTTCACATTTAATAATTAATACGAATGACAACGTTGGTTTTATTTTTATACTTTAAGAGATTGATTTTTTTCGTTAATAATTGAATATTATTTTTATTAACTGTCAAAATATAAAACGTTGTTAATGACCTTTCATTTTTTTTATTTTTGCGACAGCTGTTTCGTTGACATGATCAGGTGTTATAATAATTGTTTTCAGGTGCTAAAATTATTTTTTTTGAGTTTTCGAACCTTCACGTTCATTTGTTCCAATGTCAATTTAAATAATTTCTTTGATAGCAATTTGAAGTTCGTGCTGAAGTTGAGTTAGGTACCCAATTATAAATTTTAGATAAACTTAAGGCGTTAACACTGTGGAATTCCATAATGACGAATTTTTATGAATTAAAACACTGTTTTCCACTTATCAATTTATTTCTCGACATGTTTCGAAGGCGAAACCTTCATCATCGGGAGAACGATATAAACCGTATATCGTTCTCCCGATGATGAAGGTGTAACCCTTCGAAACATGTCGAGAAAAATAAACTCAAAAGTGGAAAAAACAGTGTTTTAATTCATAAAAATTCGTTACCTAATTACAGTTAATTAAAAGAACGGTAAGTTACTATTTATAACATACCCAATTTCAACATTTATACTTTGTTCTACTTACTATACTTTTAAACCGATCGTTTTTTAAGCGGTCATATTTAGATTTTTAGATTTAAAACACGTCTTAATGCGCCCTTGAGGTGATTACATCACAAAAACGGCGCTTTAAAAGTTAGCATATTATTATTATTATTATTATTATAAGGTAAAATACTCATTTTTTGTCGTCAATGACGTAACCGGAACTAAAAATAGAGGGACACCGAAGAATACGTGGCAAGATCAAACCTCATATTAAATGTTGGCTACGTGAGGAGTCAGTAAAATTTGTCAGTGGTTATGACAAAACTTCCAAAAACCAATAACAGATCCTACCAACCACAATAATCTAGGCACGTATATTGTACGGAATTTGAATGATATCCAAAGGTAAGAAAATTAGCATACTTTTAAGAAGACGTAGAGTTTTTTGAAAATAGAAAAAAGATTTCGAAATTCAATATTCCTACAAAAGGTATTGGAAGAACGAAACGGTGCGGTCGGAACTTGGTTTGTATTTTATAGAAGCGAGTCCAAAAAATTCCGACTGTTTTCTTTAGTTAAATTTCAGTATTATCTCAGCGTGAATACAGAATATAGGGGATCCGGGGGTAGTTCTTTGAAAATAATGTTTGTTGAGTAACAGTTTCCATCCGATTCGAACGTAAAATAATATTTTCAATTCATGCATTGTCGTGTTAAAGTAAATTGGAAAATATGTGTATCGATTTCACTTATCTAAATTTATATTAGATCTGAAAAATATTTATTTATCAAAAGGTAATACACATATATATTCTGGTCAAATAAAACTTAATTAACCATCGCGCTAGCTCTCCGAAGGGTTAGGTGGAAAGAATGGACCACCAAACTGTTCTTTAATAAAATATTTGAAATGTTTAAAAAGTGGAAATAACAGTAATAGGTTTAAATGTGTTTATTTTTATCACTTTTTGAAACAGCATGTTGTTAGTTAATTTAAAGTAGGTCTATTACTATCATATTTTGAAACCACGTGATGGAAGCACGTTTACAAAACTAACTAACTAACTAACCATCACGCCGTCTCCCCGAAGGGGTAGGCAGAAAGAATGGAGTGCCACACCTTTCTTTCCTGACATATTTCTCTCGCTTTTTCAACATTCATACATCGGGTCTTGCACGCGCGTCGATTTCTCTGAATATTTGATTTATTTGATCGTGCCACGTTTTCCTCGGTCTTCCTCTATTTCTGGTACCATTTACATCATTAACATATAATTTTTTTACCATTCTTTCTTCATTCATTCTATCCATATGTCCAAACCATCTTCATGATCCTTTCATTATTTTGTTCATGACACCATCATTCGCACCGAATTCATTCTAAATCCCTATGACTTTAAAAAAAAATTAAAAAATGTTATCCAAATAATTTGAATGGTTAGTAAGTTAATAGCAGGTCTGTCATTTCACGTTTACAAGAGATGAAAAAATGGAGAAAGACATCGAAAGAAGGGTTGGTGCTGGGAATAAAATAAATGGCGCACTAAAGTCATTACTGCAAATAGAAATATATCTACAGAAGCAAAGATGGCAGTACACAATAGAGTTCTAGTGCCAACCCTCGTGTATGGAAGTGAAGCTTAGAGCTTGCAAAAGAAGGATGAAAGCAGGATAAACGCCGTAGAAATAAGATCACTGAAGACGTTGTACGATAGAATACCGAACTATGAAATAAGAAAGAAATGTAAGGCAGATGACTGCATCATGGATAAAATTAAAAAAGGATCCCTGAGATGGTTTGGACATATGGAACAAATGGATGTTCCATATGTCCAAACCATCCATGGAGAATGGTTAAAAAGTTGTACACAAACAGCGTGAGTGGAAAAAGAAGCCGAGGAAGACCGAGGAAAACATGGCATGACCAAATTCATCAATTACTAAAAGGCAGCCACATTCGAAGTCGGAATGATTGAACTCTAAGTCCCTATGACTTTAAAAAAAATTAAAAAAAATGTTATCCAAATAATTTGAATGGTTAGTAAGTTAATAGCAGGTCTGTCATTTCACGTTTACAAGAGATGAAAAAATGGAGAAAGACATCGAAAGAAGGGTTGGTGCTGGGAATAAAATAAATGGCGCACTAAAGTCATTACTGCAAATAGAAATATATCTACAGAAGCAAAGATGGCAGTACACAATAGAGTTCTAGTGCCAACCCTCGTGTATGGAAGTGAAGCTTAGAGCTTGCAAAAGAAGGATGAAAGCAGGATAAACGCCGTAGAAATAAGATCACTGAGAATAATGTGCGGGAAGACGTTGTACGATAGAATACCGAACTATGAAATAAGAAAGAAATGTAAGGCAGATGACTGCATCATGGATAAAATTAAAAAAGGATCCCTGAGATGGTTTGGACATATGGAACAAATGGATGTTCCATATGTCCAAACCATCCATGGAGAATGGTTAAAAAGTTGTACACAAACAGCGTGAGTGGAAAAAGAAGCCGAGGAAGACCGAGGAAAACATGGCATGACCAAATTCATCAATTACTAAAAGGCAGCCACATTCGAAGTCGGAATGATTGAACTCTAAGTCCCTATGACTTTAAAAAAAAATAAAAAAATGTTATCCAAATAATTTGAATGGTTAGTAAGTTAATAGCAGGTCTGTCATTTCACGTGGCACCTACTCTAAAAACACGGTCGCGTCGGTTGTTTAGTTAGGCGGGTAAACTATTCGAATTTTTTTAAAAATGAAATCTCCCGCCAACTGCATGTAAACGCGGCAGAATTATTAAAAGCGCCGCACTCATCTCGTCCCGTATTTAACACCATTTTGTATGCAGACTGTCCTAACCCGGTCGCTCGTCGGCAAACAGCGATTTTCAAGCCAAATTGCCTCGCGTACGCGTCAAACAAAAACTCCGTTCACTAATGGATCCTTTCCCGAAGTTCTTAATCATCCTGATTCATAATCCACCACGTGCAGCGCTTAAAACCTATTATAAATAAATAAAATTACATCGGAATAAAGGCGACATTAAAATAATATGCATAACTCATGATTAAAAAAGGATCCCTGAGATGGTTCGGACATATGGAACGAATGGATGAGAGTAGAATGGTTAAAAAGTTGTACACAAGCAGCGTGAGTGGGAAAAGAAGCCGAGGACGACCGAGGAAAACATGGCATGACCAAATTAATCAATTAATAAAAGGCGGCTACATTCGAAGTCGGAATAATCGACGTGCGTGCATGGTACGATGTATGAATGTAGAGGAAGCCCGAAAGGTATGTCAGAATAGGCCAGTGTGGCGATCCATCCTCTCTGCCTACTAGATGAGATCCCTCAGACGTATGTGTGGTAAAACTATGTACGACAGAATTTTAAATGCTAATATAAGGAAGGAAGGTAGAGCGAAAGAAAGTATTATGAACAATATTATGAAAGGATCACTGCGTTGTTTTGGACATATGGAACGTATGGTTAAAGAAAGGATGGTTAAGAAAGTACACGTTGACGATGTAAAAGGAGAACTGAGTCATGGGAGACCGAGGAAAACTTGGCATGAACAAATTAATCAAAATTTTAAGGTTTGTTAGAAGTCAGAAGAATCGACGTACCTACGTGTATGACTCGCTGTATGAATGTGGAGGAAGCTAGAGACGTGTGTCAGGATCGAGTAGTGTGGCGGTCCATTCTTCTTGCCTACCCCTTCGGGAAAACGGCGTGATGGTTTTGAGTAAATCATTTTAGTTTTAATAGGGAAATATATAACAATGGAGTTCTGGTTCCAACCCTTATGTAAAGAAGTGAAGCGTGGAACTAGCAGAATATAGATGAGAGCAGAATAAATATGTATATCTTTATATTCAATCAATTACAATTTAATAATCTCACATTCATTAATATTGGAATAAACACAAGTTGTATTTTTTCTTATTTGAATTATTGATTATCCAATATTAATTGAGACTAATGTATCTCAACATTCAGCCGGTTACCGTGCTATCAAAAAACTACAGATCTTTTCACAAGCATTGCTGTCGAAGATATCAAAGTTTCATGATTTACCCAAAGACAAAGATTTATTACATACGCGTAAGAAAATTGCTCCCTCCGGGATACGAAGGGAACGTGGACCTATAGAACAAAATGATCTGATGTTTCAAACAGTAATTCTAAACCAATAAAAACTGGAAACCGATATAATGATAGAACATGAAATTTTAAAATTTCTGACGTTGTGAAAATATATTAACAATAAAAATAATTTATTATTTCTTGAACAATGATGTAAAACTCCATATTAAATGGAGGTGACGGTGGACTGTCCTGGGATGATGATGTCCAGCCATCTCTCCATCTCTTATAATAATTTCTTGCTGCTTGGGTTTTCATCTTTAACAATTTTTGCAATTCTTGTATTCTCCATGCGGTCCACGTGGTCTCTCCAAAAGATCTCTCCTTTTGCTTCTTCCCCATCTCACTATGTCTTCAACACCACAGACAGACCTTATCGTTTCATTTCGGATCCGATCTCTGAGGGTTTTGCCTGCGATGGAGAGTAGGGTTCGCATTTCTGCTACTCTGAGAAGATTCTTAGTTCTATTGGTATCGGCTCTGATTCCATACGTCATGAACGTCCATTTAAATATAATAATAAAAAATTGCATTGCTAGTTGGGTATTCGGTAGTGATTTTAATACAGTAAAATATATATAAACTAATGGTTAAATTAATTGAAAACACGAGTTATTAGAATCGGTTAGTCGGCAAGAGATACAATAGATAACAACCGTTGAGAAATACGTTTTGATTAATTATAATAAACTAGGTATTGCTATTAAATCACTGACAGTATAAGCTTAACCATCATTTGGAAGTGGCAGTTTAATAGGATAATTCAATATATATCGAAACTCTGTACACATCAATTTAGCTATGATAATTAATATAGCTTGATTTGTTCCTCTACAATATAGAATCCTTCAGCGAATAAACGTGTCTAGTCATACGTCAAATCTCGTAGATTAGATGAAGACGATTATTTTATCTGCAATTTTCCATTGATGTCATATTGTAATTTAACAGATTTATATTTTAAGTATTGATAAATTTTTTTCATATATATTCAATAGAACTAACTAACTAACCATCACGAAAGAATGGAACGCCACACTGTTCTGTCCTGACATACTTCTCTCGCTTCCTCTGTATTCATACATCTGGTCATGCACGCACGTCGATTTCTCCGACTCCTCGCGTGACCGCTATTTAATATTTGATTGATTTGATCGTGTCACGTTTTCCTCGGTCTTCCTCTATTTCTAGCTCCGTTCACGTCGTTTACATATACCTTCTTCACCATTCTGTCTTCACTCATTCTTTCAATGTATATGTTCAAACCATCTTAATGACCCTTTCATTATTTTGTTCATAACACTTTCATTCGCACCGCATTCACTTCTTATACTTGCATTTGACACTCTATCATATACAGATTTACCACACTTTCGTCTTAGAGATCTCATTTCTACTGCAATTATTCTATTTTCATCCTTCATTTGCCAGTTCCATGCTTCACTTCCATACATAAGGGTCGGCACAAGAACACCGTTATGCACTGCCATCTTAGCTTTTTTGGGTAAGCTTTTGTTTGCGACGACAACTTTAAGTGCACCATTTATTCAATAGAACAGGAGAAACATTAATCGAGTCAATAAGCGTGTTACTTAACTGCTTTTAGAATTTTTTTAGCAAAGTTAAGGTTCCACAATTTATTTAATACGAATGTAAATGTTTGTAATCTAGAAGTTTTATTATAATCTATGGGAATGATATATTTCGGCTGTCTAAGGTATTATCAAATTCTTCTAAAACATTCATAAGTTTCAATCTTATTAATTATTAATTATGAAGTTTTATATCATTGTTCAAACAATAATGTTAAACTCCATATTAACATTGAAACAATAAACATTCTAAAGCCTACATCAATTAAGCTTTAAAATAGCGATCAAAGTTACCCTTATTAATATATAAATCACTTTGTGTTAATTAGCTTTAACTTTTCCAGCATGCTTTCACAACTTGTCCGTAGGATCTCTGGACATTTTCACGGGGCGGAAAATACGCTGTTCAAAATATAACATGATCATATCCATCCCAAAAACAAAGTGACATTCGCAAGAAATCAACTGAGATGCGAAGTCTCCGTACGCCAGGAGGAAATTGAACAGGTGAACCTATTCAGATATCTCGGAAGCGAAGTAACCAGCTCTAATGACCTCCCAAGAGAAGTAAGGTCACAGGTGGATAGGGCTGCAGCGGTTGCAGGCTGCCTGAAAGATGTCATATGGAGAAACAAGGACACGAGGACTGACAGCAAGGTACGCATCTATAAGACCTGTGTGCGACCAATCCTCACATATGGCATTGAATCGAGGGCAGACACTGTCAATACAAAGAGCATGCTCAGGACAACCGAGATGAAAACACTCCGCGCTATAGCTGGCAAGACCCTACGTGATCGAGTTAGGAATACAGCAATCCGAGAAATCTGCGAGGTCGAAGATGTGGTCAGATGGGGACGTCAAAGACGGCGATACTGGCATCAACACGTAGAAAGGATGAACTCAAATAGGATACCACACATAGCTCTCCATGGAACGCCAAACGGACAACGCCGACCAGGAAGACCCCCGAAACGGTGGAGAGAAAGCTGGAGTTCATCGTCTCAAGAGGACCCGCCTGAAATAACAGACTCCTGAGTCTACCAAAAGTGAAGAAGAAGATGAAGGAAAATACGCCTGCACGTAATTACATGGACCAGTTAAGGCAATTCTCTACAACGACCAGATTTGAAAGAAATAGTGGTAAGAAACATACATAAAAGCAATTTGTGTTGTGACGCGAATAATGAGGGAGGAAGCCCGCCGGAGACAATGAATTATTGGTAAAGGGATTATCTGGGAGTTAATAAACGCAGAGTAATAATCTCCTGTGATGGGCCTATTTGCATGGGTTTGGTGAATTACTCTAAGATTCCGGCCCACACGGCTGTCTTTTGTGCCATACTAGCTTCTGTAACCGGCTCCGGTAATGTTTTGGTTCATTCCGGAAATATCTACTCTTTTTAACTAACGTTTAAAGCGGTGTACAACAATCCGGATCGTGGTGAAGGGCACAAAAAGCTTGCTTTCCGCTCCAGTGGAATCTTATTTCAATTCTAAATACGATCAGGTATCATTCCCGTAATACAATTATGAGTAATTAAAGCTGAAAGGGTTGGATGTAGGTGCTAAAATGAGCGGAGTGTCAGTAAGCTGTCTCTTGTATGCGGATGACGCTGTCCTACTTGCAGACAACGAGCATGAACTACAAGTCCTGGTGAATTGTATGTATGAGGTATGCATGCGAAATGATCTGATGATGAATGTTAATAAGTCCAAGGTAATGATTTTTGAAAAGGAAGAAACCACGACAGTCTGCAACATTAGCGTGAATGGTGAAAACTTGGAGCAAGTAGTTGAGTTTGTGTATTTAGGTAGTATGTTTACAAGAGATGGGTGAGTGGAGAGGGATATTGAAAGAAGGGTTGGGGCAGGCAACAAAGTGAATGGTGCACTTAAAGTTGTCATCGCAAACAAAAACCTATCCAAAAAAGCTAGAATGGCAGTGCACAGTGGTGTTCTTCTACCGACCCTTATGTATGGAAGCGAAGCATGGAACTGGCAAAGGAAGGATGAAAGTAGAATAAATGCAGTAGAAATGAGATCTCTTAGACGAATGTGTGGATATTCTGTGTATGATAGAGTGTCGAATGAAAATATAAGAAGTGAATGCGGTGCGAATGATGGTGTCATGAACAAAAAAATCAAAGTATCATTAAGATGGTTTGGACATATGGAAAGAATGATTGAAGAAAGAATGGTAAAAACATTATATTTTAATGATGTAAATGGAACCAGAAATAGAGGAAGACCGAGGAAAACGTGGCACAATCAAATAAATCCAATATAGAATGTCGGCCATGTGAGGAGTCAGAGAAATCGACGCGCGTGCATGACACGATGTATGAATGTTGAGGAAGCGAGAAAAATATGTCAGGAGAGAAAAATGTAGCAGTCCATTCGTTCTGCCTACGCCTTCGGGGAGACAGCGTGATGGTAAGTTAGTTAGTTAGTTAGTAATTAAAGTTTACAAATATGATTATGTAAATTATTAATTGAACTGATGAAAATGCTCAAGGCCTGCAATATTGATTCTAAGGACCAAAACTTTATTAAAAATCTCTATTGATATCAAACTGCGGAGATTAGACATGGAAATGAGAGTACAGACGAAATAGCTATATGCAGAGGAGTTCGACAAGGCTGCATTTTGTAACCTCTATTGTTTAACTTGTATTCCAATTGAAAACTCTAGCCTGGGAGTGAAGGTTAATGGGGTTATTGTTAATAACATCAGGTATGCTGATGACACAGTTATTTTAGCTAATAGTTTACCCGATCTTCTTCTTCTTCAAGTACCCTATCGGGTCTTCCCAACGTTGGCGATCACCTCGGCGAACCTGTCCCTGTCATGCGCCGCTCGGAACAGCTCTTCCACACTTCGGATGCCGGTCCACTCCCTCACGTTTCGCAGCCAGGACATTTGTCTCCTTCCGGGCCCTCGGCGTCCCTCAATTTTTCCCTCCAATATCAGTTGGAGAAGGTGGTACTTTTCCCCACGCAGTATATGACCCAGATGTGAGATCTTTTGAACCTTGATAGTTGAAAACAATTCTCTTTCAACTCTAGCTCGCCTCAGGACTTCGGTATTGGTAACCATGTCTGTCCAGGGAACTCTGAGCATTCGATGATGGAGCCACATTTCAAATGCTTCCAGTCTGTTCATTGAGTTAACATTCAGGGTCCAAGTTTCACACCCGTACAATAAAACAGACCACACATAGCATCTTTAAGAACTCCTAAATAAAATTGATATAGCAGGAAAGGATCTAGGTTTGAATATCAACGTTAAGAAGACCAAATGGATGACATTTGGGCGACTTAACTATTCTTCATCCACTCTGCAACTGAATGGTGCGAATGTTGAAATGGTCGACCAATTTCAATACCTTGGCAGCCTCATTATCCTACCCTCATTATCACTAAAGCGCTTGACCCGGACATTGAAAAAAATGCAGAATTGAAGTTGCATTAGCTGCATTTAATAAAATGAGAACACTCCTTTGCAATGATAATCTTAACTTGAAACTCTGGCAAAGAATGATTAAATGTTATATATGGTCTGTTCTACTATATGACTGCGAAACCTGGACTCTGAAAGTGAATGAAATGAACCGGTTGGAAGCGTTCGAGATGTGGATATACCGCAGAATGCTCCGTATACCGTGGACCGATAGGGTCAGTAATGCAGACGTACTACAGAGAGCCAGAACCAGTAGAGAGCTGTTGTCGAGTGTGAAAATTAGAAAGGTCTCATATTTGGGTCTATGTGCTAAGGGGAGAAAAATACCACCACCTTCGTCGACTGATATTAATGGGTAAAGTGGACGTCGGGGAGTTGGTAGAAGGCAGCTGTCCTGGCTGCGGAACATCAAAGAGTGGACAGGAATTACAAGAGTTCAGAACCTGTTCCAAATGACGCAGGATAGAGATGCCTTTGCTCCAGTGATCGCCTACGTTGGGGGGACCTGACACTGCACCGAAAGAAGAAGAAGAAGAATAAGAAAGAAAACATCGGTTTTCTAGTTGTTTTATTATATTTTATGTGAATGACATCAAATGCATAAATTATCAAATGTATGCATTTGATAATACCTTAAACAGGCGAAACATGTCATTCACATAAAATATAATAGAACTTCTAGAAAATAGCCGTTTTCATTCGTGTTCATTATTCAATATGGAGTTTTTGTTCAAAACATGAAAATATAAATTTTACCCTCTCTCCATCCTAAAGATATAATCACGCTTTCTATTCCTCAAGGTGACCTTGATCAACACTCGTAAGTTGTAAAGTTTCAATACGAAACTTTCAGATTGATTAGATTTTTATGCTGCACTAAGAAAAATCTACTCCCGCGATATAAACAAGCCCTAAAGATTGTCTGGGTTTTATAAAACCATTAACTTTCTCCGTGAACATCAGATTGGATGCCGAGGCAGATTCTGCTCGCCCATAAACAATGCAGAAAGTAATTTGTCTTCCTTTTATCTGAAGACAATTTTCTCAATTTAATATGGAAACGCCGTACATGCTAATACCGGGAAACATTTTTCCGAGAGCCTTTATGCATAATACATACGTGCGTACGTTTTACGTTTTCTTTACTTAAATTGGGTAATAAAGATAGTATTACCATTTATTTATAATATATTCAGTAGATGCTAAAAAAAACATAATATATGATCTTTTGATTATTAAAGATCTAAAGACATTAAAAGTCCTGGCCAAATAGAACGCGAACCGCATCAAACGGCGAAATTTTAATCTCAATTTTGATCACAACTCAGACGTACACAGACACTGAACCAGGAACTATAAATATAGATATCATTTACCGAATGCACGAACAAAGACAGGACAATCAAGGATATTGAACAATAGACTGATTGTCACACTGTCTTTGGTCTGGTGTAGAATTCACGTGACAATAAAATGGCGATAGATTGGCTACCAAAAAAAAACTTTCGTTTGCAAACAGTTTAAATACCCAAAAACTGTCAACATCTTTGCTAGTCCACGGGATAACACTTGGGCCTTTAATGTGCTAGTTTCCCGTCGCTTCTCACGTTGTTATAAATAACAGGGTCTTCTTCTTCTTGTCCTGTCACACCTCCGTGGTGCATAGGGCCTCAAGGAACCTTCTCCACCCGACTCTATCGCGTGCCTGATGCCTTACATCATCTCAAGTGAGGCCTGCTGCTTTAACCTTGTCCTGCAGGGCTCTTCTCCGGGTGGCTCAAATTGCACGACTGCAAGTGGCACTATTTCGTGATGGGTAGCTAGTCTATCGCCATTTTTATTGTCACATTTAATTCTACTTATATGTTCTTCATATACTCGTATGTTCTGTTAAATGCTGATATTAAGAAAACCTTGTGTAACTAATTATACAATATTTTACTATATGTAAATAGACACGATGCAAATATGTGCTTCAATAAACTAACTCCTGGGTTGAACGTATTACAAAGTGCACAGTGTGCAACTCGATTCATTTAAACTAACTTTTAGCTCGTGTACTTAGGAACTTGAAACGGTACGGTAAATAAGTTATGTTACGAGTATAAACATGTGCATAGAATTATTTACTTAATGTTACATATCCCGTTCCGATTAACCGTGAAGTTTATTTTGACAAAAGTAAACCCTCCAGATAAAACAGTTTCTATTTTATTACATATATTTTTTGTGGTTTTGATATTCCATCTCTAAACTTATTAAATCGAAAAGGGGCAATAATGGATACATTTATTTCGATACATTCAACACTAAAGCAAATATGGCAATGCATATTGGACTTCTAGTGCCAATCCTTATGTATTGACGTGAAGCTTGAAGCTGGCAAAATGGATGAAAGTGTAATAAACACCGTAGAAATGAAATCACTGAGAATAATTTGCGGGAAAACGATATATGATAGAATACCGAACGACGAAATAAAAAAGAAATGCAAAGGAATTAATTTATAAATAAACGGTGCGGAACTTTTTCAAAGAAATGGTGACATAATTTTTTTTTAATATTGTACAATGATAATATTCAATAATGCCTTAGCAAAGATTCCCATAAAATAAAATAAAACTTCAAGGAAACAGACGTTTCCATTCGGATTAAATATTATACCATATAAAAAGAACAATGTTTCATTTTTAACTTTGTACACAAAACCACCTTTATTAAAGACATAAATTTAAAAAAAAAAACATGTTTCGGACACAGAAGCCCTTTCTTTATCAGTGATATAAATATTACAAATATATTTTTACTGTTAAAATTTAAAACACTGTAATAATATCACAATTTATTTTAATTCACTGAGAGTGTCGCGACAGCTGTTTCGCGAACCGATGTTGGCATCATCAGGTGTTACAATAAACTGAGTTTATTGTAACACCTGATGATGCCAACATCGGTTAGCGAAACAACTGTCGCGACACTCTCAGTGAATTAAAATAAATTGTGATATTATTACAGTGTTTTAAATTTTAATAGTAATGATGTTGAAGTATCATAGTGTCTCGGCCAAAACAATGGACAATTTAAATGTTTTTTTTTTTAATTTCATGTTTTGACAAATATTCAAATGATTCTTTCGGAACTTTTATGCTTTTATTATAACAAATTTTTAGAATAAATTTAAAATAATAATTTTCAGTTCATATTGGGATCCTGGTATTAATCTTACAGTAAAATAAACAAATCAATTACCTATTGGAGTTGACGTTAAATTTATTTGATTATTCATAATATTTTATATATTTTTAATTGCTTTTTTAATTTCCGCAACACAAAGTTATGGGAAATCTACAAAAAATTATATCTGTATCGATTCAGTGATACACTTTTTTAAAAATGATTTGATTAATTTAATATCGTGGTTTTGAGCCACGAAACACAAAATTAAATATACAGTATTTGTCGTTTTAAACGAAGAAAAATTGGTAAAAGCAAATAAATGGATTTTTAAAGAAAACTTTTACCTCACTTAGAAAAGAGTCAGGTATTAAAGTAGACATTGAAAAATGACCATAATTTCAATTAAAAAGAGTCGTATTTTTATTATGAAAGTTACGGCAAGGCAATCATCATTAGGCACCTAGTTTAATATAACAGGGTACTAAATTTCGGGGAGACCGATTTTATCATCCCTTGTTTTTTATTAGCTTCAATTATTAACATCAAAGTTTAAATTGCTTACTCAGTTTTCGTTTTTAGAAATTGTGATTAGTGATTTAAGTTTCACAAAGTTCGTAGACTGAATATAACATAAACATACAAATCGATATTATAGAACACAATGGTGTTCTTCTACCGACCCTTATGTATGGAAGCGAAGCATGGAGCTGGCAAAATAAGGATGAAAGTAGAATAAATGCAGTAGAAATGAGATCTCTTAGACGAATGTGTGCATACTCTGTGTATGATAGAGTGTCGAATGAAAATATAAGAAGTGAATGCGGTGCGAATGATGGTGTTATGAACAAAATAATGAAAGGATCATTAAGATGGTTTGGACATGTAGAAAGAATGAAAGAAGAAAGAATGTTAAAAAATATATGTTAACGGTGTAGATTGAACCAGAAATAGAGGAAGACCGAGAAAAACGTGGCACGATCAAATAAATCAAATATTGAATGCCACGTGAGGAGTCAGAGAAATCGACGCGCGCGCATGATACGATGTATGAATGTTGAGGAATCGAGAGAAATATGTCAGGAAAGAAAAGTGTGGCAGTCCATTTATTCTGCCTACCCCTTCGGGGAGACGGCGTGATAGTTAGTTAGTTAGTTATCGATATTATACGAACTACTTTATGAATTTAAAAATGTTCTACGAATTTTAAGACGATATAGATTTTGGTAAAATAATTTGTAAAAGAATTTCGAATGTTTTTGTAGGATCGATATAGCCATGAGAAAGCTCGCTACAGAGTGAAACCGTTTGGCACAACATAGTAAAAAAAAGTCAACTTAAAACTAAGACAGAGGATGTTAAGGTGTTATGTATAGTCTGTTCTTTTATATGGGTGTGAGACATGGACATTAAAAGTAAATACAATGAACCGGTTAGAGGCATTTGAAATGTGGCTTCACCGAAAAATGTTCAGGATCCCATGGACAGACAGAGTGGCAAACACAGAAGTCCTGAATCGTGCAGGAGTAAATAGAGAGCTGCTGACATTGATCAAAGTCCGCAAGAATTCATATCTGGGTCACGTTCTACGAGGAGAAAAGTATCGCCTGCTGCATCTAATTTTGAAGGGAAAAATAAAGGGCCGCAGGGAGGCCGGGAGAAAGCAGATCTCTTGGTTGCGCAATGTGAGGGAATGGACGGAACAATGGAGGAGCTATTCCGGATAGCGCAGGATAAGGAAGAGTTTACCAGAGTGATCGCCAACGTCGGGGGGACCTGACAGGGCACTTTAAGAAGAAGTAAAAAAGTGATTATAACTTAGTGAAAAAGTTTTTATTTTTATGTTTAAATACTCGTATATCAAACCACCAAGCAATGGTTTCGTTTCAATGTTTAAATCGTATTTTTTATACAGCATTTTGAATGTATACAAATTCTTGTAGACAAATCCTGGATTTCACCCATTGCGGATAAATTGTTTTTATTGTATAAGGATTAATTGTATCTCAATAGAGACGAAGATGTAAATTCTGGTCAATTCTTTGGCGTATAAAATAGGAGTGATACTCCAGGCGACTTCTAAAACAGTGCGCTAGGAGGCGGTAGCCTCTTCGCATTGTGTTAATAAAAAGTAGTTTGCTAAATGCTAAACAATCATTCTTCATAGATGGCGTTAGTGGGTGGATTGTATAGATTAATCTTAAAAAATTAATTAGTACAATCAAATCTACATAGATGGCTAACTGGAACTGACACGTGAAGATATGTATGGATTTGGAGTATATATACAACTTCCAAAAAAAATGTATCATGCATGATCATAATAACAATGGTGGAATGGGGAATGTTGTAATTACATAAAGTGTGCGCTTGACCCAACCAATGACGGGTCATAGGTCCTGTAAACACCTTGATCATCCATATTCAGTTTCCAGTTTGTTTCTTCGTCTCTATTGAGATACAATTAAAAATTTAATGTAAATTCTTTTCTGGGAACAGAATGTGGTGGCCGAGGCGCTTACAGGACTTATGACCTGTCATTGGTTGGGTTGAGCGATGACAGGTCATAAGTCCTAAGTCCTATATATTATATAGTATAGTCATAAGTCATAAGTCCTAAGTCCTATATATTATATAGTATAGTCATAAGTCCTGTAAGCATTGGTTGGGTTGAGCGATGACAGGTCATAAGTCCTGTAAGCGCCTCGGCCACCACATTCTGTTCCCAGAAAACAATTTACATCTTCGTCTCTATTGAGATACAATTTATCCTTATACAATTAAAACAATTTATCCGCAATGGGTGAAATCCAGTATTTGTCTACAAGAATTTGTATACATTCAAAATGCTGTATAAAATTAATCCGTATTTTGTATAGTTTTTTTTTTTTTTATATGACATGCATAGAATAAAGTGCGTTTATTTATTTTTAACAGATGGATAAATAAATTGTTTCTACGGACGAATTGTGACGTAGATGTCTGAGCTCAGCACTACTTTACAGCACTAGGTTTTCCTATAATTGCCTCTCAGAGCGCAGGAAGCATTTCTCGAGGCTTAAATAGCGTTATTTACGACAGATCTTCAACTTTCTTGCCTCTAACTTCCATATAGTTCCACAGCCACAACCACTTAAGAGTCCGAGACGCAGCATTTATCTGTGATTTCACCAATCTACTGTGAACATACACGAAATTAAAGTATAGTTCAATAAATTAAGCAATTAATAGTACATAATTTCCAATCATTTATATTTTTACGAGTATTCGCATATAAATTATTTCGTAATATTCTCAAACAAATTCTATTTATGATACTAAAACGAGAAATTCTGCAGACGTTTTTTTTCTTTACGTAGCAATTAATAGAATTTTCCTAATAATTTATGTTTTTTTTTTTTCTAATTGATATAAATGTACTGCAAATATGATCCTATTTATTAATTAATACGAATGAAAACGTCAGTTTCGAAATTGACTTTCAAAACTGACGTTTTCATTCGTATTAATTATTTAATATGGAGTTTTACATGGGGCAGGCCACGTAGCCAGAAGCTCAGACGAAAAGTGGACAAGAAGACTGCTAACTTGGAGACCGTGGACGGCAAAGAGAAATGCAGGGTGACCACAACTACGGTGGAAGGATGATCTGAACAGACACGTCGGAATAACCTGGATGCAGTCTGCACAGGACAGGGTGACATGGAAGCGAATGGAGGAGGCCTTTGTCCAGGAGTGGACGGGAATAGGCTGAGAAAGAAGAAGAAAATGTTATAATACATTAAATCAAATATAATACAGCCTCTAATAAACAGACCTTTTCATTCATTTAAATTACGTTTACATATCAGATGTTTCGTACAGTATATAATTATTAAACTTTTGTTATTTTAATTAAAATATTAAATTGTTTAATGCAATTCTTGTATAAATCACTTTTACCTTAATTATTATTTTTATTATTTTTTTCTGACACTGTGATTTATAATGTTCACAAAACAATATAAAAAAATATAACACTGTTAAAAAAAAATTTAGGTCAAAGAATATATAGAAATTCATGGGATTCCAACACTGGATTGGCCCGGAAATAGTCCTGACCTAAACCCTATCAGGACTTGTGGCATAAAATGGCAATTGAAATAAATAAACTGAAGCCTCCGTCAAAGGAAAACCTTAAAAAACATCATCGAATGAAAAAATGTCCCAAACTACACACATAATTTGGTGAAATCCATGCCTAAACGTATTGAAGCAGTTATTAAAAAAAGGAGGAACAACAAAGTGCTGATTTTGTTGGTTTTTGATAATTGTTAGTGTCATATACCTACATATGTAATTTTATTTTAAATAAATACGTGTTTATTTAAATTATGTGAGCATTTTTAATTTTTGTGTCAAAAAATCGAAAATCCACAAATTATATCTAAAATTAAGAAAAAAACATTTTTGATCCCTAAAAAGGCATTTTTCTTGCAGATCATCTTTAAACAGTGTTGCTTAATAGCTATCAAGGAATCACAAAAAAATTATATAATTATAATACAAAAAACCGATATTTTCAGTGTAGAAAGATTTCTGTGCTCGCTACTGTATATAAATAATATGTCAGCTGTAATAAAAATTTTAATCCATTATATTGAATACGAATCCTCTTAAATAACTTTTCTACCGATGTTTAAATTCAGTAAATTTTACATAATTATTTTTGTACAGAATCATGTTTACCATCCCTGATTTGTACGAGTATGTATATAAAAGACTTAGTTTGAAATAGTGTCTCCAGTCTATCGATGTCAGCGAGCCTGGCGAAACCAGTCGCTGTCGAAATAAAGGCAAAAGTGGAAGTTAAAAAAAACATCGTTATATTTAATAATAATTTCAAATATGTTTTATTTTATACTTTACGTATTCCATATGTATATATGACATAGTATGCCGTTATAATGCCTGGTGAAAGCAAAATACAAAATCA